>BPTQ01000001.1:114337055-114465738 GCA_019973895.1 Chrysanthemum seticuspe | reverse complement strand
AAAAAAAAAAAAAAAACAACTGAATGAAATGGTTATAATTACAATATAATTGTCACTTTTGGAATATTATTTAAAAAAATAACATTCTATTATATTTTACAAAACAGGATTCTGACGATGAGTTGCAAGGAGCTGAAAATGAATTAGAAGATTTAGAATCAGAAAATCAAGATGCAACAGAAGACGCACATATTAGTGAAGAAAGTCCGCATGTGAAGAAGATGTAGTAGATGAAGATGAAATTGCTAATAAAAATGTGGATTACAACAACAAAGAAGCATTAGATGGTTTATATGATTTTCAAGGTGACGTGGATACACACGAGTTTGCGACAAAAGATACAGAAGATGAATTTACAACAACGATTTTGAATGAAAATGAGGTATGATACATTATGTTTTTTTTTTAAAAACTATGACACAAAGAATTACCATGAGTTTAAATCTAAATATGTGAATCTGTTGACTAATATTTTTACAGGATGGGAAAAATTATAATGCAACTCCTGTTAAGAAAAGACCTCACTCGGCAATAGATCCATTAGAAAGTAGAATAGAAGATGAGAATGAAGAAAACAATTTAGCAATAAGAATTGTACCAAACAATTTGGAGTAGTGTATTTAATTATCTTCACCAAAACATGTTTTGAATATTGTTTAAGCGATTTTCTTATGGATTATTTTTAAATATTGGATATTGTTTGCTTCTGGATTTACATTGAAAACATGTGTTAAAAGTTTATTTCATATATATTCATTGTTGGTATTGATGGTGTTGTTGTGTCACTCCAACAATATTGGCAGTTGTATTTACAATCCTGCTATATGAAATTCACAATTTCAAAGCATTCTATTAAGTTGTATTTACAATCATGCTATATCAAATGTTGACATAAGATTAACCAAAACATATTTAAGTTGCATAATATCAAAAACAACCTTAAATTGTCACCATTCATAAGCATATACACACCAACTACTAAAAGTTTCATCATGTCAACAAATATAAGCATCTAACCAAAAAAACAACATTAAAATGTCATTCATGAAACGTATCCTTTTTCCTAACAAACATGGAAAACAGGATACTCTAAATCATCTTCAGAATTTATACACATAAACTTAAATCTTATCATCTTTCCATACTCAAACAAACAATCTTCAAAAAATGGCTCCAGTCACCTAATGCATTTACGCGAGATTCAAATTTTGGGGAGACTAAATGTTCAATTTTTACGCGAGATTCAAATTTTGGTTTAACTGTGAAAATTTTGGTCAAAAATTCAAATTTTTGGGCCTAAATTCAAATTTTTCGGGTAAAATTTGGCGTCAAAATTGTCATATCTCAAATTTTTCTTACAACCTTAGAATTGAATTTTATAGTGAATTTCAAATTTTGAGAGTCAAAATTTTTCAAAATTATTTTTGGAAGGAAATTGCAATTCACTATATCGACCTTCTGTGTGCTATATCGACTTTGCACCTTTTCTTCTCTTTGATTCTTCTGTAGGGGAGTGAAATGGATTCTGATCATAAAGATCCATTTGTGGCATTGAAAGAAGGATTCATGGCTATTCAACTGGCATTGAAGCGTCAGACATCATCAAATTCCCGATATCCTGCAGTCGTGCAAGGTGAAAGAGTTGATGTACATGCAAGGAATGCTCAAATGGACGTTGAGAATGTTGTGATTACTGCAACTGTCGGTAATGCGGACAATGAGGTTGTAGCATTGGAAAAGCAGGATGACAGCAGCAGATCTGGAGAAGATATCATACTTAACTACGACACCGAGCCCAACTGTGACGAAGAACAAATGGTTGAGGAAGATATCTTACCCACCTATGACACTGACACAGAACAGATGGTCGAGGTACAATCTACTGTTGATCATATTCTGCCTGCAAATGCGATACAACAAACTGAGCAACCCGAATTCAGTAATGAAGGAGAGGTTGACTAGTGTGTTGCACAATGTCCAGACAACTTTCTCATGTCTGAGCCCTTACTTGTTAACAATTCAACTGAAACGTCAAATCAAACTCTAGAATCTGAAATCATTCTTCTCAAAAAGACCATTTCTCAGTTTCAAAAAGATTTTTCCAAACTTGAGGCTCATTGCATCTCTCTTGAACTTAAACTGCAAAACAATGTTTTAAACTCAGAGCCAAAAAGTAAATCTTTGAATGAACAAAGTAATCGTGTGGATACATTAGTTAAAGAAAATGAGCTTTTAAAGGCTCAACTTCAAGCAAAAGGGCTTGCACATGTTGCTTTACAAAACAAACTGAGAAGATTAACTGACAAAAGTGTGGATACTAATTTTGCAAAACCAACAACCTTGGGGAAATCGTCTCTAAAACCAATCAGAAACCAATCAGTTGTTAGACATCCAACTGCTTTTAAATCTGAACGTTCAAAATCGTCAAAACCACGGTTTCCCTCCCAAGTTGTTGAGAATAATCATTTGTCAAAACCAGTCACTCCACATTCCGGGCCCAACAATAATGCTTCTGTTTCTATTAAACATGTTTCTGTTATACCTGTACAAGTGGCTGCTTCTGGCCAATCTAGGATTAGTTCGAACACTGTGTCTAAACCGAGCATTAAACGTAAAAATTCATATGATTCAAATGACGCATACAAGAACTATGATCTAGAAAAGGCTAGGAAAAGGGCATTACTCCAAAAGGATGGAATCTTAGGTTCACGACCTGGTGTATCACCTTCGCGTGTATTACTGAACACTACCTGTAGTAGCAAACCAAAACCTAAGTTAACTCAACAAACAGTTAGAAATAAACCCGTTGATCTAAATGTAAATTGTCAGAAACCTAATAGGTGGATCCATATAGGACGCAGACTCTTCCCAAAAGAAGTTTCAACATCCCCTAGACCTTACCTTAGATGGATACCAATGGGTAGGATTTTCAAAACTGTTAGTCTTAGGTGGATTCCTACAGGCAAGATACTAAGTAGTTGCACCAAAACAAGTGGGATACCAACACCATCCATCCCTGAGGCAGGAAAGGAAATCATCAAAATAGCATGTTCAGGTGTCAAGAAGATAATTGACACTACATCTTTATGCTTCTAACATCTGGAACCCAGTTACACTTGGGGATCCATGTTTTTCTCTTTCTTGCCCCCTTCTATTTTTCTATGCAGGTATAACAGCTATGGCTCCTACTGCAAAACAACGTAGGACCCGTTTCTCACAGTCAAAAATATCATGATCCATCAGCTGTTCCACCATTGTACTTAATCGTCATGAATTGGAAACATTGTTTGCTCCTCTGGTTAAAGATTCTGCCAAAAGTCGTGCTTCAGATGTATCGAATGTTTCCGCTGCACAACCGATAATACTCTAATTTCAGATACACCTGAATCTACAACAACAACCGAATCTTCTATAACAGAAGATCAAACTGCTTCCAACAACAATGACACAGCTGATGATCAACATAATGAACAGAGATGTTTTATCAGTAGTTGACTCTCTCGAAATATTTTTGGTACTTCACACTTGTTCGATCAATTAGACATACATGGTTTCGCTGTCTCCTTATACATGGTTTCGCTGTCTTCAATTCATCATCAACATACGTGGTGTATGATTCTGAATCATTGAAAACATCGAGGGGGAGAGAGAGTGTAGGTGATCATTGCTTCCTTGTTTGACCACATGCTTCTTTGCGAAAACCCAATGCCTTCTTGAATTTCTCCAATTAGGGGGAAGAAATAAGACGATATGTGGCTCAAACGTCTCACTTTGGAGTTATCGTCTTAATTTCACGGGTGATCTTGTGTGAAGTTACCTAAATATGATGTTGAGATGCCTCACACACGGTCTTGGCATCGAGTTATTGCTTATTCACAGGTGATTAGTATTCCGAAAGACCACAACATTTAGGGGAAAGTCATATCATTTCTTCTTTCGTGGTTTGTTTGGTGTAATGCGTCTACATACGTGAGAAGATCTTGTTGATTTCTGGCATGTTACCCTCGAACGGATCTTCCACAATTAGTCAGATTTTCTTTGTGTGGTTTACTGCTCATCTACAAATTTCGCTGCGTACTGAAACCTTCAAAAGTTAGAGGAAATGTAGACTTCATCAAAGTTTCAAATCTGCTAAAGACAGTTATCAGTTTGGGGGGAAGCTAATTTAGAAACATCGTCAATTGGGGAAAGGTTAATTTGTTTCATACTTATTTCATCTTTTCCCTAAAATGGCTTGTGCACACATAACAGTGTACAACCCGTTCTTGTCAAGAAAGGACCCTGTGGTACGCTTCAGTGCCACAATCCTTGTAAAAGGAGCGAAAGCTTCTTACTTTTGAGTAAAACCTATCAAACCTTTCATTTTTCAAGGTTTTACTCAAAAGGACAAGCACTTCCCCGTATCATTTTTCAAAACCTCAACCGTTTTATCACTTGTTGAGGAGGAGTACTTGTGTTAAAACTTTGTTCACAAATTGTTCATAGTGGTCATCTTCCCGCAACACTCGAAATGGTCATATTTATTCTCAACTTTTCAAAAATAACATTCTATATGCCATTTTTGAGGGGGAGAAAATTATGTGATAAGAAATATGTTGTGTAAATGCAAATGAATCTTTGTGTAATAGACTTAACCAACGAATTGACGGTACTAAACTGTTAGTAACTCGAAAAGACTTGTCCTGGACGGGTAATAATTTTAAGCTAGTTCGCTAGTAATGTAAACGTGTCTCGCAAAGGACTTGTCCGAGTAGAATGTACCATTCGAGAAACTCTTGGTAGACATGAACTCTGACGGGTATGACAACCTTTCGAGGCTTGTCTACACCTTCAAGGTAGTTATTAGAGCTAGTTGTCACCTAAAAGCTGACAATGTAACTCTTTAACTATGCAACGTAACCGTGTCTCGCGGGGGATTGTCTATCTTGAGTTGATCAATTCTAAAGTGCGCGCTCTTCCCACACTGTGCATATTTCCGTCAAAACTCTAAAGAACATGTGGAGGGGGAGTATTTCTGCTAAAAGATAAAACTCTCACTGTGGTTCAAACATGTTTTTCATTTACAAACCCTTTGAGAGATTCTTCACAACAGTGGTTTTAATGGCAACATAGGTTAGTCATGGAGTTATAAGGTGACTAAGGTTAGGAATAACCGTCCTATGATCCGCCAGAGCCGGAGGGATCTACCCAAGGACATCACAAATAGTTAGTACTTAGAAGTCCTTAGGTATGATTATAAAAAGGAGAAAATGAGAAACGGATAAAGAAGGAGTTGATGAATTAAAAAGAAATGGAAAGAAAAGGGTGAAAAGAAATAGCCCTCCAAATTATTCAACTTAGGGCAGACACCGGGTTCAATTCATATGCTACTGGTTGTCACTTAGTGACACCGGTATTGAAGATTAAAAGTCGTCATGGACCCAGTGACGCATGCACTAAACCTTCTTAGCCACTCAAGTTTCTCTCTACAGAAGCTTGTTTCATTCGCACAGGGAACCCTACGTAAACTATTGGCTTTCTCTTAGAGATCGCTGGTATTGAAGAAGGAGACCCTCTCCCTAGTCTCCGCTCAGGAAAACCAAAATGCACAATTGAGTCTAGAGCCACGAGATTCATCAAAAGATCTCTTAAGGACACTTGACATTTCATCACTTGTTGAACAACAAATAAGATCATCAGTGGTTCATATCGAGTCCTTCACAGATCTTAGCAATCTGTCGAGAACATTTATCAGAGGTTCACAACTGTGATCCTCAGTGATTGAATGGAAACTCCTGCCAGGGCCAACATCAAACAGCCCTGACAGCAGGCCACTTCGGTAACTCCCCGTGGATTACGCTTAGTGTGTCTCAAACGGTCTACAGTCGTGAGGTGATGCTTCGGTGTACCTCAGCGACTCATCTGAACTGTAGATGTACTTCAGTACATCACGTTATCTCACTTGTGGGACTCCAGTTCAGGAACGGCCTTTGTAAGAATTAGAGATGTGTTTTCACACTATGCTGTTAACACTCTCGAAGTTCAAACTTGTAAGTGCCGGAATCCGCTTATTACTAACCGTTTGAAATGTTTTCTTCTTATCGAAGCTCCGGAGCGGGATGATCGTGCTGATTCTTCTCATGCTCACGCCAACATCATCACTAATGGAAGTTCTATCCAAAAGCAACACAACAGTCAGAATGATTCTTCGTCAAATCAAAGAATCTACAAAGTTAAAAAGACTTAAAGAACTTCATCAACACTGAATTTCAACGTCAAAGAGCGTGTGAGCATGTTGAAGAATGACGTGGAGACACTGTAGCAGCGAAGTAGACCTGAGGCAGACTTGATGCAGACAACAACATACTATCACTTTCACCACAAAGAACAATAATCAAAGAACAAAGTTAATGATGACGTCAAAGCATAACTGCTCAAGGAAAACTATCTCTCTACACTTGGGAGATTGTTCGAATCGAGGCAATTCTTCTCACAAGAAAGAAGAATGTCAGAAGACGTCAGAGCTTCTATTACATCAACGCCTTCACCGTTCATCACCAACTTTTGAGGGGGAGATTATTGGAATCACTCCTAAACCATAATCAAGTTTTAGTAATTAATATGTAATAATTAGCTTTATTATGGCCTTTATGTTTGTAATTAGCCTTAGGCTTATGTAGAAGGCCCATAAGCCTAGGCCTTAGTCCATTAAGGAAAGGATGGAAACTAGGAGTGTTGCCCTAGCTTTCCTCCTATAAATACCTTATGTAAACCTTCATTTGAAGGTTGGTTGTTCAAGTTATTTTCTCTCATACACTCTACGCCTAAACCGTCTTTTATATCGTGTGTGTGTGTGAATCTTGTTCAATCGCCTTATCTCTTTCTATATTACTTGTGTTTGTAAAACTAGTGACCTAACAAAAACACAAAGACAAATAAGATTAAGATTCACAACGACATAAACAAAAGTAATTACACTTAACTAGTACATCAACACATAACCCACCATAACTAACCTAAATCAATGATTTACATAACCTAAACAAACATAAACCTAATATGAAGGCTTCACAAACTCAAAGGACCATTGACTCAAGATGTTCAATGAAGGATAACAAAAAAGAAACGCGAGCACGCCTTTCTAAGATGGAGGTCTGCTTCCTTCCAATCTCAGCCCTATCTTCAATTTGCATCCTTCTCATGTGCTGAAAAGTCGCAACAGACGAGTTAGTTGGACCAACAACCAACGGCTCTCCAATAAGCACATCCCTATGTTGTACACGAGCGGTTAGCTCATCAATCTTCTCTTGCAGATCTAATTCATCCCGAATAGTATCCCTTACTTCTCCCCAATATTCCACAATCATCATAGACTTGACAGATCGAGAGTTTGTTGTACGGGATAGTTGATCCAAGAGGGGAAGACGGGGGTTGGCCATTGTTGTTATTGGTTGAGATAAGTTTTTTTAGAGAGGATTAAAAATAGAGAGTGGAAATATAGAGTGTTAAGCACAAAATGTGTCGGTAGTTGTGATAGTAGTTGTTAGAGCAGATTAAATAGAGTGGAATTATAGAGTGTTAAGCAGAAAATGTGTATTGTCATTTAGTAGTTTTAAAATAAAAGTTTAAAATGTATATTGTTTAGAAGTTATCCTCATTTTTATTTAAACATGATGGATGTTTCTCATATATGTTTTGACTGTTCATTTCTGCATGGGAAAAGGTGTTCATATATATTGTTGGATTTGGAGGACATATTTATGAAAAAAGGATAAATATTAAGGTTGCGTTTAGTTGGAGTAAAAATTCCCTTGTTTTTCTATGTCTAGTTTTTTAAAAATTTAGATGGGATATTTATCTACACAAAACACTTGAAAACATAAAAAATGCGTTCAATTGATATTTGTATTTTCTATTTTGAAGAAGAAGAAGGAGGGTTGGGAGTTTTCCATCAAGCTTGTTTTTTATTTATTTATTTTTTTTTCTTTTTATATATATATTAAATTTGTTTTTAAAAAAAAAAGAATATTTATTTTTCCGTTTTTGGTTTTGTGACAACAACACAAATTCGCTAAACATAATTTCATATATATCCATCAATCGATAACATAAAATGTGTTTCCAAAATCACCAATGGTCCGAAACTATACATAAGCTACGTACACGCAAATGTTCCAAACTATACTTTTGGTTTTGTGACAACAACACAAATTCGCTAAACATAATTTCATATATATCCATCAATCGATAACATAAAATGTGTTTCCAAAATCACCAATGGTCCGAAACTATACATAAGCTACGTACACGCAAATGTTCCAAAACTATACTTATAATCCATTTATCGGTAATCCTAACCATGTTATTCTCTACAAACATATCATAACACATAAGGCGCAAACTCGTGTTACCCAAGCGGTTTTGTCAGTGGACTTCCGATATCTTCTGCTTCTTCGAGTTGACCAAAGCTTAACCTGCGTATTTTAAATAGCTTAGGGTTTTAGGTAATGAGAACTATCCAAGCATCGGGTATCAAAAAGACCCTTTAAACCATTAAGGTTTAGTTGGTCATTTTAACAATTAGGTAGGACGGTAGGATGGTGGATTTTGGGACATAAACCAAGTTCTTGGCAGGGTGTTGGGGTCCAACCCCTTTCATGTGTAATAGCACTTTAACTAGGTTAATGAGATCATGTTGTGTTCATATGCTTGTGATACAAAAGATTTGATCGTGTTTGCATACGACTATTTGAACAGTGTCTATATGGTTGAAGGTTCCTGAAAACAAAGGAATGATGTTAGTGTGTCTACTTAAAGTGATATTATACCATTGCCCGACACCATTTCCTTATCCTTTTTACAATGATCACCCCAAAAACTCACCAACAATTCTCTCCTATATTATGAACCAACAAAATTGAAGTTTGCGTCGATGACACGTGGCTTCTTTGATGGTTCACGGCGACGAGGTACACGGTTTCTTGTTACGGTTTGTTATGTTTACCTGATGATGAGAGTTTAATCTTGAAGGGTAGAAAGGTGGTGCAAAGTGGTTTAGCCAGGCGTTGCGAGTTCATAACTGTGTTTGTGTGTTTTTAGTGTGTGTTTTTTGTTGAGAAAGTCCATGTTTCTGTGTGACAAAGAGATGTCAGAGATTATAAGAAATCGATGATAGGGTTTGTAATGATAGTGATGGCGAGTGAAGTGGAGTTAATGAGGCACCCGCACAAACCCTTTCATATCTCTCGCCACCATTATATATCTATCATTACCAACCCTTTCATCTCTCTTGTTATCATCTCTGATCTCTCTCTGTCACACAGAAACATGGGCCTTCTCACCAAAAAACACACACTAAAAACAGACACTAAGTTAAACAATCTCAAAGCAAGCTAAACCCTTTTGCACCACCTTTCTACACTTCATGATTCAACCCTCATCATCAGGTAACAATAACATACCATAGCAAAAAATAGCTTTACACTTTCCGGTATCTACCGGACCAAGAAACCGTGTACCTCCTCATCGTAAACCATCAGAGAAGCCACGTGTCATGGCCTTTTGACTTCAATTTTGTTGTTTGATAATATAGGAGAGAATTGTTGGTGAGTTTTTGGGAAGATCATTGTAAAAAGGAGAATGAAATGGTGTTGGGCAATGGTATAATAGCACTTTAAGTATACAAACTAACAGAATTCTTTTTTTTTCAGGAACCCTCAACCATAGACACACTGTTCAAATAGTCGTCCGCAAACACGATCAAATCTTTTGTATCACAAGCATATGAACACAACATGATCTCATTAACCTAGTTAAATTGCTATTAGACATGAAAGGGGTTGGACCCCAACACCCTGCCAGGAACTTGGTTTATGTCCCAAAATCCACCATCCTACCCTCCTACCCTAATTGTTAAAATGACCAACTCAACCTTAATGGTTTAAAGGGTCTTTTTGATACACGATGCTTGGATAGTTCTCATTACCTAAAACCCTAAGCTATTTAAAATACGCAACGACATATCTTACCTTTTGGCCTCGACTATGGTCGCGGCTTGGCCTCGGATTGGCACCCGTGATACCTAATCAATTTCAACAAGTATAAAAGCAAAGCATATATTCCTACAACTAATCAATTGCATATAATATACTTTGCTCAAGATAAGATCGAAACCGATATCAATGTTGTTGAAGGTTTAATGAAGTTTTTTTATAAACAATATGAAAGTTATTATAATCACTTACAAACAACAATACATAATAAACAAGAGATACCCAGTTAAGATTACAACTATATAACAAAAACCCATGAAGCTTTTTACAGTCAGTCAAGAGTATTTATAAAAGTTAATAAACGATACCCGTGCGGTGATGTAGTGGTGGTGGAGGTGGCGCTAGGATGTAGTGGTGGTGCAGTGATGAAGATGAAGGAGGTGAGGTGAAAGCAGTTGAGGTTAATAATTGGGGTATGTGTGATATGGGTAGTATGTGAGTTATAGGTTCTTAAATAGAAGTTAAGATGGAATAAGAAAATTAATGTGGGGAAGGTATAAGTTGTTGAGGAGTAAATTAAGTGGTTGACTTTGGTATTCATTAAAAGGGGCAAGTTGGTGTGAAGGTCTTGTAATGTTTGATTTTCGGCTCAAATACGAGTAGGGCTGTCATTGCCGAATAAACTTAAAAGTTAACAAAGAAAAAGTACCAAATCATTCACATACTTTTGTTAGGAAATGTTTGGTTATTTCACACCTTGCACTCTAACATTAATATATCATAGACTAGATAGATCGTGACCATTTTTGCAATATGTAGAGTTAGATCGTGATGACATATATACGGAAATTAGTTGGGCTTTTATTATAACGGTGGGTGCGATGTAATAATACCTATTTTAGGAAAAACTTATATTGGTGATCACGATTCAGAGTGTTATACATCTCAATGCCAATTTTAGGATATGTGTTTAGTAAGAACTTTGAATTAGAAAACGAGACACGTATATTACAACTTCTTTTAAAAACTCGTAAGTCGTAAGTATAATGAGGATTTGTTGTAAATGTACCCACACGTGATTTTCATTCCTCCTTGGAGTTGACCTGATAATGTATACTTGGGGGGCTGTTTTGTAAATTTGATGTATCCACTGCTAGCGTCTATCAAACTCCTGCTAGTTGTTTTAAATCCACTTCTAGCAGTTTCCTGTTAATGTATCACTTGAGGGGTTGTTTTGTAAATTTGATGTATCCACTGCTATCGTCAATCAAACCACTGCTAGTGGTTTTCCTGCTAATGTATACTTTGGGGGCTGTTTTGTAAATTTGATGTATCCACTGCTAGAGTCTATCAAACCATTGCTAGTGGTTTGAAATCCACTGCTAGCAGGTTCCTGGTAATGGATAATTCAAGGGGCTGTTTTGTAAATTTGGTGCAAACGTATTTTTCCCCCAAATCACTGCCAGTTGAAGTAATTGATCTTCAAATCACTTCCAATTGACGCTCAACATAAACCCTAACCACTCCAAACTGCTAATTTCACAATCCCACATCATATTCCATAACAACTCACAATGCCGTCGCAGTATTCCAACACCCATAACTTAGTTGCTTACTTAATCAAAAATATTCAATCAGATGGTTTTCATGGCATGATTGATTTTATCAACCATAGTAAAATTCAATTTGCATTAACTGTAGCACCCACAATTCTTAAAGACTATATACATGATTTTTGGGGTAAAGCTAAGATACAAGAGCGAGATGGATTAGAGGTGTTTAGGACTGTGGTGGATGATAATGAGATTTTGGTGGATAAGGAAGTCATTAGAGGTACTTTGATGTTCGATGATGCTAATGGACTAGTTAATCTTTCTGATAATGATATATTTATAGGTTTAGAAAGATTAGGTTATACAAGAAGGGGAGACAGGGTAAAATTTTTGAAATGTATGTTTTCTTCCGAATGGAAGTTTTTAATTCACACCTTGTTGATGTGTCTGAGTAATAAGACCACTGGGTTTAATGAATTTCCCTCCAAAATTGCAACTGCTTTAATTTGTCTATCTGAAGGGAGGGAATTCAATTGGTCTAGCATGATTTTTGAAGGGTTTGTGAAGAATATTAGGAAGAAAGGTAAATATTACTTGTATCCTAGGTTTGTTCAACTTATTGTGGATAGCCAAATAGCAGAACCTGTTGAACATAATACAAAGTATGAGGTGCATTATATGCTTCATAAGGTTTTTGCTCATATGAGACACCAAAATCCTAATTTAACAATCCCAATTGTTCCATTGTTCCCTCATATGATTAATTTACCTGTCATTCGTGAGTTTGATGATGTAAATGAACCCCAATTGACTGAACCTGAACCCACTACCACCGTAGTTGCACCCACTGCTAGTACGAGTGTAACCACTGACACCAACCCTGATGTTATGATTACTTCACCCCTCGCACCAGTTCACACAGGTCGAAGTGATGAGGGTAGCTTGGAACATCAACATGAATTGACGGATAATGATCAACATCAACATGATGCCTTTACAAATGAACCACCTCTCGGACCAGTTAACACAGGTCGAGTTGTGGATGAAAATCGTGAACGATTAAATGAATTGACGGTTAAATGTACAAAAATGGAGAATACGATCAGACAATTGAAGCACATGATGTTTGTGATGGAGAAAGTTAGGAGACATGGGCTTAGTGTTGTTAGAAGAGTTAGGAAACATACTAAGAAGGTGAGCTCATCTCAAGATGTGGTTTTAGAAGACCAAAAAAAACAGGGGAAGACTGAAGGATTTGATTCAGGGGAGGCTGCTGTTGTGGATATGGATGAGGATGTGGATAGTGTAGATCATGGAGGGCAGTATGTGGTGTCTGATAAAGATGGGAATGAAGCTGTACTCGAGATCTTGAAGACTGTAGTAGATGATATAGATAAGGAGGTGGTGCAGGAAACATCCACTGATAGTTTTTCAGAACCCACTGCTACAACATCAATAGAGGTAATCACACCCACTGCTATAGAAGTTAAAGAGAAGGAGGTGGTGCAGGACACATCCACTGCTAGTGTTTCTGTAACCACTGATGAGCTTTCAGAACCCACTGCTACAACTTCAACAGAGGTAATCACACCCACTGCTGTAGAAGTTAAAGAGAATGAGGTGGTGCAGGACACATCCACTGATGAGCTTTCAGAACCTACTGCTACAACTTCAACTGAGGTAACCACACCAACTGTTGTAGAAGTTAAAGAGAATGAGGTGGTGCAGGACACATCCACTGCTAATGTTTCTGTAACCACGGCTAGTTACTCAGAACCCACTGCTACAACTTCAACTGAGGTAACCACACCAACTGTTGTAGAAGTTAAAGAGAATACTGATGAGCTTTCAGAACCCACTGCTACAACTTCAACAGAGGTAATCACACCCACTGCTGTAGAAGTTAAAGAGAATGAGGTGGTGCAGGACACATCCACTGCTAGGGTTTCTGTAACCACTGATGAGCTTTCAGAACCCACTGCTACAACTTCAACTGAGGTAACCACACCAACTGTTGTAGAAGTTAAAGAGAATGAGGTGGTGCAGGACACATCCACTGCTAATGTTTCTGTAACCACAGCTAGTTACTCAGAACCCACTGCTACAACTTCAACTGAGGTAACCACACATGGCTAGCGTTTCTGTAACCACGGCTATTTTTTCAGAACCCACGGCTATTTTGAAGACTGTAGTAGACGATATAGTAGTCTCACACACTGCTATTACTACCACATCTACAATTGTCACAACTACATCTGTTTCACCACCTAAATCAAAAGAAGTTTCGAAGGAGGCTGCCAGTACACTGATAAATTTAAGCAAAAGTTCATCAAACCCTACACCTACCATTGCACCTGCTCCTATATTTCTTAAACCAATTGGACCTAAACCCTTGACTAAAAGTTTGACTATTGGTGAGCCTTTGAAGAAGAAGGTGTCTCTACCAGATATTGGAAAGGGAAAAGGTATTGCTGAACCTGAGATAAAGTTTAAGAATAAAGAAGAGCAGATTGCTTATGATCATGACTTGGGTGCAAGAATTGTAGCTGAAGAAAAAGAAGAAATAGAAAGGAAAAAGCTACAAGAAGAGGCAGCTAATCAGAGATGGTTAGATGATTGGGAGGTTTCACAATCCTATCTTGAAGCTTCTAATAATATTAAGAATGAGTACACTCATCAAGAGTGGGAACTGTTCTATAATAATCAAAAAGCAAGAATCTTGGGTGAATGGGCAACAAGGTTCAAAAAAGATAAAAAGCAAGTCAAAAGAAAGAAACCTCCTACAAAGAGCGAGATGAGAAATACATACATGAATATTATCAAGAATTCAGGCATACATGTTACTGAAAATCTTAGAACATGTTCATTTGAGAGGATTAAGGAGCTTTGTCTGATGTGTATGAGAGTTAATGATGATTTTAATCCTATGAATTCTGAGGAAGAAGCAGAATGGTTAAAGAAGCAATCCAGTTATAAAAGACAAAAGGTGGATGAAGAGTTGAAAAAGAAAGAAAGAACTAAACAATATTTTAAGGAGACTGATAGTCCTAATCCTGAACCTATTAATCCTATTCCTTTAAAAGCAGTTCATCCTATTATGGATTGGCAGATTGTTATAGAAAGAGGTAGAGAAGTAGTTGAGATTACAAGAGGTGATGGATGCAAATCCACTTATTTAACATTTGGGATCTTACTGGATTGTTTGACTAAGAGTGATTTGGACCAGTTGTGGAAAGTAATGAAGTTCAGATATGGGAAGTTAGGTCCAAATGGAGAGTTAGCTAAGTTTGTATGGGCTGCTATAAAGAACATGTTTGAACCTGATCTTGATGCTGAATATTGGTATGATTGTGAGGTGGTTCAATGGCTATTGTACTCATACTGCAAGGTTCATGCTGTAAAAACTAAAAAAAAGGAAAGGTTTTTCATGTTTGTTGATAGGGATTATCCTTTATCAAAGAATGTGGCAAGACAAATGCTGGAAGCTAAACTCACTTCAAGAGGAACAAAGGAGACACATCCTATAATTGATCCACTGTTTCAAAAGATAGAGAAGATTGCATACATACAAGGAACCACTGCCAGAGGTAATTAAACCAATCCTAGAAGATTGAATCCACTGCTGATGTTAGACTGCGGCTAGTAGTAAAGTATAACGGATTAGGCGCAAAAATTTGGAAACCAAGAAATTGATGCAAAAAAGGTCAGACGATACTTTAACAATGTTAAGTTAATGTCTTCGATTGTTCATTTTTTGTTATTTTCGCAACCTCATTTTAAATTAAAATCCCATAGATTCCATAGGTATACGCTGGATATGATGAAAAGACAGAAGATTCATGACCATCCAACTATTGAAGACAAGATAAAATGTGAGTAAAACTCCTACTTACTAGGAAACTTTATTGAATAAAGTATGTTACTAGGAAAGCACGTACGATATAACACTAAGTACTTGGAAATCAGATACATTAGGGGCATATAGTACTCTTAGTTACTAGGAGATCACATACGATATAACAATTAGTACTAAACATATCTCACAGTGCTTATAGCGGCAACGTACCCTCAAGCTTATGAATAAAGAAATTCTTGTTTCGAGCACTCAGCTCCAGTTCGCCTGCCAAGATATTCATTTGCATCACGTTGTGTTCACTAAGGGCTTGCTCCTGCTTTAGAAACTCAACAGTTTTTCATGGCACCTTCTTTCGCGCAGTTGCCATCTCTTGAATAACGGCAGCCCTTTCACGATTAAGTCTAGCCAATTCTTGTGTTAGGATGTTCACCTTTCTTGCCAATTGAACATCTTCGATTGCAGCGGTACGACAGTAGTAAATCATCATGTCTGTCCAGTTGTTAGTGTTAGCAGCAGCTCTTATCTCATCACATTTAGGCAGACCTGACATTGTTTTTGCTTACTTATTTATGGAATGATGTTGTGTGAAAATATACTTGCAAGTTTGCTCTTAAATAGACAAATTGAAAGGTAAATAAATAGTCACATGCATACCATTGACGTTACACTATATGCCTGACTCATATATGTTTTTATAGAAAAGAACAAAAAATATGCACATGTTCATCAGTTGATTGTATAACATTCTCACAAAGTAACATAAAAAAACAATAAAAGCAACACACTCCTGTAGCTATTATTATTCAAGTAACAAACATTGAAAATTCTATGACTGATAAGTTGTGCTTCCATTGTGTTAAAGTTCAAATTGGAATAACTATAAATCGTCCAAATGAACAACATTTTCAGTCACAGGTTGTGACTGAATGTTGTTAGGAACTTTGTTTTCAGGAGTAGATGATTCATATTTCCATACGAAATCATTGTTTGATTGAGCACTTGCTTCTCCCTGTTCGACCTCTACACGCGTCCTCTGTCCTCCGTGTCGTTCTTGTTCCACTGCTTCTTCATTAGTTGTAGGGGTGCACGATTGTGAGTTTCTTTTACGTTTCTGACATGTGACATTAGTTCAAACAACCATATCAGTAATTACATACAAAATTATATACATTGAAATAAAATATAGAAACACACTTGCCTTGCTTGTCATCAACGGTTCAGTACATGGCTGTCTTGTGTGTCCTGCCTTTCCACACCTGCCACAGGTTTGCTTTCTGGCTCTTCCCCCTGTGATCGGATACGTGTTTTTTCTTTGGGTCTTCCAGGTTGTCGCTTATCCATAGCAGGTGGTTTTACGGTTTGCAAGTCATCAGGAGTACGCCACAAGGATACATCTTTTAGAGGATAAACCCTTGCTTCGTATGTATTTTTTAGTGACGTTTTCTTAAACCAATCCATCGCCCAACTGCTATTGTCAGTCATCCCTTCAACTCTAGACACAACACAAACATGACCACAAGGTAGACCAGATAGCTGCCATTTGCGGCAAGTGCATTCTCTGTTGTAAAAGTCAACAATATGAACATGTTTCGGATCAGTAACTTGGTAAATCTTGTGCATCTCAATTCCGTTAACACCCCAATTAGCACTCTTTGCCATTCTATTGTTTACTTTTGCATTTGCCCATTCGGTAAGTTCATCCGTTGGAGCATCTGAAATAAAAAAATAATAATACATTTTCAATCGATGTGCCAAATATGTAATAAACCAATTATAATAGACAGTTTTTTTAAGTTACCTTTGTATTTTGCTCGACGTTCAAAATACCATTTTTGTAGAAGCCTTCGATAGTACTCCATTAGCTGGGTTATTGGAACCTTCCTAACATCTTTGGTTACAGAGTTTACTGATTCAGCACTATTTGAGGTCAAATAATTGTACTTGTTTGCAGGGCAGTAAGCACGCGACCATTTATCAAATCCAGCTTCATCTTTTAGTTTTTTATACACATCAGGTTTTAATGATTGAATCTCTGAAATTGAAGCATCAAACTCCTGCTTTGTGTAAGCTTTGCATGTCCTCCAGTATATAGCCTTCCGCTTTCTAGTTTTCAAATTGCAGTTCATCATTAAATGACGACAACAAAAACCATGAAACGCGTTGGGAAAAATGGTACTACATGCATGTGCAATTGCCGGATGTCTGTCAGAGATGATGACCAAATCTTTTACTTCACCAATGCATTCTTTAAGTTTGCTCAAAAACCAGGTCTATGATTCATTGGTCTCACCTTGAGAAACACCAGTTGCAATAGGTATAATCTGGTTGTTGCCGTCCATCCCAACAACAACCAGATTCGTACCAAGGTATCTCCCTTTAAGATGTGCGGCATCAATGATTAGCAATGGTCGCACAAAACGTAAGAAGCTCCGAATCTATTTTAAATCAAACAGAAATTGCTTAATTAATAATATTTACATAATAATGAAGGTATTAATCAGAAATAAAATAAAATAGAATTTATGAAAAACTTACAGCAACACCGAAACCGATGAATACCATCTTAAACCGATCTGTCTCATCTGTCTCAATGTGTGTTACTGTCCCCTCATTTTGCAACTTTAAGTTATAGCACTAATACGGCAACTGCTCAAAAGACTCCCTAGGACAACCGTTCAACAACTGTAATGCAATGTTTTTCCCACCCCAAGCTCGGTAGTAAGAAATGTCTACTTTCCAATCAACATTAAAATCTTTTTTTATGTCCGCACCCGTATAGACCCTTTTGCAATTCCTTAATTTATCAACAAGTATGTGACCCACTAATTTTCGGGTAGCATTTCGATGATTAGGATGTATTTTTGTTCTGGAACATGTATGACAGTCGTTAATGGAAGTAACATAGAAGTATCGGCTAACAACACTTTTTCGTGCGTTAATGTACCAGTTGCAACCTTCTGCAAAACAAGCTATACTGTACCTTTTCTTACACGAGTTAGTAACTTTATACTCAAACATATCAACCAACGCTTTTATTCCTATTGCATAAATGCATCCTTGCTTATCATCAAACCGACTACCCACCTTTAATTTAGATACTACAGGGTGTTTATGGTTACTTAGCTTTTTAATTATGGGATCAGCTGAACTGGGTGGATCAGGGATATTTAGAAATGTGGTTTTCTGCCAACTAGGACGCACATCTACATTAACGTTTGCGCCTGCACCCTCGTTTTTATGATCTTCAACTTTTGGTGTTTAAAAATCAGATTCTTAGTGCAACAAAGGAACATTAAGATCAATATCAAGAGTCTTAGAAGAAGTAGACGGCTTTACCTCGGAAGATTTCTCGATAAGTTTGATGTATAGTGTCTGGATCAGGTTCTGCTTACAACATATTTCATGAACGAAGAAAGAAACATCATCATCGTCACTCACATGAATTTTGGTTGAAGCGGACATGTAGTATAAACTGATGATCTTATCTTTAATCTGATATTTGTTAGTGAGATAGGTAATCAGATGTAGGTAGGTGATGTTAACTGGAAGTAAAACTCCACGAATTGATCTCTCAAAATCCAAATAAAGTTTGAATTTTCGGGAATTAGCCGAAGTCATTTTTCTGGGATTTGTGTTCTGGGATTGTACAAAACAATAAACCCAAAAAAAATTCGCTGAAAATAGGACCTTTTAGTCGCTCAATATAAAATTCGCTTAAACTTTTCCCTCCACAATATTCATTACCCGCTCATTCACAAAGTATATTTCCCGCCAAATTAGATGTCACTCTACTAGAAAAGCGTCAAGTTTACTCATTGGGTAAAATAAAACAATGGCTCCCTCCTCTGCCTCTACTTCCAGATCCAATCGAAAGCCATTGGAATACTACATCAATGCTACACACTGCGAATGTCCAAAACCATTACCGGTGGAAGTACAAACCTCTTGGACCCGGACTCATCCTGGTAGAAGATTCAAGGCCTGTCCAATTTATGTAATATTATTATGCATTATACTTATTTTACTTGTTAGGTTGAATATGTGAATTTAACAAATCTTATTTTTAGGACAAAGAGACCAAATGTAACTTCTATGGGTTCCTAGACCCGGAACTACCAAGTCAGTATTACAAAGATTTGTTTTACAAGGAACATGAGGAAAAAAAACATTTAATGAAGACGGGAAAGCGTTCAGTCTCGGATGAAGTTATTGAGGTTTCAAACAATGATATCATGAAAATGATGGATGAGTTGACTTTTATCAAGTCAAGAGTGAAAGTTCATGACAAAGTTGTGTTGGTTTTCAGTTTGATTGTTCTCTTCAGTGCTGTAGTTTGGTTATGGTAATCTGTTTAGCAATAATTGTTATGTAATATGTATGTTATAGTCTTTTAGCAATAAGATTGTTTGTAGTCGTTTTTTCAAATCAAATGGATGTTTGAAAAAAACAAACATTTTAGCAATTTACACAAAATGTTTGTTGCAAATCAACAGTATCACAACACGTATATACATAAACTAGGCCTTAAAGAAAGCCTACATGGGTGTTAGGAATATACCAAGTTGCACTACACAGACATGCATAAGAAGTTGTCTTTTGATGTCCTACACAGACATACAGTTTCTGGTTACATTTGGTTGAACAACAAAAGTCTAAACCCACATACAAGCCATACCCAAAGAGATGAAATGCATCTTTATTCATCACTTGTATGAACAACCACCTTATACTTGCAAAAGTACTCCACCATATGCTCTCGATACGTCAAAGCAACTTGAAGAGGGTCATCAACCTTCATACTTAAGTTGTTACCCAGCCTGTGCAAAAAAATACATACCCAAACTCCGCAATCACCGTATGCATTGGCTTGTATAGGGACATCATCCGCAACTCGAAATGTGATCTTATAATCAGAAACAGATATTGATTTGGCTTGAAGAACTTTACACAAGTTTAGATATTGTGGTAGCATTCTCTCAAAAGTGACCCTCCATTTTAAATTCTTTTCTCTCGTCTCAGGTTCTGGCGTACCTAGTGTGTCATAAATTGTTATAACTCCGGTACGAATTTGTAACTCGGCGAGAAACCAGTGGCAGTCGGGTACGTTCACAGGAAAGTATACCTAAATGTGAACAAATAAACCTTGTCATAATTCATCACATTTTGAGCATGTATGTATTTACCCAAGTATTTAGAAGAAAGTATGGTCTTTATATACAAACCTTGTCGACACTAGACCATGGCAATGGATAGCGTTGACCAGTGGCGTAGTAGCCACGCATAGACCCATCAAGGATAGAAGAAGAGAAAAATGGTCCAGCCATAGCCCAATCGGCATTGCCCGGCCTAAACTGCCACATTAGATCAACCCAGAGATCCAGATGCTGCAAATTTTTTTTATAAGCAAAATACCGTTAAACTAATTCAAATAAAAATTAATTTTTTTATGGAAATTAAATATCTGTTAGGTACCTCATCTCCAAGCCATCCTTTTTTATTGCCTCTTCCATAACCCAACAAAGCCAACCAAAATTTTTGATGAACAACGATGTCGCCAAGACCCCAAGGAAAGCTATGCGATGACTTAATTTTTTTTTATAAAGGTATCCATACACGCTGGTTTGGTAATCTTGTTGATATCACAACCTTCAAGACGTAACAGATCCTGAAAAAATTTCAAAACAAGATTAATGTATATGTCTTTAAGATGTCTGTTTGTAAATGTAGTTCTGCTATACCTCTACCCATGTTTCCAACTGATTATCTTTTCTCAGTCTTTTGGAACGTCGTTTCGGAAACTGTGGAGTCGTGGAAGGGAGGTTCACGTATGGGTCCTGCAAACACTTGCCCACCTGCTTTGTCCTTTTTGAGTCAACATCTTCTTTCAAAACAGGAGTACTCTTTTGGGTAGCTTTGGCATTACTCTCTTTGGTAACTTTGGCCTTTCTAGTTTTCTTTATTGCTCTGCCATTATAAGGTGACTGTCTGAACTTACTTGCATTTCTCTTCCTTTTAGCACGCATGAAAACATCCTATACAAAAAAAATTAATCATTGAAATAACATCTAACTTTTGAACTACATGTGGTAACTTTAATAAATTATGTAGCTGTACCTCAGAAGCTGTAGGCAAAGGCTTACTGGCTTGTCCGTCAGAATTATGAAACATGGCATGTCTTGCCTTCATAGCATCATTATCAATTTTGTCTAATACCGCCTTGGTTGAAAACTCATTTGCAACCAGTAACTCAACCCCGCTTACTTTCTCGTTAACGTGGCCATCAACATTGTATGCTTCATTATGAGTAACCATCTCTCCAAGATGATTCATATGCTCATCCCCCATCCCTGCCATTTGTGACACTGCTTCACTTACTTTTTGACCATCATGAGAATCTATAATGTTATTTTGATTACCTTCAACCCCCTCTATAGATTTCTCAGCAACATTTAACACTGCCTCACGATCATGAGAGTGTTCATCAGCAGCATTGCAATCAACAATGTCATTTTCATTAACTTGAACACCCTCTATAGATTTATCATCCACATTTAAAACTACTTCACCCACTTTCTCACGATCATGAGAGTGTTGATAAGCAGCATTGCAATCAACAATGTCATTTTCATTACTGTGAACGCCCTTTACAGATTTATCATCAACATTAAACACACCTTCATGAGCATGTATTTCATGTGCTTGAACCGCCTCTCCAGGTTTATCATCACCAGGTTTATCGTCAACGTTAGACACACCTTCACTTACTTTCACCGTAACATCGGAATCATGAGGATGTATCTCAGTAGCTTGAACCGCCTCTCCGGGTTTATCATCACCAGATTTATGCTCAACGTTAGACGCACCTTCACTTACTTTCACCGTAACATCAGAATCATGAGGATGTATCTCAGTAGCTTGAACCACCTCTCCGGGTTTATCTTCACCAGATTTATGCTCAACGTTAGACGCACCTTCACTTACTTTGAGAGTAGCTTGAACCGCCTCTCCTTGTTTATCAGTACTAGATTTATCATCAACGTTAGACGCACATTCACTTACTTTCAAAGTAACATCGGAATCATGAGCATGTATCTCAGTAGCTTGAACCGCCTCTCCGGGTTTATCATCAACACTTACCACTACCTCACTTGGTGTTTCGCCATCTTCCTTGTTTTCAGCAGCCTTTTGTTCATCTAGCTCCACCTGTTTGTCCTGACATTCCGAAAGTCCATAAACAGAGAAATCATCTTCTAGCTCCACCTGTTCATCTAGCTGCAGCTGTTTGCCCTGTAACTATACAAGAAAAACACAACTATATGGATGACCAAATCTAGCAAACATGTATAGATAGTGCAGGTGGAATTTATATATACGTACTTCAACAGCCGATTGAGAAAATGTTTCATTCAAATTAGGTAAATTCAAATGACTGGGATCATGATCGGGAATGTGATCAACTAACAGCAATGGTTCGTCTTGAAGACAATAATCCGCAAGCTGCGACATAGCTGATGGAAAAGAAGCAGGGTCTATATAAGTAAGACCACCTTGTTCGTTTTCAGCATTAACACAACTCGATTTGTCAGAATTCTGTAGTTAATCAAACTGATTTAGGTATGTAACAAAAAAACGATAAAATAAAAAAGTACTACTAAAAGGAACATAACCTTTTTATAATCAGCCGAATGAACATCACGAGAATGAAGATCAGACAAACTAGGACTACCATTCCAGTTTTCATTATGAATTGGACTTGACGTCTGAATTTCCATGGCATTTTGGTCAAAACAATCCTCATCCGATTTGTCGTGCATATGAGTTGAAGTCTGAAATTTAAAATATACAATCAATTATACTACTAAAGAAACGAGACCTAAATGATTAACAAATATTAAAGTGTATAATCCATTAGAAGCCAAATTTTCATCAACACATTGCCTTATTTGCAATTGATACTGAATAATGTATGTATATAATCCATTAGTTGGTGAAAAACCAATAAAAATACCTATCTAAATGATGTATCAAATTTACAAAATAGCCCCCCAAGTATACATTATCAGGAAAACCACTAGCAGTGGATTGAAACCACTAGCAGTGGTTTGATAGACACTAGCAGTGGTTTGATAGACGATAGCAGTGGATACATCAAATTTACAAAACAGCCCCTCAAGTGATACATTAACAGGAACCTGCTAGAAGTGGATTGAAAACCACTAGCAGGGGTTTGATAGACGCTAGCAGTGAATACATCAAATTTACAAAACAGCCCCCCAAGTATACATTATCAGGTCAACTCCAAGGAGGAATGAAAATCACGTGTGGGTACATTTACAACAAATCCTCATTATACTTACGACTTACGAGTTTTTAAAAGAAGTTGTAATATACGTGTCTCGTTTTCTAATTCAAAGTTCTTACGAAACATATATCCTAAAAATGAATGTAAAGACCATGTTCACCTTTGGACGTTGTATCTTTAGAGCTTCCTCAACAACGGCAAGTCTATTTTTAATATCATTAAGGACTCCCACATTGGCTCGGGGTTGTATCTTTAGAGCTTCCTCTACAGCGGCAAGTCTATTGTTAATATCGTCAACCTCGGCATCTATGTCTAGCGGATTGGAACTTTGACCTTTATCACTTACTGGCACATCATTATTGACTATAGCCACCTCTTTATCACCTAACGCCACATCTGTATCAGTTATCACCACCTCTTCATGCACCTACAAAGCAAGATCGAAACAGAATGTGCATTGGTCAATTGTCAACGTGAATACAACCATGGTTTGCACAAACGGGGCAACTTACTTCATTAGTGGGATCATCGGCATGTAATTGATCTTCTAGACTATCCAACTGGCTCAAATATGCGTTACTTGGTGCAAACCATGGTTGTAACATTTCCGCATTTGTTGGAAGAAGATCCAATACCTGAATAGAACCCTAATAAACAAGCAATTATAAAGTAAAAAACAAATATAACGAAGTCGTAACTTATTTGACAAATACAAACAAATGGAAATGCTTACAGGACCAAAAAGTTGGCCATAATGGCGTTTGGCAAATGTTTTACCCTTTGACCAACAAAGACAACGTGGTATCTTTGACGGGTCTTTGTTCCACCATGAAGTGCTAGTGGGATAACTCTCAAGAATCCATATCTAAAATAAACGAAAAGAATAAAAGCATTGTATGAACTGCTAGTAAACAAAAACTGAGATGTTCATAAATGTATACACATCTAACCTTAAAAGCCAAGAAAAAGCCAGAAATATTATATGTTGCAATTGTAGAAGGGTTTTCTTGCAATTTCTCTTTGTAGTGAGCATTGTAATGCCGGGGTACCACATTGGCTAAATTTTTGTAAAAACGGGTCCACAAGAACTCTCCCCATGGATATGCATTCCATGCCCCAAAATCCTCAACTAATTGCAACAAATGAAAGTCAACAATGTACCAAGGTCCACGACCTATGAACACGACCTCAGCGACTAGCAACAGACATACCCTTACCGTATCCTCAGCTTATAACTTTGAAAATTTTGTGTCATTCCCAAACAAATCTAAAAGCTCATTCCCTTTTACAGTTACCTTTCTTATAAATTGTTTTTCAGGAAAGACACGCAAAGCAAAAGGACTTCGATCAATTTCTACAGGGGGAGGCAAATGACGAAAATGAAATCCAGTCATCAATAGAAACTCTTCCCGGCCGAATTTCAATACATTGTTCCCAATTTTGTATAAAATGGGGGGACAAGAATCAAGAAGTTTGTCGATATATACCTGGTGTTGTAAAACGAAATTAACCATATGATTGCCTTTACCTAGCTGAGGAATATCTAACCATGGCCCAAAAACAGTTGCTCTGAACAGCCTCATTCGATCTGGATTGCTTAACAATTTAGACTTAATTTGCGAAAACAACTTAACCTGGGAACGAGCCGTTACTTTAGCATCAAAATATTGGGGAATGTAAGCCATTTTGGAGTTTGATTGACTGAATAGTTAGGGATTGATTTAGGGTTTCACAATTTTGAATTGTGTTTTTTCTGGTAGTAGAGTGTTAGTGTGTGTGTTTGTGTTTGGGTAAAAAATTTAAAAACAGGGTAAAAATTTTAAAAAAAAAGTGTAAAAATACTGTTAAAACAGTATAAAAGGTACAAACAGTGTACAGAAAATAAGTCGCTTATATTATTTCGCTTAAGTCGCTCAGCCTCGGGAAGGAACTAAATGTATAAAAAAATAATTTCATAACTTTGACTTTTTTTTACTAAAGGACAAAAAAAATTCGCAAGATTCCTAAAAAAGTCGCTTAGATTCGGTCGCTGTACAATCGTAGCTGTAAAAGTCAGAAAAAATTCGAATGACACCTGTCAAGCTTATATGAAAAGTAGAAAAGTCGCAAGTCTCAAAGTCTATTTTGGAAATACCCCAACTTTTTTCCTAAAAAGTGTTGACACCTTGAGCAAAACATGCATTCTCATAATTACCCCTTTTATAAATAAGAAAGAACATTAAAAAAAGAAACGCAACAAACATGTAAAAAGTTATACACAAAAATAAATATCTACCAACAATGGTAAAATCAAACAAATATGTCCAAATAACAACATTTCTAAGGTGAATATAGTAACAAATTATAGGAAACAACCAGTGACTATAAATCATTGTGCAATTAAACTTAGGGTTTTGACTTTCTACTAAACCTGGCAATTTCAAAGCATAATATGATAACCAAGACTCCAATACTATTTCGCCTAATTGAAAAACTGTAAATGCCCGTAAAAAGGACCAATAATATTTGGTCTAATCAAACTTAACACAAGAACATTTTATCAATAGAATAATAAAAAACAAAACAACAACAACTGCGAAACAAATGCATAGAACTATAACTATAGAATATGGAACAATCATGAAGAACCAGCTGCATTACCTGTTTTAAGTAAATGACCGGAAAAAAAACAAGCCTCAAATTAATGTTGATGATTCAGATAAACAGACAAGTTGGCCACTATTAAGTACAGTAACTCATGTATTATTTGATATGTGTGTAGTGTCAGCTACTAAAAAGTGTATACAGTAAGTTATGTATTATTTAATATGTTTTTATTGTTGGTTATTACAAAGTGAAAAAAAATCCCATATAGATTTTGGACTATTAAATAATCAAACAAATTAAACATAAACTAAACAAAGCCCAATACATGTTAAATATTATAATCCATTGAGCCAAGTTTTATAGTTAAAGATCTTACAAACATCCCAAATGACATTTACAAAACTGATTCATCACACTCAAAAAATTATAGCCCAAACAGCAACCAAGCTACTTACATGGAAAACATAACATTTGAATATACAATGTAATGACATGCAGCAAACAGAATTGATTATTTTTTGAACATCACAGAATTGATTATTAACAACAAAATAACCAATAAATTAGGCAACAGAATGCGAAAACATATTACCTAAAAATATCATTTAATAATCTACCATAGAAGCATATACAAAAGATACTAATTCAGATACATTATAATTACATGGAATAGTTAGTCATATAAACAAAAAGCATATCAAATGTAAACCCATAATAACCCACAAATAATTGTTTTAAGTTAAACAGACATTAGACAATGGGAATATCATTCAACTGTCATAACAACATCCCCTTTGTTTTTAAATACTTCAACATCTAATGTAAACTTGAGAATATGGTTCTCATCAACCCCCAGTTCCTTCAAGATCGATTTCCATTCTCCAAGCATAACAACATGGTCATCAAACTCCTTGACTCTTAATTTGTCAATATACTTCCGAAAGACAACGTCCTTCTCAAATGAGGAATTCAGATGACACAATCTGGCCTTTGTTGTATTGTCTGGACCAGAAAAGTTGTACAGCTTATGTCGGCGAACAAAATCAGCTGGAACTGTATGTTCAAATGTATACAACACACAATAATAAATTTAAACAAAACAAAAAGATATATAAAAACAATATACATATCAAGTATAAACTTACAACATAGCCCTTTAAACCAGTTGAACCAATCTTCTTAAAAAAACAGCACCCATCATCATCAAAGTTGTTTGATAAACATGTATTCCCTTTGCTTGAACTCCCGTGCTCCTAAAAATATATAAATAAATGAAATAACAAAACACATATATAAAAGAAAAAAAACAAACTTTTAAATACCTTCAAGAAACTCTTGCCAACATGAGTTTTTCTTGTCCATTTAGAAGATGGAACACCCTGCTCATGCTCAACATACTTCTCAGAAACACAGGCAACATCATCTTCCACTTTTACAGGCAATTCACGAATCGGACCCTACAATAATTTAGCATGCGAATATAATGATTATAAAAACACTATGACAAATAAAATATATGAAAAAATAAAAATATCTAAATATACTAACCAGCTCAAAAACAGGGGCATTGAAAGCAGAACTTTGATTCCTAGAAGCCTTAACACGCGCTTTATTCCAAAACTCAGAATCTAATACACATATATATCAAAATAAAAAAAAATACATTTACACACTAGGAAATAAAAATTTTCATAAAAAATATCAGTAATAATAATAATAATAATAATAATAATAATAATAATAATAATATTAACAATGAAACTAAAATAATAATAATAATAAAAAGGGCGGGAAAACAACTTACGTTCAAATAGGGGATCTTCACAAAAGCCATTAGCATCATGGATAGTAAGAATAAAATTATGACCAGCAAGAAAATACAGAACAAACGTATGAGTGCCATCGATCATATGTTTTTTGCAGAACTGTTCCCATTGAAACCCAAAAAAACCACATGCTTCATCACCATCAAATTCCAACAAAACCCTCATCCAACCATCACACGTCCTAACACTATACAAAGTCTTATTCCTAAAGAAATACTCTTTAAACAAACTTTTTGGCACCAACTGCAAACAGAAAACCAGTAGATTATATATTTAGATTAACAAGAATTGCAAAAACAAAATATAACAACCATTCAACAAAACTAAACCAAATACATAATGTACCTGTCTGGACAAACTCATTTCCGTACTCTTTGTAACACAACTACCCAATTTATGACCACCTTCTATGTTAAGGAAAGCATAACCATTGTTACCATGCTCGTCAAAATGACTCAATAGAATATACTGAGCATTTCTTACATCGAATAAAACACTCCAACCATGCTAAAGGTTATTTTCTTCAACATATTTTTCCCATTGATCACCATATATCATGCCAAAAAGACCGTCCACATAACGAATCTTAAAATCATAAACATTATTCACAAACTTTGCAAACAACCATTCGCAGCTTCTACGATCAGTTAGCTCAAATAGCTTTAGTGGCACTTTGATACCATTTTCATCACCAATTTTAAATGTAACTAAAAACGACATCTGTAACATTTAAGAAACATATTATTATTCATACTACATGAACACAAAAACCAAACTCAACTACATTATTCAGCATATATCATGCCCAAATCACCATCAACATCACGAATCTTAAAATCATAAACGTTATTGATCGGTGCAAAACCGTCAAGTTATCTCACGCAAGCTAGCCACTTGTGAATGACCAACCGTAAGAAACTCAAAACAGCTCACACACCAAATGCAATTTAGATCAGAGGAATATAGGGGATTCCTGGGTAGTTAAGTCCCACGGAGGATGAATTGGTGTATAAACACTTGATCAGATGATAGAATGATCACTAAGGATAGTGATCAGTAAGGTTTTTGATGGAAAATTACCTAAAGAAAAGATCTACAAATTACAGCGACTTAAATGCAAATTAAAAGAAATTAAAAAGTTAAAATATATTAAATAAACGCTATCACTATTTTTACAATGATGTTTTTATGATTTTATAAAACAAAATATCTTAAATAAACTATTTTAACTAAAACGTAAACTTAAATTACTTAAAAACGTGACTTAAAATGAAAACGTACGTTATGTACAAAAATTACGCTGGAGCGCAAGATAAAACGTAAAATTTATGAAATAAAAGTCCTACAAGTGTAAACACAATTTTATTACGTACTATATGATAAAAGAAAATTTTAGAAAAAAGATTTATATTTTTTAGACTTTTATATTTTTTATTATGAATTAAATACGATTTTACTCTAATTAAATGATTAAAAATAGTAAAACTATTTAGAAAAATCTGAAATTTTTTTATAAAATACTTTATAACAATACTAAGCTAAGAAAATTGAAAAAGATGAAAAAGCTTGTTTCAATAAGCTTCAAATAAGCTAATAATACGTTTAAGCTAAAATGGAACAAAAGGGGTTAAGTGATTAATTGTGCAAACCATGACAAGAAAGACCCAAGGGTGCAGTCTATCCAGGTACACACACTAACACTCTTGTAAAGGTGGGAGGTCTCAGGTTCGAGCCTGCCTCCCCACCTTTTTGCAAAACATTTTTTTTTTTGGAATTTTTCTTTACAAACTAATTAAGCACAATAAAATAAGCATAATTTACAACTGGAACTTTTTATGAAAATGATTAATAAGCTCAGTAATGAGCTTATGATTCCAACAGTTGGCTAAAATATGAAATAAGCGCAAGTAGTAAGCTAAATTGACTAATAAGCTGATAAATAAATATAAGCTAACTGAAGTAAGCTAAACACTGTTTTAAAAGCTAAAAGGGAAACTGAAAAAGCATAATGAATAAGACTTAAGCACTTAATAAGCATCAAATAAGCACAAGCTTATCTGATTCACAGAACACCTATTTGATTTTCTAAGTACTTTCTAGCTACTATTTTAACACTGTAATAAGCTAGAAATTAAAAAGGATCACTGGAGACATAAAGCTAACCAACTGAAATCTCTAAAAAAAACTGATTTACAAAGTTAAGCTTCCACTATTAAGCTTGTGAGAAGCTTATTAAGAAACTGGTAAACACTGTTTTATGGGTATATTAAGTGAAATGGACAAGACAATAAGCCACTAGCAGGCTTAGTAAATAAGCTAGGCATTGGAAACTAAGAACTGGAACTTTGAGATGGCTAGATAAGCTTTTCAAAAAACTAAAACACACAGGCTTTTACTAACTGATAAGCTCTGTGAGGGCTTTTAAATCTATATAGCTAACTGGTGCACAGGGGAGTTTCTATGGAAAAGGGTCAAAAGAAGCTAAGATTTAAGCAATTAATAAGCTGAGTGGAAGTGAAATAATATTTTTCTAATTTATTTTAGCAACTAAATTTTACTATTCCAAAAGGGCATAAGCTAAATCTTAATAATGAATACACAGTAAAATTCTAAATTTTATTCAAAAACAGGTATTGAGAAATTTGACTTTTTAAAATACACTAGAACTTTGACTTTTATGAACTTATGATTGATCTTAAGGACTAAATATGATGTAATAAGCTATTATAAGGCTTACTTAAGCTATATAAACGACTTTTATACTAATATGCATGATTATGCATTCTAAATATCTAACAGATAACAAAATAGAGCAAGATTAAATATGATTTTGACTTTTAAACAAATAAAGACTATATTTTAGGCTTTAACTGAGGTATCTAGAGCTAACATGATATAAAGCAACTACAAACAATATCAAGCATACACTGGAAAGCTTCTTAATCAGCAATTCCAAACAACCTTTTAATAAACTGATTTGAAGCTTTTAATGCTAAAACAAGTTTTTAAAGAAAGGAATCTAGTGATTAGCTTATGATAACTATCTTAAAACAGATTTAAACTAAAATTAACAAACTTTAAGTACTTATACTATAAAATGCAATTTATGAGAAGTTGCTTACAAATTGGAATTCAAATGTAGACTGAGAATTGATAACTGATAACATATCCTATTGCTTTCCAAAAAGCATCTAAACCAACTGCAATCCACAGATCACCTTGCTTCAGCTTCTATCTTCATCTCCACTGTTTTTCTTATTTTTTACTATTTTCTTGGTATTTTTGAATTGTTAAGTAAAACTGGAAATTTAAGGTTTTTAACAGCTTATAAGCTTTTTCAAGAGCTTATATGAGCTTTAGAAGCAATAATAACAACAAATAACAACAATTGAGAATTTTGAGAATTTGAACTAGGAAATAAGCATAAACTGAGAATGAAAAGAAAACTTGAAATTTATTACTTATAAAGGTTCAAATATACTCAATAATGCTTAAACAAGAACTTAAAAGCTTAGAAGTACACTAGAAAACTTGAAATTATTAAAACGACATAAACTAAAACTAAACTACTCTACTTGCTTCTTTTCTCAGCTTCTCATCCTTTCTTTATAGATCTATTCTGTTCCTTGTCGACATATGAGACTTTCCCACTTGATTGCAGCCCTTGGATCACTTGAAATCATCAAAATTACACTTGTCATTTTTTTGGCGGGAAAAGTCTTTGAAGCAGGTAGCAGCATTAATTGCTTCTTGGGAGGATATGGAGGTGGAAAGGAGTGGTTAGACAGGTGGTGGAGTAGCTTAGGTGAGGTGGAAAGGGAAAAACCACCTCTGGTTTCAGGTATGCAGGGGTGAGGGAGAGGGAGGAACAGTGTTGGCGGGTTTGTGGGTGTTTGACTATTGTTGACCGGGTTTGGTGTTGGGCTTGGGATAAGCTGGGTTGTGATATTGGGCCAGCAGCTGGGTTGGATTTGGATTGTGTTTAATTTAGGTCCATTTGGTATTAATAAGGCACAAGGACCATTTATGTAACTTTCTGAAAATATAGGGACTGAACCTGTAACATTTATAAAGTTAATACAAGGGCCTATTATGCCAAATATGATAAACCAAGGATCATACATGTAATTATTTTCTATTTTTAAATGTCTAAGGACCAAAACTGTCAAGTTTGAAACTTGAGGGACCAAATATGTAATTTTCCAAAAGTTCACCATAAGGACCAATTTTGTTATTTATGAATAGTACAAGGTTAATATTTGATAATTTTCACTTTTTAAATTAACCAAGGACTATATTTGACATTTTCCAAACTTGAGGGACTAAAGTTGTCATATTGTAAATTTTAAACTTTAAAAGGTTTATTTTGACAACTTTTGAATCCTATGGACCTTAAATGACATTTTATAAGTTTTGGAATGACCAGGGACTAGATTTGACAATTTTTTAAACTTGGGGGACTAAAACTGCCAATTATGCAAACTTGATACGTTTTTCATCTGATTTTGATGTTTTTGCATTTAAAACATATAAAACACTTGTTTGTGATATTTTTATCATTTTGAAGCATTTCTGAGTGTTTTCAGATGTTTTTGGCATTCTAAACAGTATAAAAATGATGAGTATTTAGACACTCATCAATCCCCCACACTAAGATATTGCTAGTCCCTAGCAATGATTTATGAAAAGTTAATGGATTTTATCTCTTTACCAAAAGCCATTACTTCTGGAGTAGCCAATTGTTTTAGTTCAAGTAAGAACCTTGGTACAATGATAACCAAATGATTTTGAGCAAATCATAAGCTTTCAACGGGTTTGATTTGTCTTTACCAAAAGCCGTTTGCTTCTGGACTAGCCAACTCTTAGATAAATTATCAATATTATCTTTGGTGAGTCGATTACCAATTATGGTTTTCCAACTGCCTTTACCACAAGCCATAAACTTGCGGGCTAGCCAACTTTTCACTAATTAAAGATATGGTGAGTTGAACACCATACAATTTTGGGCAAATTGCAAGCCATAAACGGATTTGAGATATCTTTACCAAGAGCCGTTTGCTCCTGGATTAGCCAATCCTTATGTGGGTTAGACATGGTGGACTGATTACCATTTGTTGTGTTTAGTACATAGTACTTCCACTAAAAAAAATTTAAAATTTGGCCATTTTGGGGGAAAAAGGGACTAAAAGGGTACATTTATGATCAAATTCGCCAGAATTTCCCCCCCACACTTAGAAATGAATATTGTCCTCAATATTCAAAGTACCGGCTGTTATGCCGAAACCTTAGAATGTAAAAAGATAACATTACTAGCTATGTGTAGAAACACAACAATTATTCTCTTTTTTTTTTAAATATTTACAATTTTCATTATTTTTAAGATCTATATACAACATGTGGGGCATCTCCCCCACACTAGGGTGGTACACACGGGTGAAAACCCATGTTTAGCTACTGTTTTTGATTACCGAGTCGCTAGCTTGACTCGACCCCGAATTAATTTGTTCATGGGGAAGTAAGTGGAAGAGACAATCTCCATCGGACTTTCATTAAAGATGTTTGTATAAACATTGAAATACGTGAAAGTTCCACACCGATGAGATATACATAGAACCGGCTCAAAAATGATTAATGAAAATGCCGGGGTCAAAGATAATGTCTTCATTCCCGAAGGAGAACAGGAGAAGTCACACCATATGTGAAGAAAAGAAAGAAAATCATGATAAAAATCATGACTAACTCATAATTATCAGAAGGGGAATTCATGATTTCTGGATCATGAATCTCAACATTTAAGCTCATTTGATCAAGACATATTCTGGGTGGGAGGGATGGGATTTTGATATCAAGCAAGTTCTCATGGCTGAGAACATTTCCCTCCGGAACACAAAGATCATTTATGTCTAGATCAAAGTGGAAGTTATCATACTCTGGTAGAGATATGATATGAGTGAGTTCAAAGGAGAACTCCTCGTAAAGAGAATCATTCACATGAAGTGAATTTGTGAACTCTTGTTCCATTGTAGACTCATCACTATCCTCGTCAAAGGTTGGATTGTTAGAAATCCAAGTGAATTCAGATTCAAATTCAAATAGAGGATTGGTGAAAGTAGCTTTGAATGTTTCAGGAACAAGGTGATTAACATTCTCTATTGGACTGTTAGGGTGAGAAGTGAGTGAACGATCATTATAAAGGAGACTTTCAATTTCTCCTAGGTTGGCTTTGAAATCAAAGATATCATCATCACTTTCCGATGAAAGTGGAATGAAATCGGAGAAAGTCTCAAAATGATCTTTTGAACACTCAAGAGGGGAAAGGATATCACACAAATGCTCGAGAATTCCCTGTGACTCTCTCGGGATTGGGACAAGGTCCTCAACACTAGACTTTATGAATTCGTCCGATTCCTTTTCAGGAACAGTGTCAAGATGCTCGTCTCACATGTTCAGAGAGTGAGTGGGAGCTTCAGGTGTGATAGCAGTTGTTTGAGAATGAATCTCAACTGTTGGGATATCAAATGATGAACTGGATGAATCTTTATAAAATTGTAGGATACCAAGTGCATCCTCATCATCACTGTCATCAGAAGTAAAATGAAATTGAGAGCTAGATCTAGCAGCTTTTTCTTTTGCAATTGATTCCCTAATAGATTTTTCAAAGGCATTTTGAGAATTTATTTTAGCAGCCTGCTCTTCAGCTAGCAATTCTTCCATGGATTTCTCATGTGAATTTTGAATGACGGGACATTGTGGGAGTGGAGATTTGTCAAAACCGGAAGGTTGACATTGATAATCATCATGAGGACCTCCACAATATACACAAGAAAAACTGGGAACATTATGAAATGCTGTTTTACTCAACTCCTCAGTTCTTTTCACTGACTCCAGAAGCTCTAGATAAGTGTCTTGTTGGGTTTGCTGAGGAGTTTGAGTCATTTGGCACTGTGGAGGTTGGTCGTGATATGGATAGTCGTAATTGTTACAAGGAAATGGATTCCCTGTTTGACAATCAGAGCTGAAATGGGGACCTCCACAGTTCTCACAACAGTAAAACTGTTGAGCCTGGATTGGTGAATCATATGGATATTGGTCATATCCAAAGTTTTGAGCATCACCGGAAAACTGTTCATAGACAAACGTGTTTCCGGATTGACACTCAAATCCTTGGTGAGGACCTCCACAAAATTCACAGCAGTATTGTTGATTATATGAAGATAAGTCGGGCTGTGGTGGGTAGTTGGAAAAATTTGAGGGGTCGTTAAATGAGTTCGGATTAGGATCATAATCAAATGAATTCCTCGAACCACAAAACAAACAACTCCCGTTACGAATATCATTACCACAATGTACATACGTACACCAGCGATAGGGTGAACCAAAAAGAGGCTCACCACAACCGACACAAGGAATAAACGATTCTATTTGAGAGTTATGAGAAGGAATCAGTTCATTCAAAGAATCAACAAAACCAACATGGTGATCTGAATGACTATTAAGACTCAAAGAACATTTTGAAAAATCCGGAGGTGGGACAAGTGGCGTGCTCTGAGAGCTAGCAATTTCCACCACTTCCGTTATGGTCTCTGGCTCTGGTTCTTGAGAAACGCGAAGATTAGGCAAGTCATTCTTGCTAGTCACTGGTCTAATTTCTGCATGTTTGCTTTTAACCGTAAATCGTGAAAGTTTAGGATCAATTCTAGACGGCTTAGGAGCAATCGAGGGATTAGATCTTTGGATAACCGTAGGTTGGACGTATTTAGCACCTCCATTATCAGAGGGAAGTACCTGGTCCTTTGTCACCCCGGTTTCTCGTTCCATTTCCCTACGCAGAATCAATGGATCATTACGAACAACACGAATTCTTGACATTTGTGATAAAATAGGAAGTTTTTCAACTTCGTTTCAGATTTCATCGTAGTCGAGAGATTCCATGAGAATAGAAGAAGTTTAGAATCAAATGGATAGAGGGTAAAGGGATAAAGAATTAAAAAGGGTAAGAGGGTAAAGATGAATATTTTTGGATTTTTTGGATAAATATTTTATAAAAACAAAGAATGAAAATATTTTTGATGTTGTTAACACTTTAGGAAAATTGTTAATGAACTTTTTGATTTTGATAATTTTTACAAAAAGGTGGTATATGTGCAAGTACGGGTCTGGAAATGCTTAAAACACGCTTACAGCCTCCCCGCCTTTTTGCAAAACATTTTTTTTTTGGAATTTTTCTTTACAAACTAATTAAGCACAATAAAATAAGCATAATTTACAACTGGAACTTTTTATGAAAATGATTAATAAGCTCAGTAATGAGCTTATGATTCCAACAGTTGGCTAAAATATGAAATAAGCACAAGTAGTAAGCTAAATTGACTAATAAGCTGATAAATAAATATAAGCTAACTGAAGTAAGCTAAACACTGTTTTAAAAGCTAAAAGGGAAACTGAAAAAGCATAATGAATAAGACTTAAGCACTTAATAAGCATCAAATAAGCACAAGCTTATCTGATTCACAGAACACCTATTTGATTTTCTAAGTACTTTCTAGCTACTATTTTAACACTGTAATAAGCTAGAAATTAAAAAGGATCAATGGAGACATAAAGCTAACCAACCGAAATCTCTAAAAAAACTGATTTACAAAGTTAAGCTTCCACTATTAAGCTTGTGAGAAGCTTATTAAGAAACTGGTAAACACTGTTTTATGGGTATATTAAGTGAAATGGACAAGACAATAAGCCACTAGCAGGCTTAGTAAATAAGCTAGGCATTGGAAACTAAGAACTGGAACTTTGAGATGGCTAGATAAGCTTTTCAAAAAACTAAAACACACAGGCTTTTACTAACTGATAAGCTCTGTGAGGGCTTTTAAATCTATATAGCTAACTGGTGCACAGGGGAGTTTCTATGGAAAAGGGTCAAAAGAAGCTAAGATTTAAGCAATTAATAAGCTGAGTGGAAGTGAAATAATATTTTTCTAATTTATTTTAGCAACTAAATTTTACTATTCCAAAAGGGCATAAGCTAAATCTTAATAATGAATACACAGTAAAATTCTAAATTTTATTCAAAAACAGGTATTGAGAAATTTGACTTTTTAAAATACACTAGAACTTTGACTTTTATGAACTTATGATTGATCTTAAGGACTAAATATGATGTAATAAGCTATTATAAGGCTTACTTAAGCTATATAAACGACTTTTATACTAATATGCATGATTATGCATTCTAAATATCTAACAGATAACAAAATAGAGCAAGATTAAATATGATTTTGACTTTTAAACAAATAAAGACTATATTTTAGGCTTTAACTGAGGTATCTAGAGCTAACATGATATAAAGCAACTACAAACAATATCAAGCATACACTGGAAAGCTTCTTAATCAGCAATTCCAAACAACCTTTTAATAAACTGATTTGAAGCTTTTAATGCTAAAACAAGTTTTTAAAGAAAGGAATCTAGTGATTAGCTTATGATAACTATCTTAAAACAGATTTAAACTAAAATTAACAAACTTTAAGTACTTATACTATAAAATGCAATTTATGAGAAGTTGCTTACAAATTGGAATTCAAATGTAGACTGAGAATTGATAACTGATAACATATCCTATTGCTTTCCACAAAGCATCTAAACCAACTGCAATCCACAGATCACCTTGCTTCAGCTTCTATCTTCATCTCCACTGTTTTTCTTATTTTTTACTATTTTCTTGGTATTTTTGAATTGTTAAGTAAAACTGGAAATTTAAGGTTTTTAACAGCTTATAAGCTTTTTCAAGAGCTTATATGAGCTTTAGAAGCAATAATAACAACAAATAACAACAATTGAGAATTTTGAGAATTTGAACTAGGAAATAAGCATAAACTGAGAATGAAAAGAAAACTTGAAATTTATTACTTATAAAGGTTCAAATATACTCAATAATGCTTAAACAAGAACTTAAAAGCTTAGAAGTACACTAGAAAACTTGAAATTATTAAAACGACATAAACTAAAACTAAACTACTCTACTTGCTTCTTTTCTCAGCTTCTCATCCTTTCTTTATAGATCTATTCTGTTCCTTGTCGACATATGAGACTTTCCCACTTGATTGCAGCCCTTGGATCACTTGAAATCATCAAAATTACACTTGTCATTTTTTTGGCGGGAAAAGTCTTTGAAGCAGGTAGCAGCATTAATTGCTTCTTGGGAGGATATGGAGGTGGAAAGGAGTGTTTAGACAGGTGGTGGAGTAGCTTAGGTGAGGTGGAAAGGGAAAAACCACCTCTGGTTTCAGGTATGCAGGGGTGAGGGAGAGGGAGGAACAGTGTTGGCGGGTTTGTGGGTGTTTGACTATTGTTGACCGGGTTTGGTGTTGGGCTTGGGATAAGCTGGGTTGTGATATTGGGCCAGCAGCTGGGTTGGATTTGGATTGTGTTTAATTTAGGTCCATTTGGTATTAATAAGGCACAAGGACCATTTATGTAACTTTCTGAAAATATAGGGACTGAACCTGTAACATTTATAAAGTTAATACAAGGGCCTATTATGCCAAATATGATAAACCAAGGATCATACATGTAATTATTTTCTATTTTTAAATGTCTAAGAACCAAAACTGTCAAGTTTGAAACTTGAGGGACCAAATATGTAATTTTCCAAAAGTTCACCATAAGGACCAATTTTGTCATTTATGAATAGTACAAGGTTAATATTTGATAATTTTCACTTTTTAAATTAACCAAGGACTATATTTGACATTTTCCAAACTTGAGGGACTAAAGTTGTCATATTGTAAATTTTAAACTTTAAAAGGTTTATTTTGACAACTTTTGAATCCTATGGACCTTAAATGACATTTTATAAGTTTTGGAATGACCAGGGACTAGATTTGACAATTTTTTAAACTTGGGGGACTAAAACTGCCAATTATGCAAACTTGATACGTTTTTCATCTGATTTTGATGTTTTTGCATTTAAAACATATAAAACACTTGTTTGTGATATTTTTATCATTTTGAAGCATTTCTGAGTGTTTTCAGATGTTTTTGGCATTCTAAACAGTATAAAAATGATGAGTATTTAGACACTCATCAGTTATTCACAAACCTCGCTTAGCTCAAACAACTTTAGTGGGACTTTGATATAACTAAAAATGACATATGTGACGTTTAACAAACATAAAATTATTCACACGAATATAAATAATACTGTCAATTACAGTTAGTACATAATTCATAATAACTTTGATACCATTCACAACAACATCTGCAAACTCTATTTAAAAAGCATCTGTATGTTTAACAAAACAACCGAAAACCATAATATGTACATAAACACAACCACCAGACACAAACGCAATAAAAAACTTCATAAAAATAACATAAATAAACTTACATAACAAAAAACACACAATAACACAAGCTAAAAAATAAAACGTCACTTACGCGCTTCATCATATGCTATTTAACAAATGTAGTTAAAACTTAAATTTGACATTAAATACATAATAAATAGATCAAACACACTACAAAAAACGCAGGGGGACACATAATAAAAAGTATATATAAAATACAAACACATAAAATACTTTCACATTAATACTCTGATTTCAATAATCCAACAAAAATAAGGCACAATAATTGGGGGTTTTACAAATTAACAACAATAAACCATGCAATAATTAACACAAAAAAAAAATGAAACATAATAAAAAACAAATTTCAACTTTAATTAAACTAATGCAGACTAATCAAAATCAATCTTGGTAAAGAAAGTAACATTCTATATTGAAAAAAATAACAACTGGATTCGTGGAGTTGTTTTGCAGTAAATAAGACACAATAATTGGGGGTTTTACAAATTAGCAACAATAAACCATGCAATAACAAACAAAACATATACATCAAACAATATATACCAAGAAACACATACATACTATTAAATCAAAACATGCAGTCTAAAAAGTTCGTTTTTAACACAAAAAAAAAGGAAATATAATAAAAAACAAATTTCAACTTTAATTAGACTAATGTAGACTAATTAAAATCAATCTTGGTAAAGAAACTAACATTGTATATTGGCGAAAATAACAACTGGATTCGTGGAGTTGTTTTGCACTTCGTGATCCTAGGAAGTTCAATAGTTTAGAACTAAATATAATACTTATAAGGAGTACAAGTATAATAAAATCTTAATACAAATTAGGTGTACACAATATAATAATAACTAAATATAAAAACACTGCCATATTACTTAAACAATAAAAAACTATAAACCAAAAAAATAACAACACTTCATTAAAAAAAAGTATATAAATTGATATTAAAATATCTTAATACAAAACTGAAAAATAATTATTTAAAAAAAAACATAACATTAATCATCCCGAAAAAAATATAAATCAGTCATATAGTCATCATCAATATCATGTCCCGAAGCCTGCATATGCTCAACTAATGTTGTTACTTTAGCCAATTTTGATAAAAGTTTTTTCATGTCACGAACGCTGATTAGCCGATTGCCAAAATAAGACTTTAACCAATCAACAAGCATTCCAACATCATTTACACCTGCAAATGACATTAAAACAACTAATTACTTAAAAACAAAACGATAATATTAAAAAACATACACAAAAAAAAACCTTCATTATTTGGTTCTTTACTTTTACTATTTTTGGAAACAATTTCGTTTGATGAAGATTTATCATCCATACCTAAAAGTTATAAAAAAATACGACACAAAGTAACAAATGTTAATATTTATAACAAATAAAATCAAAAACCATATAAACAAAAACCGGACTTGGGCCTTTTAACCAAACCTATTTTAAAACAAAAATACAATACGAAAATTAAATTAAGAAATTCAATTTAAACCCAAAAAAAAACCCTAACCAATATTGGGCCTAATAACCAAACATAATTTACAAACAAAAAAAAAACAATACATATTTTTAAAATATAAAAAAAGCTAATTTACAAAAAAAAAAAAAAAAAAAAAAAAAAAAAAAAAAAAAAACCTACTATATGAAAAGATTATAAAATAAAAACATGTGAAAAATTGTTTACGGATAGCTTTATTTAAGATATAGTGTTAATGTACAAAAAATTTAACACTGAAATAATAAAAACCATATCACAATTAAAAAAACCAAATGACTAAATTACACTCTGAAATAAATAAGCAATAAATCACAAGTCGTGCCCGCCCTTGGGCCTAATAACCAAACATAATTTACAAACAAAAAAAAACAATACATATTTTTAAAATATAAAAAAAGCTAATTTACAAAAAAAAAAAAAAAAAAAAAAAAAACCCTACTATATGAAAAGATTATAAAATACAAACATGTGAAAAATTGTTTACGTATAGCTTTATTTAAGATATAGTGTTAATGTACAAAAAATTTAACACTGCAATAATAAAAACCATATTACAATTAAAAAAACCAAATGACTAAATTACACTCTGAAATAAACAAGCAATAAATCACAAGTCGTGCCCGCCTTTGGGCGGGCTTAAACGGCTAGTATATATATATATATATATATATATATATATATATATATATATATATATATATATATATATATATATATAGTGTAAGGTTATATTCAGAACCATAAAAATTGCGAGAAATGCAAGAACCAACTTTTTACTCCTAATAAAGCATAATGTATAACATCACATTGCACAATGGCATTTTTGAAAATATATGTAATTTAATTTGGAAGAAAAAAATAAATTAAGGGCAAAGTGGGAAAATAACTTTTCCATAAAAATAGCATCATAACTCATAAACCGTTTTACACCCCCATTTAATTCAATCTTCATCTCTCCTCTCAAACCCTAATCTTCATCTCTCCGCCCCGCCCCCTAACTTATCTCAAGCAGCCACAAGATCAAATCTCAACGCCAAACAAAATCAGTTGCTACCAATCGAAAGACAAAGATGGAAGTGAAATCTGAAAACCATACACGAACTTCACACCAGTGCAGACGAGACACAAATCCTATGTAAAATCGAGCCAAAACACGAACACATACGATCATAATCTATAAATTAAGCGATGTGTGCTACGGATGAAAATCTGGTTCTTATCTCTTCCTTTCTTTTGATCAGAATCTTTAATAAAGAGATTCGTCCACCAGTGTTGGATTCCACTTTTGAAGAATCTCCTTTGTTTGATGGAACCCACGAGGTACATATATTTTTATTTACTAATCCGTATATGGAAGAACCTCCTTTGTTTGATGGAACCCAAGATGTACATATATTATTATTTACTAATCCGTATATGATTTATTGATTAAGTTCAGTTGAGATTATGATCTTTAATAAATGGTATGATTATTAGTTGGGGAGTGATTGTGAGTGTAAATGGTTATGACTAAATGATTCGAACGGAGATAAGTTATGTTCTTCTTTTTCATTACTTTGATTCGAACCCATAAACTCTTATTTGCATTAATTAAAATTATTTGTTACTGGTGCACATATGTTAAATTGATATTTGACATTTTTTTTAATATATGAGTTTTTAATGAGTCTAAATCACCTAATGTTAATTTGGTGGTTTATTCCGTATCATGTGCATATATGTTTAGTATATTGGATCTAGTAGATCGATATGGGTATTGTGATATGAGTTGCATATGTGTTTCAAGATTAATATTGTACAAAAGAAATGGTGCATATGTGTTTCACGGGTGTATAGAATTAATGAAAGGAGTGTGCATATGTGTTTCGCGGGTGTATAGAATTAATGAAGTAGTCTCTTACAAGTTAAAGTATTAATTGAATATATTGGTTCATTTGTGTTTGTGACAACAGTATAACGATGGCTTTCTTGCTCCCAAATAATGAATGGGTAAGTCATTTTGCCAAATAATGATGTATCTTGTTCTTCATAATTAGAGGTTATATTTATGTTTAATCGGAAGGTTTTTTTAATTAAGTTTGCCATGACACCGTATGTGTTTAGCGTTTAAATAATACAACAAGAAAAGGGTGTGCATATGTGTTATAATTATTTGTGTGTGTTGCATGAGGTGTGCATATGTGTTTTAAGAGGGATGCATATTTGTTTTATGGTTGGTATAAATTCAATTAAATTGGTTTGCACATGTGTTTTAAGGGGGGATGCATATTTGTTTTATGGTGGGTGTGAATTTAATGAAAATACATGTGCAATGGTTGAGAATACATGTGCACAAAGCATAGGTCTAGGTATTCAGTTTACTTGTTGGTGTCAGTTTTTAAAATATGCTTTCTAATGTGATACAACTATATTATTTTGTGGTAATGGTTGTACAGGAATTCATTTCGGTTTTAATTTCATATGTTATTATGGTTTATAATAAATGACCAATGCCTTGAAAGGATTTATATGTTTGATTTATCATTTATCAAGATCATGCCATTAGATGTGTCTAACAACAAGTTCCAACTATATTTATATTGCAGAAAAACTGAAGAAAACTTGTCTAGTAGAGAAGAACAATGACGTCGACAACAAAACACATGTACACGAAAGTACTTGTGCACACCTGAAAAAAAATGTGAACATGCACATTTATGAAGAACACTTGTCTATTGGAGAACTTTGACGAACCAACACAAGACACATGTAGACGAAGATACATTTGCTCAACAAGAAAATACATGTGCACAACAGAAAAATACATGTGCACAACAGGAAAATACACCATGTACACGAACGCATAGTTGAATCTCATCTATACATTCTCTTTTTTCTATTTGCAATTAAAAGGAAATGTAATATAGGAGTGTAGATTTTTGGAATTTTTGCTAGAGTTTGTATTCTCTAATTTTGTTAAAAGAATGCAAATGTGTATGTGTTAAAAAAAATGCTTATAGAAATTTACTTGTAAATATATACATGTGCAATTAGAAGCAATTGAGCACTAAAAACATATGAAAATTTACATTATAAAAAAACGCATGTAAAATTACATTATTTAAAAGAAACACGTGTGCACCTTGACTTATATGAGAAAAACACATATGCATCTTACCTTTTGAAATCATGAAAAAGAAATTATTTAAAAAAAAAAAAAAAAAAAAAAAAAAAAAAATCCTAAAATTTAGGAACTAAAAAAAAAACGTTTTTATTAAAAAAAATCAAAAAGAAAAAAAAATGTATTTTTACTATTATGCCCTTTTGAATTAAATAATAAAAATAAATAACCAAAAAAATCTAATTGGTTGATGCTGGTTCTCGCAATTTATTTGATTCTGAAAATAACCTCACCCTATATATATATTAGGGGCGCGTTCTATGCAGTACTCATATTAGATGCAGTACTTTACCGTACTCATTTAGACCAATAGGAATTTAGTATTAATAAACATTTTTATTTAATTGAAAAGGGCATAATAGTCAAAAACATTTTTAGTTTCTTTTTGATTTTTTATTTAAAAACGTTTTTTTATTTCCTTAATTTTCGGATTTTTAAATTTTTTTTTAGTATACATTTTCAGGAAAATGAGGAGCATATATGTTTTTTTTTCTTTCTAATATTGTAAATTTACATATGTTTTTTTGTTCAGACTGTTTAGAAATCAAACTTGTTTTTGCTTAAAATTACAATTGCATATATGTTTCGAGTGTACATTCTTTGATCTTCGAGATTTATCGCCAAAAACATAAATGTATACATGTAACATCTAAATTTATAACAAACCAAAAAAGCATAAATACTATACACAAAATTTGATATCAAATGAAATAAAATTTAAATACAAATGTATCTCGTTAAATATATATGTACACGTCATTCAAAAACATGTGTGCACTCTTCCATGAACATATGTGAATGCTTCACTTTCTCATCAAATTCATTAGAACATGTGAGTACCCTTCCAAAAACATATGTGCACTCTTCACTTTCTCATCAAATTCATTAGAAATGATGTACTTGTTGAAAACATATGTGCACTCTTTATATTGGTACTGCTCCTCATCTTTATCAAATGATCAACACTTGTGTTTTATCAATACCTGAAATTACACTGTTGTTATTTTTTATTGTGAACAAGTAGCAAACACATATGTACAATGAAAACACATATGCACAAATTAAAACACATATGCACTCCCTTCTAATCTTTTCATATTATTAGCCATAAAACACATATGCATCATTCTAAATAATAAAAAAACTACACTTTATCATAAATAGCGAACACTGGATATAGTGCTTATTTTTGGCTAATTGAAGTGACAAATTGTTTCATACACTTATTCAGGGGTATTCCATTAATGTAAAATCATTTAAATCTATCAAACCAAGTGTTTGAGGTTCTAAACCGACTCTATACTAAAAGTATTAACTATCATACAAGAGTATTGCATTAATGTAATTTCACATTTATGTTCAAAACCATAATTCATGATCGATGGTTGTATAAAATTCACATTAAACATTATCAAAATCTTTTCTTTGTAAACAAAAGCTTATTAACAAATTTATACCTATGAATTTCATAACAATGAATAACCTAGGGGCAATTGCATATATACCCACTAAAACTTGCATATTTGCATCATATATACCCAAAACATGTTTAAAATGCATTGTACATCATGCGATAAAAACTTGTATTATGAGAAAATATGCAAGTTTTTAAGTTTTAGTGGGTATATATGCAATTCCCTCAATAACCTACAATGAACTTTTTATGTTATATAAAACCACATCAGGCTACCATGACCCCATATACCTTTGACTTACCTTTCTTCACCCATCCTCACAATGAAACCTCAAATAAACCCAAAAACTTCCATAAATCAAACTCACTGTAATCTAAAAATTCTCAAACATATAAAATAAAATAAAATATATATATATATATATATATATATATATATATATATATATATATATATATGGAAAATTAAACTTTAACCAACCAAAGAGGCAAAGACCCACTTAAAAAGAACAAAAATAATACTTAAACACATAGATGCAAGATTATTTATAGAAAAAAGCAAAATATTACCTTTTGATTATTTGTGCTTGGTTCACAACCAGAAAGCCTCGTTACGAACGAAAATAATTATAGAGATGAATAATTCTGACGAATATAAGTGAGGTTATGGTGTTGGTTAATTTTTCTGGCGACTTTGAGATCCAAAAGAGAGACGAGGTTATTTTTTTTAATGGATTAATATGTTGCGGTATGGTGTCGGTTAATGGATCTAAGATATAGATCTTGATTTTGAGTTGCCAATGATCTCCCACTGTTGATCAAATATAGATCTTGATTTTTGAGATATAGATCACTTGATCATAATGAGCCATTGATTTCACCACCCATTATTCAATTCTCCATGTCTTCATTTTATGATAAACAATCAAAGCAATTGTGGTTGTGGTAGAAACAAATTAGAGGATTTATGGTGGCTGTGGTGGCTTATTTTATGATTAGGGTTAAGTTTGAGGAGAGAGATGATTAAGGATGAAAGTGAGAGAGAAACCTGAGAATTTGTTTTACTGATTTTAATATCTTTTTAAAACAAGGACGGTTATTAAATCAATTAATGTAGAGTTCCCATAATACCCTTTCAGCTTTAACATAATAATACCCCATCTTTTGTTTATTTACAGTTTTAGCACTTTAATCTTGTCCTTTGATTAACTAATCTAATGGCCCAGATTTATTTTAATAGTACTGTAAAGTACTGCATAGAATACAACACTATATATATATATATATATATATATATATATATATATATATATATATATATATATATATATATATATATATATATATATTCTAATACTAGTGGTCGAAGCCCGCCCAATGGGCGGGCATGTCTTATAATTATCGTTGACATAATTTGCTATAGCGAAATTATCGTTCATAGGGCATAATTTCGCATTGACAAATCTTCAGTGACGACCCCTGAAGATCTGCCAAGTAAACGTCAATTTACTGAACTTGAGGTATGAAAACAAAAAAGCTCATCATATGATTTATATTGCAATTTTAAATATTTTTATGTTTTATCTTTTGGTGTATAAATTTAGTTTATAATTAATTAGTTTTATATGAGGCAAAACTTTGAAATATCAATATGAAAAGAAATCTCATGTCGCAAGCTCGTATCTCCTCTCCCCGAGTAAAAAATAAAGCTCAGATAAATTGTTGAGATAACCTTGTTAAAAATTACAAAAATTAAATGAGTATGATATCCAAATCTATATATTCAACAATGATTATCAGCAAGGATACTTCATAAGCAGCTTCACATGTTCAAATCTATGTCCTAATCCCAGTTCTAAACTCTGATATAGCAAACATGTTTGACCACCAAAGTCATCCTTCTTGATTTCATCATGTTCTCGTACAACTATTTTTAGTAAGGCTAGTTGTGGAATTGTCAACCCGAATGTAAATTCTTCATCCCAAACGTGTATCCAATCATCTTTAATTACTTTAGTCTGCTTCTTGGCTTCATTAGCCGGACTCCAACCATATACATCTGATGGCCAATGTTGTTAGTAGATAAATTTGACCTTTTCATAATTGGCTCCATAACTAACCTTTGTGTAGAAAGACAATAACATATATAAATTGAGGACATTGACCTAACATTGGACCTTAATTCTCTTGCTCAATATAGTCTTCTTCAGAGTTGCTTGATGGTACATATTATCAAAATATTACACTGACAATGCATCTGAAAAATAATATTCATACATATAGATGGAGACTGAAAAAATTAGTTGTTGGTACCTATCATCAAAATGCAACATAAACTTGCAGGTACCAAACATAATTTAAGATGCTTGTGTCTAAGAATAACAACGGATCAAGAATTACCCATCTTGCATGCTTTTTTGTTGCTACCATAGCCGAATGGAGATTTCACAACGACTTGTAAGTTTAATTTTGATGGGGTTAGTAAACGGAAAATTATTTTTAATGAAGGCGAGCTTGATGTATAATTTTCGTTGTGAACAAAATGAAATTGCTTAACAATACAGATGTGGTAACTTTTTAGTTTTACTATTTTACAGACTTGTTGGATGCTTGGATGGTTTTATAAAGACGATGTGATATCAAATACGTGAGGTTGTAAGCATTATAGTGTAAGCATAATGATCTTATATTTATGTAATCTAGTTTGTTAAGTCCAGCAGAGTACATGAGGTTGGAAAAAGTGTTGCAACTTAGGAGAAGCCACTTTGACCTGATATTTAGGCATACCCCAACAATTAAGCCTCTATAGCAGCCAATTATTTAACGAACACTGGCATTACCACTTAGCTTCTCAAAAAACTGTAATTTGAAATTAATAATGTAAGGATGCTGCTAACCATTGAAATATATATCAGGATTATGCTTCAGGGCTGTGAATAGTTCACGTAAGACATGAAAATAAAACCACAGATATGACCTCACAAGAAATACATGTCATTACATACGCAAAAACTATGAAACTAAGATGAAGAGACTATATTTGTTAATTTTATGGTTTTCTAAAATTGAATGAAGCAAAGAGGAAGTACTGATTTACCTTGAGCAATCCGCAACAATGACTGACTCATCAGTTCAGAACAACCATGTACACTGCTTGACCTTGCAACGGACGAATCCATCAGTAAATGGAAGTTCACATTGCTGTCAACCCTGTCCTGGTATTGAATCATTGAGCTGTTATCCCCATTTTGTCCAGTTGAAAATGATGACTCAGTGACAAGATTCCTGACATTCCCTCCTTTGATAATAGACATTGCAGGAGAATACATAGAGTAGTAAGCCGACCCCGAAGGCCCAAGCGGCCCACTTTTTGCCTTGGGTCGCTTTTGGGGTTGTTTCACCAAAGGCTTTAAAGCACCATCTCCTGCAGTGGACTAATTATCCATCTCTCAGCGTCTTCCCATTTGGAGGGAAAATTCTTTTCGTTATTATAAGGCACAATCGTAACCCGGTTAGCATTTGTATGCAAAGGAACACGTTCTAAACTCCAGCCTTTCTGAACCCCAAAGCTCGTGGAACGATAATTTGGCGTTCCTGGGCTTAGAAACATACCGCTTCTCCCTGATGAACCCAAACTTTTCATGGCAGCACCTAATCTTGGGGAAGAGCTAGCGACATTCATTACTTGATTGTTCAAATCCATCGATGCAGGTCTTCTCCGATCAGACTTCCTTAGTAGAATTTCAGATCTTGACTTTCGATATTGGCCTTCTAATAAAAGGGATAGAATCACATTAGCTACCAGATAACCAACTAATTGACTATTATAGTAAAGCATAAAGTAACTATGACAACTTAAAGACATGTTGTAATTAAAATCCAACTGCTACCTTTATTAGTATGTGAGCATGAGCTTCTTGCCGAAAATAGAGATTGATTTTCCCCATCTGTCTCAGCATCACTGTATTCTTTTATGGCTACTGCATTTAATTCAAAATTCAGAAACGACCTATAAAAATTGAATTTCTTTACAGCTCAATGCTTTTAGCCTTTCATTAAATAATACAACATGAATTAGGAAGGTCACATTATACCTTCTGCTTTTTCCAACTTTTTCCGAATTAGGTAGGGACCTCCATTAAAATTCTTATTTGGATCTAGATCTAAACCCCGTGCTGATGACAAGTGCTGTATCAAATCAAAACACGTTTAAATCAACACGAATTTTAATCGAATCGTCTCTACATTTTCTAATACCAAATCATTCACATTACTACAAACAAACAAAAGTTCACTCAACATCAAGTAAATGAGTTAATGTGCAAAAATACTCTAAATTTATCCACCACAAGCAAATAAATGTACCCGTTAGAGTTTATGTATGATGGAGCATAGTCTGCTAGACCACTATAGCACATATACCCTGAGTAACTTGCTTCTTGTGCACCGAATAATTTTTTACGCACCCATGAAATAAGCTAACAAACATAAATGGGAGTTTGGATCTTCTGTTAACGACATTTAGTTCTTGTCTTGATATCCCAATAGCCTTGGCTCAGGTCTGCAAATATAAAGGTGTGTCAGAATAGGTTGGTTTGATTTGACCCACAAACATTTTTGTTTGATTTACCAACATATATATGCACACATGTTGTATTGAGTAGACCTCAGTTACTTCAGCCCATTTAAACCACTTCAAACTACATTTACATAGTGTGTATAGTTCGGTAGTATGTACATACATACTTATCTACATAAGTGTCAGCCATTATGACCCGTTACAGTACACAATAGTCTTTCTTAGTTTGGTGTGCTGTTGTACAAAAGATATCATAGATCTACTTTGGTTATTATGGCATGTTTCTAGCTACCTGTACTGATCATCGACACTTACGCCTAGTTTTATTTTTATTTTTATTTTATTTTTTTCTGCACCAGACTCGTGCTCTTTTTCTTCTTGAAATGTTCGGTACCTGAATTTCCTGCTTGGGTCAGTGCTTCTTCTGTCGTAAGAGTCTCTGTTAGTGTAGGTTCGCCTGGTGTGGCTACGGAAGGCAGTGTACTGGCAGTAGGTATATCTGCAGCTTGCATTCCGGTCTGTGGGGCTGCAGCCAGTAGCAGTGGTTGTCTGTTTTAAAAAGTAGTGTCTAGTACACTTTTTTTTTCTCTTTTGTGCTTTCTGGAGCGAAGTGCAACTGAAACAGGTACGTGTTCCCTTTCAAATCAGTCAATTCTTTAGGGGGCTTGTAGGGGTCCTTGTTTCTAAGATCTTTCATGAGTTCATTGCAGTCTTTTACTATACAGTTTGCTTCATCGCTAAAGCATGTGAGCATTATCTCGCCGATGTTCTCATGGATATAGGTTTTAAAAGAGTAACTGTGATAGGTATAAGTCAAATATGTGTGAGTCAATGAATGTGAGTGCCGTAATTCATAGCATTTGTTATATTCATTATGCGTTACCTGTATTCTGGTTCTGTTGAAGGATTTAATCCCTGCAAATGGGCGTGTGGATAGTGTTCATGTATTTTGGTATGGCATTCAGGCCACTTATTAAAGTACCAGGGTCTTTTTGTGTCAATTCGATCGATTGTTGCTATTACTGTAAATCGGACATTCTGGGATAATAGCGAAATGTACATTAGTCACGTTTACTTGTTCAAAATTATTGAAGGAGATCAAATAATACCTTTTGGTGTTGGGGATCTTTGCGCTGAAGGTCACCGATTGTCACCCTATTCTTTGTTTTTTTTTTTCTATGTCTGCAAACCTCTGTTGTTGAACATTTTGTATGGTCGGTGGATCAAGGAATTGCTCGTACCTGGGATGTAGTACATGGGTAACTTAATCTGTGGAAGTCATTTGTTGTATTAATACTGATTATATGAAATGTCCATTACACTGTCAGTATCTCATGGGTTTCAGGTATATCAGGATTGAAGTAGTAGTGCGTCGCGGGTGATCTTGAAAGCTGTAAACCTGCAGGAAAATGAGCCCACCAAAATAAAGATTACACATACATGGTGGTGTGCACTCATGTTTTGTTTCTACACAACCATTTTTTCTTCTTATTTGGCCACTGCACATAGGGAGTAACTATAATATAAAGAGACAAAATTTAGCTAATTATTTATAAATATATATGCTTGCGGTTTAACCCGACCATGCCATTTTTATCTCGCAACAAAACAATGGTCTGTTTCAACCCAAACACATTTCCTGTTCTTGTTCCAGTTAAAAACATAAAAAAAAACGTATAGTTATTTTCACTTTTTCCACCTCAGGTAGATGCATCAGAGGGTTGTGGAGTACAACTAATTTTGATCAAAGAAGAGTACTCTGGTGTCTCTAAAACAAATCGGAACATGAACTGTGCTCATCTTTCCAAGGTAGATGGCTGATGCAGTCATGTAACGCCCGTGACGTGGGTCAGCAACACATATCATATTCTTGGCGTCCCACATTTGTTGGGTGAGCTATGGAACAGTTAAAGCATGGTCTGCAACTTGTCCTGCAACAGCCCTTTATATGGTTTTTATCAGATTTCATTTGCATTTTTAAAGCATTTCTAGTTATTAGAAAAATTATTAAAAAATAAAAATCACAATTTCAATAGCTAGTCTAGTTCACAGTTAACAAACTGTCTACATGGCTTATTTATAAGCTGTTTATCTGCTTATTCTGTTGGTGTTATTTCTTAATTTTAGTTTTAGCCCCCTAGTATAGAGTTCATCTGCCTTTGCTTATTTTAGGTTCTAGAGCTTATTAAGTAGCTTATTTTTAGCCCATTTCCTGTCCCTGTAGGCTGCTGTTACAGCAGATCCATCGTAGGTTTCATCCACAAATAAAGAAAAAGCAACAATGGAAGTAAATTGTAAAAACAAATAGCTATTGGTATTGGATCAGAGGTAGAAGATTAAGGTGGCAGGATGATTTATAACATCCTATTAACTTGTATCTTATGTACTCAAGTTACATATAACTTTGTGCTAGTCGATCTTGACCGCGTCTTGACCTATCCATTATGTTTGAGAAACCATTGTCTTGTGGTTCAATAACCACCCCTTTATTGTATGACTATACCGCGTCTCGATCTATCCACTATGTTCAGGAAACCACTGTCTTGTGGTTCATTAACCACCCCTTTATCAAAACATACCTATAACACATCCCTAATAGAATGATACTCATGCATGCTATAACTTGACATACCTCGGGAAAATCAGTTCTCTATGTCACAGTTTTTCCTTCTTCCTTCCCATATACCCGCTTCAGTTCACGAGTAGCAGCTAGGAATGAATCTAAAGAAATGAGAAAGAGGTATGATAATGAGGATGAATCAATTTTTAATACCACGGGAACATATAAAAAAACGATATAGGATTTCCAAAAAATATTGCATCGCAAATAGTTAAACAATGTACCTTTCCAGGAAACAGTTTTGGTTGATTGGTGATCCAGTAATTATCTGATCTGAATCACCTCAAACAACACATTATGGGGAGTATTTCTCAGCTTTTAAACAACCTTGGCTGGTATAGCACCGCCCATCATTGTACATTCCAAAAGTCAGCTTACCTTTGAGTTTGGTTTGTTCACTTTATCAGATTACTCTATATACATATGGATGCTTTCATTTATAACAGGTTCAGATGGAGCTACTTTCGAGCAACAAAACAATGATTTATAAACAACCTGTTACAAAAGAATTAAAACACATGAAGAAGGAGTTCCTCAAAATATCCATTTTTAGCATATCCAAAACCAATCATGGTTACACATCTTTGCTCCTAAAATAAATGGATGCATGCAAACTTGTCCACAAAACTGCATAAAAACTATCTTGCTTACTTGCATGGGCAAATAGAACACAGATCATTCGCACTCCTGTATGTGCCACGTAACCATTCGCGTGTTTTTTCATTTGAAGTTGTAATAGCAAGGTGAATTTAAGCTGCTTTGTAACTTCACCTTCAACCTAATACAAAGCATTGTATAGTAACATTTGATACAAAAACAAAAATGATAATGCTGATTCGAGTCAAAAAGTTTTGTTTAATAATAAACGAATTATATAACCAAACCTCATTGAGCTTGTACGTCAATACTTTCAACATTAACATGGCCTTTACAGTTCCTTGAATAGGCTGTTGATGATAGCTTGTAGGAGAGAAGGAAGGACTACGTTGTCATTAGTAGCTGATGCAACTAAGAGAAAGCGAGTAATAAAATTAATAGTAGGATATGCACAGTATGATGTTTACTGCTTCAGGACGTGCACATACCTGTATTGTAATCAAGGCGAGTAGCACCATATTTTCAACATGCAATCGAGTTGTTGTAGCTCCTGCTGATGTTTGACCATTAAGTTTAGTATAGTGTGGAAGAAAATACATTCTACGTATAATGTAATTTAAAAGTGTGAAATCCATAACAAATAAGTTACACTACACTTTGATCCAAGTCCGTACACAATCGTAGAAATATTACACTTGCTAAATCACATCTTTAAGTTTGTAGCCATGCTTGGTCAAAGCATGTCCATATGCACCAATTAGTTCCAAGTTACCAATGGCGTTCAAGAGTGAGCTTCCATGCAACAAAGAATAATATAAGGGCAACAGAAAATGGCTAATGGCAAGTAAGTAACAAAACAAACAGTTGTATAGCAGTAATTAGTATAGCTTTTGATTAGTAACCAATGTGACAAACCTGTAAAACTCCATAGACAAATAGTAAGCATGCTTTGTATTATTCATCCTTTTCGTAGATGTCCTAGTTCATTCATACATAATCTACTATGATAGCCAAAAAAACTCTCATGCAGGCTGTTAAAGTTAGTTTGCCATTCTAAATTGAATAACCCCACTGGTACATAGATTTAATAATCCTCAAATGGTGTCCAATGACATGATACAGAATCATGAGACGACATACCAGATTAGTAAGTAGTTGGATCATCATCAACCAAACACCCCTTGATAAACCTTGTGTATCTAGTGTACCATAAAACATGCCATCGAAGAATTGAAGTTCAAAGGGTTAACAAAAAATCATATGACAGTAGATATACATGATTAATAGAAAATTTTAACAACATATTATACTAATAAAAAGTTGATCTTATGAAACCTTTATGTGAGGTAGAGGTATCATTAGTTCTATAAACATAATTCCCATGAACATCATCATCTACTTCATGAACCATCACAACCAAACTGCAAAAAAAATATAACAGAGACCATTAGGGTTTCTAGGAAAAAAGAGGCGTATAGAAAAAAAATATGAATGTACCGATTTTTTTTTATATGTTTTGTTTAGGGCTACCTAAGTTGTAGGGATTCTCCTACATAATTGGTTGCATAGATTTATAATTTTGGACTTGCAACAAATATTCCAAAAAATCATGTTGCCTTAGTGGTAAAACACACATGTTATTTATCCAAATGACCAAGGTTCAATCCTTGCAAGGCACCTTTTTTATAAACAATTTTCAAAAATCTTTAATAAAAATCCGAAAATTACAAAAAAAATTAATATAAATCAGAAATTTAACAATTAATGGCATGAAAAACAATTACTGGTTGCTTAGGTGGACATATAATGCTTAGGTGGCATGAAAAATGATTATGTGGCATTGAGGTGGCATTGACGTGGCATTAATGCCAAATGTCTCCTGTTATATATAATATAGAGATGGGTTTACAAAAATTTGGGTTGGGCTTGGATTTGTATTGGCTTTAATTTTTGTATTTTATTTCTTAACATATAGTTTTTATATTACTTAATTATTTATTCAACTTAGAATATAATCTAAATCTTAATAAAAATGTTAGTCAAATTTTTAGGGTGTTATAATTCTTCCCCTCTAGAAAGAAAATTTCGTCCTCGAAATTGAATTCACAAAAGTTAGAAGGATAAGTACCAAATTACAAAAAGAAATGGGGATAACTAGCCTCACGCTTGGAACGATTCTTCCAAAATATTTTAACGAAGGTAATAGTTCTTTTTCTCATGACTCGATTCAGACAAACTAGGATAGCCCCAAGCTCTTCAATAAAACAAAAATCATAACAAATCTGATCCAACAGATATGAAACAAACACATAACAGATGACAGTTGAAATCTCTAAAAGATATACACGGAAACCAAATGAATATGGAACAACTACGGAAGAAATGCTAAATGGTAGAAACTTCGCAACTCTATCTAAGATTTTGAACGAATTGTGAAATCTTACCAAGGATCGGAGGAGCACATATCAAATTATCAAACGTATCAAGAGTTTCATAAAGAGGTGGGTAGCATATTCATACTGACGATCAATTAAGCACATATCATAATATCAAAATGTATCAGAAGGCATAATGGGATAGGTATGATAATCGTACGAAAAAGAATGAATCTAAGGACTAACGTATCGGGAACTAAATCTCCCTTGTATGCCAAAAATGTCTAACACTTCTGTATGGAGACACCATACGGAACACACAATCCCCGGTCTAAAATTCCAAAGTTTCTCTTCCACAATGATAACTATACCATCGGTTACTGTAATCAACCCTGGTCCTTCAATAAGTAGCTCCCCGACTTAATCCAACCAAAATGTACTCTACTCTTTCGTTTATACAAAATTTGAAAGGAGACCCTTTGCCACTCGCATGCCATCTTTCTTAGTAAGCAACTCAACCACATCCAACACTTCTCAAATTTTCCGCCCATTCAAAAGTGCAATGATCTCAACACATCCTCTAAAGTTTGAATAGTTTATTTTTTTTGTCTATTAGTCTAAGGGTGAAAAGTGATACTAAACCCGAGTCCATTTCCCAAAGTCTTCTATGATTCTTCTTAGAAATGTGAAGTAAACGCGAATCTCTGACACGATCACTGCAGGCGTTTCATGTACTCAAATAATTTTCTGACGAAAAATCTCTCAAGCATGCTAAAGTAACTGACCTAATCAAACGATCTGCCACAACTCAAATCGAAAAGGTGTGAAGAAATCTCGTTACAAAGTCCGTGGATATTGATCCACTTCCAAGAAAGAATGTACAAAAGCAGAAGAAGACCACTTGTACGTTGATGCTAAATCTTAACTTCTTGTTACGCTAAACACTTCACCATCAATGTAGTCACAACTGTCTTCATACCATTCCATCAAAATTTCTACTTCAAGTCTCTATACATATTAGTACTGCTAAGATGAGTAGAGCAAATAGAAATGCGTGCTTCAATCAAAACAGCTTCCTGTAAGTCTTCTAAGATAGAACATATTCCACCGTCTTGCTCCTGATCCTCTTCATGTTCATCACAAATCACTCCCAAGTCATGCGTCGGATAATTCACCTCATACGGTTCTAGTTGTCTTGATGCATAATAAATAATCTTCCCGAGTGGCATAAGAATATAATCAAATCTCCTTCTTTAGAAGAAGCTAATCGCTTTTTAGCTTTTCAAAATTCTCCTCTCATTCTTCATCCCAACCAAATTTACACTTCAAAAATTATTACATGGAGCTTCTTCTAATGTAGAAATTTCAACACAAAATATGAAGATGATCTTCGTGCTTCTCTATCATTTCTGAATACACCAAGATGTCATACTATGAAAATTTTGTCCAAGTATTCATGATAAAAAAGGATTCATCAAGTTCATAGGAACAGTCGGAGCAGTAGCCAATACAATTGGCATCACAACGCTTATAAAGATCATAACGAATACGAAAGAAATTCTGGGAACATCTCGCTCCTTTATACGTAACTGAAAATAATCGGATCTCAAATCAATCATGTTGGTAACTTTGAGATTGTCTTTTATTGTGCTTGTGATTACATAGGCATATATAACGATCCACGAGCTCAAGATCTATCAAGGTCTGTTTGTTTCATCAAGCAAACTGTAAATTCTTTTCCGACCAACTATCAAAACTCGATTCTCAACAGTTGGCGTTGGAGGGGGATGAAGCTCAAGATCATCATCAATATTTTTTTTAATAATTAATCTCCATCTACTTTTACTTAACAGCGGAATATAAACACAAGTAACAAATAACTAAGAACTCTGTGATCCTATATAGATCGTTATATTTAACTAGAACTTTGTTTTTCCAATCGGTACATAACTCATTCTAATGTGTTCCTTTTATAGACAAGGAACCCTAAACAAAACCGCTAAACCGTTTCCCAAGAAACGTATAAACATAAAACTAAATAAGATATACACAATCACTTCCTAATAAAGCTCATGTATATCCAAACTAAATATACTAAACACGGAATAATAACTTCCGCAGAAACAAACTAATAACTATTATGCTTCAGCAGATTATGTCTTCGGCAGAATCCACTCTCCCTCAGTAGAAACACTTCGGCAGTAATTTCAGCATAATCCAAACTTCACATAATTCCCAACAAATCATAGAGAAAACTTCACACCTGAAGTTGATTAAACAAATCGTCGATTCGAGGCAAGATTAATAGTTCTAACCATAATGCGATTCAGCTTCCTGAAAACAATACAAACCCTCATGCTATCATCATTCTTCTTTACTAGCACAACACGGAGACACACTTAGACAAATAAACCACTTCCTAGATGTTGGTCCTCCAATTATTTACATTCAACTAATGTCGTTCAATACGGAGTTTCAGAATTAGACAAAATGTCGCTCTCATATGGGTAGAATTTTGACTCAAATAACTTTTTGTTCTCAGGCATTATCAAGACATCCCATGATCCTAATAAGTTCAAGTCATATGATTTAACTAATATCACATTGGCCAGGCGTCATAATACTTGCATCATATACACATTCCTTTATTGCAATTACATTCTATCTCGAGTCATGACTAAAAAAATCCTCACAACCAGATCAAAACAACTTCACATTAAGATGGTAATCTTGGTAGTTCATCAAAGAATACATCGTGAAAATTTCAAACTACTGGATAACTCTCGAGGCGAGTTTCATCCGATCGAAGTATCTTTAAAACTGCGAGAGATTAACGTACGGGTTTTTCAAAGCAAAAATGATTACAAAAGGGGTTATCAGTCAGAAATCATAAAAGAATTCAGGATTGTTTCAAATCGTCAAAGATGATACGTTTAGTATGATAGTCGATAGCAGCTCGATGCTCAGTCAACTAATTTATATTCAGAATAATATTGAATCAAACATTTCTAAAGGAAAGAGATTAGCAAAACGAATCTTATCTTCAAATATCTTCAAAACATACTGGATAATCCTGATACTCGTGGCGAATAACCACAAGATTTCACATAACGATAGAAATAGGTATAGAAAAACCTAATAGTGCAGAGGTGACCTTAACATGCCTAGCAAAAGCAAGAGGAAAATATAGAATGTGTTGAACACCTCATATTCATACGTATAATTATTCTCTGAACGGACGAAAAGGCTTCTAAACGATTAACAAGGATCGAAATTCGAAAGAATGTGATACCATTAGAAATTGAAACCTGTATGGCATTACTACAAAATTCTCGAAGCATTCTAAACTTATTTGCTTACTAAAGTTATGTTGCGTTTCCTGGTAAATTTTCTAAATCTCAGTAACGAATGATCTTCTAGGGGCTTAACTAAAAGCAGAGGCACAAATCAAAGTGGCGCGGAAGAAATATATCTAACAAATGCCTTATCACATAATCTACCCAATCTGTTAATACAAATAAGCCGTAAAAACGTTTATTTATATTTTACGATCTTCAAATGTTTTGTCGATAACAAACGTAAAATCATTTTAACAAAACAAATAAAATACGTAAATAGTTTGAGCCAATAGTTTTCTAACACACTTACGTTTTCACATAAAACACTAAAACAAGTATAAGTGATTTTATGATTTAGTAATACACATGTACAACAACTAGTGTTTACATATTGGGCAAACATATACATAACTAGTATGTACTATAAATGGGTAAAAACTACAACCCATGGTATTGACCCATAACCCATAGTATTGATCCATACCCACTTGACTAGATACATTGCACTCATTAGATACATTGTATCTAAAGAGATACCCATGGATCAACCCATAACCCATGACCCATGACCCATAACCAAAATACCCATGGGCAAATAGAAGCGTCCCACGAATCCCTAGTTTTACACTAGACGGATCCCTTGTGGGAGGGATCCGTGGGATCTGGGGAACAATAAGCATTTCTCCTCTATAAATAGTGAGCCATTTCTTCCTTTTGGCTTGCCACTCTCACACATACTTACCCCAAGTATTGTAACTCTCTAACCACTGATCCTAAGGGATCTTGCTATGTAGTTTGTCTTTTGTTTTTGTGTGATCCTCTAGGTTCCTCTTAAAGGCGAGATCACCACTTCTTGAAGTCGAGCAAGCTAAATTTCATGAGTTGCCATGCTTCGTCATCATCAAGACTACTGAGGTTCTCTTGTTGATAGTTCTTTCTTCCTCCATAGAAGTGTTGTGTCGAAGGCATTAGTGAAAGATGCCGCAAGAGTCAAGACGAAAGCATTAGTGAAAGGTGCTTAACGTCCGTGTCAATAGCATTAGTGAAGAGTGCTAAAGGTGTCAAGACGAAGGCATTAGTGAAAGATGACAAGTGTTGTGTCAAAGGCATTGGTGAAGAATGCCTAAGAATCAAATCAAGTGGCATTAGTGAAGAATGCCAAGGTCGTATAATCGATGAGGTGCATCGTTATACATATAGTATTAGTTTGTTTCCAAGGATGGTGATATCCTTGATGGTGTTGTAATAAGGAGTGGGTCTCCTTTGGGATTAGATGTTGTGCTGTGTTGGGTAGTAGTTCCTCCATTAATATGGAACTCGGTACTTAGCCTGGAACCGGATAAAGGGTAGGCAACGTTGTGGTAGGTGTGGTTCACCTTGGTGTGAAAGAACTCGGTGGTTAGCCTAGTACCAGAAAAAGATTAGGTGACGTTGTGAAGACTTCTCCGCCATAAGGAGTTGGTGTCGTGTAGTGATTACGAACTCTCGAATAGGTAACTCGGGGAGTGGAGTAGGGCAAGGAAGGTGTCCTTGTAGCCGAACGACTATAAATACTTGTGTCGTGGTTATGTGTTTCTTACTCTTTATCTTTTATTATACGTTTATACATCTATCTATCAACGTCCAACATAAACAACTAAATAGATTGATATAAGTTGATCTAAATGTTTTTAAAACGAAGTTTTAATTTGTAAAACTATTCAACCCCCCCTTCTTGTTTTCCACAATTGACATATGAGATTCATTACCAAGTTTCTTAGAGTATGTTGTACTTTAAAAACTTGATACGATCCGTGTATGTTTGAAACCTACAAAGAAGGAAATATTTCAAAAAAAAAATTTCTTTCATGTTGGACATTGATAGATCATTCTAACATATTTGTTTCAAGAAATCTTCATGCTAGGATCTCTCCAAAACCTTCATTTCCATTCAAAGAATAATGAAGTCAACCTTCAAGAAAGGATATAAAAGTAATCACAACATACTTACTCTAAGTACAAAGGATTACTTTAAGAGCTCATGAAGTATTTTTGGTATAATGCCAAACCAAGAAGCATAGAGGTATGTTTACTTTTCATTAGCTAGCTTACATGAGTATGTTGATATCATAGTTCGTCTTGTTTAATAATTGCTAGTCCATTTAAAGTCTCTCTTTCGTCACTTTCCCGACTTACTCATCATCGGGAATAGTATTCCTTTTGATTTCGTCAAAGTAACACCGTCATCACAAATGAATCCTTGATAATTAACTTATCAAAACCCGTCGACTAAAACAACTTTTCATTTGAAACCCCAAAACTATTTTTGTTTCATAAGCTAGTTTATAGCCTACTACAAAAATAATGTCAAACAACCCTTTTTCTGTACACAGTAGCCGGATCCCTCTAGTTGTACTAGCCGGATCCCAAACACAAGGGATCCGGGGGAACCGTGGGATAGAAAACAACTATACGCATTTGAAAACCATCACTGATCATTTTCCCTTTCCCCACATAACACAAAAATGATTCAAGAACTGATTTCATCCTCATAGGACTCCATATCCTCAAGCATTCTTCTCTAGAACACCATTGTAAGTAATTACATTAACTTGTTCTAATTTTTATCATCCTCATCCTAGGGTTTATGGTTTCTCAATTTCTAATCAATTAATTTAATTAGGGTTTTCAAAATTAATCATTGAAAGGGGTTTTTAAAACAATTAGGATTACATTGTGTTCACAACATTGTTAATACAAATCAAAACCATAAACCCATCTCAACTAATTTTACCTAATTGGAATACTTGTGTTTCTAGGGCCAATCATGCCTAAAGCTACTCAACAAGATCATCATGATACCGTCTACTACCTCACCCATTACTATCGAAAAGAGGGATTGACAAAAAATGACCGTAAAGTCTTCAAAAGACTTGAAAAACGACTTATCCACGAAGGTCGTGTATCAAGGAATGTTTCCTTGAAAATACCGACATTCGTCAAGTCTTCTCGGCAATCAGCCTTGATTGTCTCCTTGACATAGATGAACAAACTTGTCCGGTTTTCATTTTTGAATTTTACAAAAGCATTAGGATCATTCGAAACACCGATGAAAGCATTTCAATCGCCTTCATCATCAACAAACAAATCTTCACTTTACCTATCAACACATTCGCTCAAATCCTTCGTATTCTTTGTGAAGGAATTTGTATGTATTCTCAAGATTGGGCAATATCTTGTCAATCCTTTGCTCTTGATCCCAACCCAGCATACCATACTCCTCTTCATCAACCCGAAACCGTTTGAGACACCATTTTCAAAGTAAGAGCCGACCAATCCCGCCTCAACCGAAACAAGAAGCTCATTCACCGTGATTCCTTTCAAATGGAACTCTTCAAAATGCACCCCATGTTTAGAAAATGAGAAGAAATCCTTAGGGAAAACGTCATTAGCCTAGTTGGTAACAAGGATCATCCTAATGCATGTCTCGTGCAAATGATCTATTGTCTTATCCACCAAAAGCCATTTAATCTCGCCTATTACATGGTGAAGAGAATGGTCGGGGTATTCAAAGTTTCCAACATGGTACTCCCATATGGTATGCTCCTAACACGACTTTGTAAGTATGTTAGTGCATTGCAACCATCTCCTATGAACGCTGATCATTTCTTTGCCGATCACATCATGGTACCTCTTACCAAAAAACCTCCTAAACGGTTCATGGTCAATGGAAGAAAACCTAAAGCCCTCTCGGACTCCTCGGACGGAGAAGTATATAAGAAGATGAAGAAAAAGAAGATGTCGACCCCATAGCTAACATCGAATTGGAACCCTTTGATTACTATGATCAACTTCCAACTATTCCAAACGAGACCGCGGAATTCAAACAATTAAGGAGTATGATTCAAAACCTAGCTTAGCACTTCACAAAGTCGGGAAAGAGGAAAAGAAAGGATTGACGAAAGAGACTATAGGACTATGTTTAATTTGAGACATTTTGGTAATATGTGAATGACTATGTTTTAGCACTTTTGTTTGTATTAACTTGGATATTGTGATTTCTACTTTTATCTATAAGATATTTTATGTGATGACATGTTTATGTCGTTGTTTAGTTTAATGGTTTTAGTATATATTGGTAGGTGCAAAATCTGCACTTAATTCTGTGATGGTTCTGATCTGCAGATGCCGAATCCCTAGGATTAGCCTAGACAGATCCCTCCCTTGAGGGAACCATGGGATCCGTGATAACAGATCAGCAATACATTATCCCATACATTAAAATAGTTTACTAGATCACTTCACAGTAGCTAAACATGAGATTCTAGAACTCAACTAAGTCTTCTTCAAGGACGAGAAAGCCTTAAACTCACTCATAGCTTACATAAGATCTTATTCAAAGTGCCTTTTAATTTATCAACTCATCAAAACTCACCATATCCGCTTCAATACTCACAAATTGCTTTTCACTTTTCAAAACACTTAGGTGGACATATTGAACAATTTTAGGAAATTGTTTCTAGTCATCTTTATCTCAAAACGGGTCAAAAATTAGTTTTTCAATTTTTTTGATTTTTGAGGATTTTTTTCAAACTCCGTCTCAAACTAACATATGATCTCTAGGATCATTTATTATGACTTGAGACCATCAAAACTCTTAGTGTTATCCTTTATCATCCATTGGTGATCACAAAGTCTCATTTTCCTTCCATAAAAGGCAATCATTAGCTATATTACTCATTGCTCTTGTTCATTCAAGTACATCCTCATTTAAGATACTTAGGAGGACTAAAACACTCAAGATGGTATAGGTTTTAGACCTTAGAAACATCATTTTTCTCCTTTCATAACTGCTGAGAGCCGGATCGCTAGGATTAGCCTAGACGGATCCCTCAAAGGAGGGAACAATGGGATCCGGGTGACAGATTATGTCAATTCTAGCTAAATCAGTCATTCCAAACCCATCTTGCTAACTTGAACACTCCACCTCACTTTAATTAAGTCCCTAGATCAGTAAAACTTTGAATTTGACTCTTGTGCATGTTAATCATCACATTCCTAAGAATCTTAGTGGCTTAAGTCTTAAATGCACTTGCCAAATTCTTCCCTTTATAAGTCATCTTGCTAGAACTCCTTAGTCATCAAACACAACATAATTATCAGCAATTACAAACATCGTACTTAGTCATTTCATCATGAGAAAAGCTCCTAGTGCTAACTCATCCACCCAAGAACAACCCAAGAAACTTGCTAGGGTCATACACGAAGTTTCCTCAACCGAATCATCTCTGGTTAAGTCCACAAATGCTAGAATTTCCCCTACCCCAAATAAACCAATCAAACTAATTCCCAAGAGGATTGTTCCCACAAGGATATCATCACCAAACTCTACTAAACCAAACACACCCTTTTCAACCCAACCAACATCATTGGTGCCTAGAGCTACATCATTTTACACCTCAGAATCATCTCCACATTCTCACAACTTAGAGGACTTACCCCCTTGGCCATCTCATCCTCCACCATTGCCAACAAATTCACTAGAAAAGGTTGTACAACAAAACCAAGGTGTTGAATCAACACTTGCACCAATGTCAATTCCTCCATTTCCTTCCAATAGTCCATTTTGGATTATGAGAGACATCAAAGTCAACCACCCGACCACATGGAAGTTGACACTTCTCTACCTCCACCCTCAAACATTGTTGAGCCACCACTTAATGAGCCTCCACCGATTCCTCCTCTATTTGAGGATCCTCAACCCACTTCACTTGAACCTCCGCTTCAAGAAGCTCAAAACCATGACAAGGATTGCTATCATTGTCAACATGTTGAAATGTTGATACATGAACTACGTGAAGAGCAACGTTTCATGTTTTATCACCTCCTCGAACGTTTCGAAGAGGTCAACAAACCTAAAAAACTATGAGCCTCAAATTCACAAGCTCAAACTTAGAACGTTTAGGAAACCCATTTCATGTTTGATCATTCTTAAGCATGTGGTTGCTTCTTAAGTTTAGGTCACTCATTAGAATTAATAGAATATGTATGGCTTGATCATTCTCTTAGTTTTAGAGATTTTTTGATTGTCTCTTTGTTTTATTGAATGATAACCTATTTGCCATATTGCTTTGAGTGTATGTTTGCTATTTGTATACATATCTCACTCTCATATAAGCATTGTTTGAAATATCACCATTGCTGAAAATCTGTCACCAGACAGACGGATCCCTAGAAAAAGCCTAGACGGATCCCTCCATGGAGGGAACCGTGGGATCCAGAAAAAGAAAGCAAATTCTCTACTAACATTTGTATTTTCAGGAAATTTTGCACTATACTATTGTCTTCTAACCTTTATTTTGTAGATTTTCAAAATACACATGAAGATTTTGACACCATAAAGCTAGGGGGAGCTTTGTGTCAAACCATATTGCAAAATCATTTGCAACATAATCCTTATTTGGATTATAATTCATGACACCCCATTGCAACATTGCAATCTTCAAGGGGGAGCATTTGTCATCACAAGGACGAAACCATTTGCAAACATAATTGCAAAGCATTAGCTTATGTTTATATACTTGACGCTCTCACAAAAGGGATGGAATCGTCAAGGGGGAGTTAAGACGAGAACTATTCCCGTCACTTGCTCTCTTTACATTTTTCCTTTACATGTTTTTCTTAAAACAACGTGTTAGTTTCTTTTCGACACTCTTTTTTGTTTCGAAAAAAAGGGGGAGAAGAGAGTAAAAATTCCAATTCGAACTTTTACGAATTTTAGTTTTTACCTTAAAATAATTTTATGTTTTGTCATCAACAAAAAGGGGGAGATTGTTAATACAAATAAGCCGTAAAAATGTTTATTTATATTTTACGATCTTCAAATGTTTTGTCGATAACAAACATAAAATCATTTTAACGAAACAAATAAAATACGTTAATAGTTTGAGCCAATAGTTTTCTAACACACTTACGTTTTCACATAAAACACTAAAACAAGTAGAAGTGATTTTATGATTTAGTAATACATATGTACAACAACTAGTGTGTACATATTGGGCAAACATATACATAACTAGTATGTACTATAAATGGGTAAAAACTACAACCCATGGTATTGACCCATAACCCATAGTATTGATCCATACCCACTTGACTAGATACATTGCACTTATTAGATACATTGTATCTAAAGAGATACCCATGGATCAACCCATAACCCATGACCCATAACCAAAATACCCATGGGCAAATAGGAGCGTCCCACGGATCCCTAGTTTTACACTAGACGGATCCCTTGTGGGAGGGATCCGTGGGATCCGGGGAACAGTAAGCATTTCTCCTCTATAAATAGTGAGCCATTTCTTCCTTTTGGCTTGCCACTCTCACACATACTTACCCCAAGTATTGTAACTCTCTAACCACTGATCCTAAGGGATCTTGCTATGTAGTTTGTCTTTTGTTTTTGTGTGATCCTCTAGGTTCCTCTTAAAGGCGAGATCACCACTTCTTGAAGTCGAGCAAGCTCAAGTCCATGAGTTGCCATGCTTCGTCATCATCAAGACTACTGAGGTTCTCTTGTTGATAGTTCTTTCTTCCTCCATTGAAGTGTTGTGTCGAAGGCATTAGTAAAAGATGCCGAAAGAGTCAAGACGAAAGCATTAGTGAAAGGTGCTTAACGTCCGCGTCAATAGCATTAGTGAAGAATGCTAAAGGTGTCAAGACGAAGGCATTAGTGAAAGATGCCAAGCGTTGTGTCAAAGGCATTGGTGAAGAATGCCTAAGAATCAAATCAAGTGGCATTAGTGAAGAATGCCAAGGTCGTATAATCGATGAGGTGCATCGTTATACATATAGTATTAGTTTGTTTCCAAGGATGGTGATATCCTTGATGGTGTTGTAATAAGGAGTGGGTCTCCTTTGGGATTAGATGTTGTGTTGTGTTGGGTAGTAGTTCCTCCATTATAATGGAACTCGGTACTTAGCCTAGTACCGGATAAAAGGTAGGCAATGTTGTGATAGGTGTGGTTCACCTTGGTGTGAAAGAACCCGGTGGTTAGCCTAGTACCGGAAAAAGAGTAGGCGACGTTGTGAAGGCTTCTCCGCAATAAGTAGTTGGTGTCATCGTGTAGTGATTACGAACTCTCGAGTAGGTGACTCGGGGAGTGGAGTAGGGCAAGGAAGGTGTCCTTGTAGCCGAACCACTATAAATACTTGTGTCGTGGTTATGTGCTTCTTACTCTTTATCTTTCATTATACGTTTATATATCTATCTATCAACGTCCAACATAAACAACTAAATAGATTGATATAAGTTGATCTAAATGTTTTTAAAACGAAGTTTTAATTGGTAAAACTATTCAAGCCCCCCCCCCCTTCTAGTTTTCCACACAATCCTCACTGGTCATAACTGAAGTTTCTGCAAGGAAAACCTAAAGCAAATTTTCAAAGGATGTTTCATAAGCTCCTATAGTGCAAAACCTAAGGGCCAAATCTACACAGGTCATAACTTAAGTACTACAAGTCGAAACCTAAGGCTCTGATACCATAATTGTAACACCTCAACCCAACAAGGGTCAAAATGCCACATTATGGTGTCAATCAGAACATACAAACGCTAGCGAAAGTCTTATAAACATAATGATTACAAAGGTATTCTAAGATAATAATGAAATACTAACTCTAAACATAATGAGTTCCAAAACTAAAATACAAATCCAAACTAAATCTAACTGGAGATAAATCCAAGTCTAATCTAGAAGAAAATGGGTATTTATCATCAGGGTAGTCCACTAAGAGCTCCTATGCACTCTTCACTCATATCACAGCTTCCCTCTTAAAACCTGCTGCAGGAAAAGAAAATGTGGTTGAGCTTAAAAAGCCAAGTGAACAAATATAACCAAATAAGTAATCATACATATATAACTATAGGTAAAGGGAAACATAAGCTCCTACTGAAACGAATATCATATGTCAAACGAATAAGAGATCAAGGATCAACTGAACAAATATCATAAGTCAAATGAAGTGAGAGATCAAAAGATAATGCGAAAATCAAATAAGCATAAGAAATCAAACGAATCACATAGGAATGCCCATGAGCTCAAAGCATATGTCTAAGGCATGATACATGCCCTAAACCAAATATCCCAAATACACATCCATATATCCGTCAAATCATAAGTTGTACAAGGAGCTGCAGACTCTAATGTACCAAAAGCGAAAGGAGTGTAAGGCACACATAAACCAATCACTACAATATGAAACAAAGTACCTATGATGCATCCATACGCTCCCTACAAAACAAATCATATATATACACCTATTCTAGAAAAGTATATACACATATCATACACGGTCGAAGTGCGCTATATATAGCAATGCAAAACTAAAGAGAACGTTGTGGACTAATCACACCGCCACAGACAGTGTCATGTCATTGGTGCCATCAGAGACATGGTCATGGTACCTTCATGACTAGTTAAATAGCTCGGGAAAAGAAACAAAACAAAGCATAATCAAAGCATATCAAATCATCATATCATATTTAATCAGAACATATCAAACTGAACTGAATCATATCATAGCAAACGGATAGCAAACACATATCATAACAAATGTCATAACAAAATGGATAGAAAATCGAATATCATAACAAATGGAACCATATCAAAGGATCATATTAGAGGAATCATAGCAAAGGATCATATCAAATGGAATCATAATCAGAATCAAGGTTCATAATGAGTCATGAGAAAAATACCTTTACTAAGAAAGAGTAGAATATCTGTACCTCAACAAAAGCAACCAAATGATTGAAAAGGATCATAAACGATGAATCACTCCCTCTTCAGAGAATCTACAAGAATTAATGATCACATATTACTTATAAGCTCATTTTATAACATTAGTGCTTATAGTTATCCAGATTACATAATTAGGGTTTCTTTCTATTTTAGAAACTTTCCATTTTCAGTAACTTTTCATATTTAGTAACTTAGGGTTACCTTCATAATTAATCAAACTTAGGGTTTATAGGTATTTCCAAATCATACTTCACTTACTTAGGATTTATTAGTGAATCTGGATCATATTCTTATGATTTTTAAGGCCTGCCAATTAAGCTCCAAAAATTCTGAAATAATTATGAGTGATTCCCATATTAGTTTAGTATCTTCACAAATGTTTATAGATTTTATTACCAAGCATAAATTCTGTTTCAAAAAGATACACACATAAAGTTTGCCTTTAATTAACCCATTTAGATACTTTAGAAAAATCTACAAAAATTCTAGAAAGTCATAAATAACTTAAACACTACCTTGTCAAATTAGAGCTCTTCATACCTTAAGGTTTGAAAACTAAAAATCAAAAACACCAACTGAATTTCTAGACTCAGATTCACAGATTTGACCACTTATGTTCTAAAAATCAAAAAGCTTACTTCCCAACCTCTAATCGCTATGAATCTTACAATTCCAAAAAGTAAACAGAGAGTACTTATGTTTAGACTCAAAAATCATACAAAAACTCATTGGTATCATCAATTTAGACCCCGTTGAATCTGACCCAAATTCTAGACAACATTTAATCCGATTTTACATACGCCTAAACCTAACCAAACGAAAGATTAAACCTCTAACGCATCCCTAATTATGTTTTAGTGATCAAACATACTTAATTACTAATATTTTAATAAACCCTAATCCATCATGGGAGTTACATATTTAATCATAAGGAATGATGGGAAAAGATCGTTTACCCTTACTATGCTTCGAAAAATTAGACTCAATTCTTGGTTTCTTGAATGTGTTTGAAAATAGAAATAGAGGCTAGGGTTTCTCCTTCCCTCTTTATTTTTTTTCCTCGGAGATCGAATATGGGAGGGAGGGACCGAATATATATATATATATATATATATATATATATATATATATATATATATATATATATATGTATGTATGTATGTATGTATGTATGTATGTATGTATGTATGTATGTATGTATGTATGTATGTATGTATGTATATGTATATGTATATATAAATATATACACTACCATGGTACCCGCGCAAAGCAGCGGTTCGGAGGCGAATGTTGTTTAACGATTTTATGATTTTGCTTTTTTTGCCGAATATTATTTAACAATTATCTATAAAAGATAGTTTCTAGAAATTATGTGTTTATGTTGTGAGACTGTGAAGAATTAATATGACATACTCTAAAAATATTAAATTCATTGTATTGGTTATATTTTATTTATTGTAACATGCATCCAATTTAATGTCATAATTTAATGTACAATTAGTGTGTTTTTAAAAATTCAAAAATTACTAATAATAGCAAGTGTGTAAGCTTAAAAAATTTAAGACTTCTAAAAATAAAAGTCACAAATGCTTTATAAAGAGTAGAGAGAGAGAGAGAGAGAGAGAGAGAGAGTTTGGTTCTTTTAAAAAGTTGATTTTGGTGGAAAAGTGAGAGAAGTGATCTCAACCATTAGATCACCCCCTCTTTTACTTTTTTTTTTCTTGCTAACTATAGGGACCTTAATATATTTTCTTTCATTCTTTAAGGGAGGGTTTCATAAATTCGCCCCTTTCATATATAGTGCCTATTTTTTTCATTTTTTTTTTCTTTCTCTCATTCCATGACACGACATTTTTTTCTCTCAGTTGTTTTATCATATTTCTTAACACATATCAAATCGAAGATCTAATTAACATAAGAAATCATATCGTTTTATTAGATTTACAATATCATCTCATCATAATTTATCAATTCGAAGATCAAATTCAGGTATGTAACTGAATTCGGTTATAAATTTGTTATTTTTGCTACTTAACATCAATCATGAAGCTTATATATGTGTTTGTTGTTATTTTGTCTGTACGGATTTTTGTTCATAGTGAGTTAGGTTTTTGTTTTTATGAAATTTGATTCGTTAGTCATCATCTTTATTTATAGATGTAACGATTTTCAGAGTTCATTGACATGATTCATTGTATAGAATAGTTATTTTGAATCGAAATTGAGAAATAAATACATGGAATACATGTTTAGAAAAACTGCACACCGAGTGTTTGATAAAATGTTTGAACGAAATTTTAAAACTGCGATGCACTAATTTTTCACTGTGGTTATATTACATCTTTTGATAGTAGAAACATATTTCAAATGATTGTGCATGTTTTGTTAATGTTGAATATTCGATTATAAGAATATCTAGGATAAGCACTTTGTGAAACACCTTCTAGAAAAAGAGTACTTTTCGCCATTGTTTATTTCTTATGGATAAGGTGTTAAATCAATTGATAAGTTGATTTTAGTGTTACTATATTGGCCTATTGTGATGCTTTTATATTCGATGCATTTGCAATGGTTTTTTGCATCCAGAAGAGTAAAGAGTAATAGCTTTTAAACATTAAAGTAAAATGTTTGTTTCTTGACTACCAAAAGTCAAAATGGATTACAAGAGATAATAATCTATTATAAAGTCACATGATATATATTTTTGAATTTTATAGACAATGATTGTTATTTTGTCAACATATATGTATAGTTTGTAGCTTATACGAAGCTTGGCATTGAAGTCGTTTGCAAGGTTGTCTAACAAGGTTTCTGGCACCTTTCATGCATGAATCATAATATGATAACGGAAAATCTAATTGTAAAGTGGTAGGGATTGGGCTTGTTAATAACGCTACACGCGTCGTTCGGGGTCAAAGGAACTTCCTTTTTGTCGAGCAAGTTTTTCAACACCCTAGGCAGTGAACCTAATCGTTGTAGTGTAGTATTAGGGTAAGCCACGGGTATTGATATCGTTCTCTAGGGGAATACGAATGCTAGTGAGAAGTTACTATGTTAAGGTTGGGGTTGAGGAAGATTATTTTTTTATCTTTTTATATTTTTTAAGGAAAGGAACGGTACGAATCTCGGGGTTTGAATTTGAGGGGGGTTGGTATTTCTACCGATTACTCTACTTATCTAATTATCTAATCTAAGGTGTATGTAGTCTATGTCCAATTAATGTGTGCTCGTATGATAGTTTAAAGATGTGTTTACTTAGGTTTTACTACTCCTTAATTATCTCCTATTGGTGGTTGAATTGTCACGTCCTTATTCCTAGTTGCGTTGTGTGTCTAAGGTTGTAGGGTATGCGTTTCTCCCTAACTCTTTGGACTTACCAAAGGGTCTCGTCTACAAAACCCACTAGGGATAATAAACTCTTACTCTAAGGCACTCTTTGGATGGTTTAGCTTACAACTACTCAAGGAGTCATATTCTAAGGTTCACAAAGATTTAATCAAGCATTAAGTACACAATGAATGACCTATCACATTACTAGATCATTAATCAACTAAGATAAGAGACAACCAATCAATATTCAATAATTAAGTTTCATATTCCCTAAGCAAACACACAAGTAAATTAGCCGGACATGGAAAACATGCAAGCATACACACAAATAATCAAAGACATAATTGTATTAATGAAGTAAAACACTTATCTTGGTGTAAGATAGGGTTTGGAACCCTAAAATACTGTACAAGACAGCCTTGGTTCGGTTTAGGTTTTTACTCCAAAAGACTACACACCAAATACTGAAAAATTCAGATTTTATATATAATATTACATCTGCGACGGCGTCACCTTATGTTTTGTGACGCCATCGTGTCGCCGTCATTAGGGTTTCGTCTTGGCCACGTTAGACTTGCGACGGCATCACCTTATGCTTGTGACGCCGTCCTCTTCAGCTTCTGACGCCGTCTGGATTACATCTAGGCCGTCTGAGTTGCGACGGCCTACTCTTTTATAACTTGACGTCGTCACTTGAAAATAGGAGTTTTGGCTTCTGTCCCGTCACAAAAATCCTCCGACGGCGTCGCAATTAACACCTGACGCCGTCACCTTATGTTTTCAGCAGCTTTGAGTGTCTCGATTCTGACTTTGGTCATTTTCTTCGTATATTCGCGCCTTTTCGTCCAAATAAGTGCCATTCCAGCATTTTGCCTTCTTGAGACCTAAAAAGTGAAAAGGAACGATATTAAGCAATAACGGATACAATAGTGATCAAATAAGGGCTTAAACGACCCCTCAAAAAGGTACCTTTTAAAACCTTATCACTTGTGTTCAATGATCTAACCTCGGGTATTCCAGTGAATTTCATCGGTTTGTAATTCGTGATAATCAGGTAGTGCTTCTTTTGCGTTATGTCTGGAATTCATTAAATTGATCAAACGGATGCACTAAAGTGACTCAAACAGATGCACTAAAGCTCATCAAACAAATGTAGTAAAGTTGCATCATATTTTATCATGTTTCCCTTTTGCGTGTAATTGCCATATTTTATGTATGTTTTCTACGTATGCATATAGTTTACTGATCTTGTACTTGTATGGGTATCGAGATGTACATCAGGATGTGGACTCATTTGAGGCTGCTCTTGTTCGATGGCTTGCGAACGTTATTCACTATAATTAGTGTCGACCACAAGCAAATAGTGTTGAAAGCATCTGGTTAATCAAGGTTTTTTTATACCTATATCACAAGAATGAAAGATTCTATATGATATATACAATGTGAATTGACCTAAAAAAATATATGGGTCAATTTATGTAAAAGAGCATGAAAAAACAAAATAGTTAAAAAATAAATGGGTCAAATGGGTCAAAAGTCACCAAAGTGTATATTTAATTTGCGAAAGTATTCCACATCTATATTCAATCATTAACCAAATATGCCTGAACCTCTATATGCCACCTGTAGTATATGAAGATGAAAGAAGCATACTTACACTATGGGCCCATGCAGGTAATCAGGATCATACATACGCTTCAGATCGATCATCGGGTGAGCATAGACTAGTGGTCGTTGGAGACACAAAGTTCTTGAAAACCCCAGCTTTCAAGGTGGATGAAAACATGCAACAGGTACGTTACAATTACTTGTGCCAAGGTTGAAAAAGTTTCCTATCAAGGTAAATCTTAATTAATAGTGATAGTTTTTGTAATCCGTGCTAATCAGGTAGTAATTCTTTTACTTTATGCCTGAAATTCATTAAATTGACCAAACGGATGCACTAAAGTGACTCAAACAAATGCACTAAAGTTCATCAAACAGATGCAATAAAGTTGTATCATATTTTATCATGTTTCCCTTATGTATGCAATTTCTGTATTTTACGGATGTTTTCTACACATGCATATGGTTTATTGATCTTGTACTTGTATGTTTAACAGTGTCTGGAGTGGATGCTAAAATGCATAACCTAATACAGAACAACATAGAACGTTCATACATAAAAGTTATCCTACTTATGAAACTATCGCACATGAATTGGTTTTGAATAAGTGTAACATGAAAAGTAGATAATATCATTTACATCTTCTGTTGTAAATTCCCTGTAGTAAATAAGATATGCAATTTGTATAGATCTTGTATATACTTGACTTCAGCTTCAAGATTTCATTATAATAAATTTCTGTTTTCTATATTTGTGGTTTTAATATAAATCTGTCTCTTTATCACATTCATTCTTTGGAATTATGTTATCAGTGGATGATGTAACAAGTGGTATCTCAGTAGAATCTTTCTTTGAAGGCTCATCAACTTGAATATTTGTTTGGTTGTTAACCGTGTCTGTCTTATCATTGTTTGGAGCATTCGTTTCGTCAATTTCATGAACCTAAAAGTATTGAACTTGTTTTGCTTTTATGATACAAACGGATGCACTAAAGTTACTCAAACAGATGCATTAAAGTGCCTCAAATAGGTGCATTAAATTTATAGATGAAAATGAACACATTCATTAATGTAAACGATAATCAAATTCATTTACTGAATGTAATGGTGATGAAGGGCTAAAGCTGTATATTAAAAATACATTTGGTGTGCTTTGGGAGTAAAAAATATAAACCTATAGATATAGTTGAACAAAAAGGTAGCAATAAACATACAAAAACCTAGTCACGTTATGAACGAATTGATCTTATTATAAACTTAACTTGCGTGTACAAGAGATGCATTTTAAATTTATGAGTGATGCTATAATCAGAATACAACGTCTCCTAAAATATAGTAAGCTAAACAATAACTGACAAATAAGATTTTTAATAGCTAAGCAATGACTATCTTCAAATTCTTACAAAATCTGAAACATTCAGAGAAGCCTCTCAAATCTTCTACCTTTCGATGCCTATAAAGTCATCATCTTGTAACAAATCATCATCAACGTTCAACCAAGATTCAATGGCATCTTCTCGTCTGACAAAATCATCTTCGTCACTAAAGTCATCCATTCTAGAAGGTTGCAGATGGGACATGTCAAATGTGTATTGCTAAAATAGAACTTGAATTAGTTGAACAATGATTATGAGTTAAACTGTAACACCCCAACCCGGCAAGGGTAGAAGTGTCACATTCTGGTGTCATATCAGAACATATAAATAAAATTTTATAAGCGGAAGCATTATAAAATAAATTACCAAGTCATATAACGGATGACTTACAAAGAAAAATACAAAATCCAATATGTCAATAAAATGAAATGAAATATCGAAACAATTTCTCTTCAAAATAAGTCCAAAATCAATAGGTAACTAAAGTCAGTCTACTCGAATAATCCAACTCTCAGCCCATCAAGCCCATCTTCAACCTAAAAACCTGCCGCAGGAAAAGAAATGCGGCTGAGCTTAAAAAGCCCAGTGAACAGATATAACAAAACGGAAGCTAAACAAGATCAGAAATACGAAATGAAACAGAGGACACAATAACAAGGTCGCAATGGAAAGGAAACAATGAGTTAAATGAGGATTCCTGCAGAAACACAATTATACAGATATCCAGAAGGAACAAGTATCAGAGAAGGACAAAGCACATAACACATTAATGACATATACGTAAGCACATCTAAAAAAAACCAGGCATACAATAAATCAGGAAGTCAGAGTACATATAAGCCAAACGGAAATCCAAAAGCTAGCGGAAGCAACTAATTAGAAAGTGAGCATGGCAATCACACAAGTCAAGTAATTCAACATAACCAGTATCATCACATCGAAGTATTAACAATAGTCGAAATACAGTAGCCACATGAATCAAGTAGTAATACAGAACGAACATTATAACTGAATGAATTATCTAAACAAGGAACATCAACTGAACAACTTAACAAGCCAGACCACATACGATGAACCATTTACCAAAACAAACAGAAGCATAAGCAGAAATGTAACATAACAGGTCAACAATCAGCAGACAAGAATACTAACAGAAAATCATAGCCCAAGAACATAACTGAACGAAGATATATATATGATAAACAGATCAAACAATCAATTTCACATTAGCATGGTCACCAGACAAATCAAAGGGTCACATAACAGTAGGTTAGCATATAGATGACAACAGTTGGATCATATAATCACATACTAATCATATCATAGCACGGTAAACAGTAGTCACATAAGACATGCAATAGCACAATCAAATTCAATAATGATATAATAACCCGGTACGTGAATGGAACAATAGTCTGAAGTAACGGAATAAGAGTATGACATATCAATGCAATGGAATGTATATCATGGTAGTAGAGTGAGTCACATAAGGGTATTGAGGATAGGACAATCAATACATGATATGGGCGTTCGGGAATACGAAAGGTACAATATAGGTGTATCAATAGTGTAAGGTCTGTCAGAAATCTATCCCGAGCCAACAATACAATACAATACAATCAATAGTGGCATTAGCAGCCCAATATCCAATAGTAGCCATTGTATTCGGAGGGGTGACCTCGGAATACCAAACCAATAGAAGGGGAGACCTCAGTAACCAATGGAGTAGCTAGCTCCCAAAATGTGAGGGGGTGTATTGCACACACGCACCGCATCACCAATACAATATCAATATCAATATCAATCCAATACAACATAAATCTAGGATGCATCCATACACCCCTGCAGAACAATAGTGGCCATAACAATAACAATGAAGCGCGCATAATCAATACAATATAGGGATGGTGTGGAACATCACTCAACCACACTAGAGTCATGCCATTAGTGCATCAATGACACGGACATGGAACCCCCATGCCTAGTTAATGGCTCGGGTATCAATCTGAAGGGTCAAACAAAGGTTCAAAGTGTAGCAATATATAGGTCTTCATAATCAAAGGTTCAATATCAATGGTTCACAATTCAGAGGTTCATAGCAACAGTCCAATATCAAAGTTCAGTAGCTACAGTTCAATATCAAAGTTCAGTAGCAACAGTTCAATATCAAACGTTCAATATCATAGGTTCAATAGCACAGGTCAATAGCAACAGTTCAGTAGCAAAGGGTTCAATAACGGAAGTTCAGTAACAGTGATTCAATAATAGAGGGGTCAATAGCAAGGCAAAGATTCAATAGCAATAGTTCAATAGCAATGGTCAAATAGCAAAGGAATCGATATCAAAGGTTCAATATCAGAGGGTCAATAGCAAAGGAATCATAGCAATGAAATATCATAAGCGAAACAAAGTCGAAGGATCAAAAAATCATAAGAAACCCCTACTGAAAAGGGATAGAATATCTGTACCTCAATCGAAGCAAGCAGAATAGAGACGTAAGTCACACGATGCATCAATCCCGCCGTTCGGAACCTATAAAGTTGGATAACGCTTAATGAAGTCGGATTACTCATTTTAGACGGCTTTCCATTTTTAGCAGTTTTCCAATTTTAGAAGGTTTCCACTTTTAGTAACTTTCCATTTTAGGTACCATTTCTATTTTAGGCAGGTTTCCATAATTACTAACTTTCCATAATTAGCAGGTTTCTATATTTAGTAAGTTTATCCATTTATGATGCATTTAAAGTCATATTAGTTTAAATGAGTATTATTATACCTTAAGGATCATTTATGCCAAATTACACAAGTTTAGGGTTTAAACCGTCATTATTACAAAGTATAGGGTTAAAAATGTAAATATAGTAGGGTTACATGTTTTACTCATTTAGTACCTTTAGTTATCATATTAACCAATCAGCCTTTATGTTTCATGATTTACAATACAATTCTTTATCCTTTATTAACTCGTATACTTTAAGAAACCTTAGATTTATCTGATTACCATTTACATTTAAGCCATACGGAGCCTAACTTGATCGAGGTTATACGACCTTTGTGTGTTAATATTTTAGGTCGAGACACAACCCATCCCAAAATAATTCCATTCTACCCATTATAAAGTCAGGCGAGACCCTTTTCCATTTTAGTCGATACAAACATATACGTTTCTCATTACCTTGCTTTAGTTAGCTACAAAAATAATAAAACATGTATGAAATCATACAAGGTGTAAGTTGTGAACAAGGATGGGTCAACAACAGGTCCACGCCAAGAGGTTTATGTGTCCATTTTTCATTCGACCCAAACCAAAGTAGTAATATCATGATCTTATGTAGCCATTCTTACTCAATACTTCACGTGTTCATTTGATTTGTCTAAGCCATGCTTATTATTTTATGTAACCTGTATAGTAATAATGGTATGCGCATGGTGCAACATACACACGAACAGATTCAATAAAACAAGGACGAGACGGAGGTCATAACAAGTTACCTTGAAGCGCGAGACCAAGACGAAGAGTACAAGATTAAAACCAAGCAAAACAACACACCCTTGGGGCCCTAGAAGGTCACAACCAGCAATAGTTTCAACCCTACGACACACCCAAACGAACCTCCGAACCAAGCACTCGATTCTAGCCCCTACACCAAAACCCACGATCCCTTTCCTTGGACTTGGAACCCACGACAATAAGGCAGCACCTCAGGCAGCCCAACAACCTTTCGTCCTAACAAAAGCCCCACGACCAGCCTCACCAACGCACCATGACAATCAGCATCCTCGAACCCAATCACACAATCACAAGCACCACTATCACAACCCCTTTGCACCTTCTTTGGATCAAATGTGAAAGAAGAAAAAAATTAACTTCTGCCGTCACTTTGTTTTAGGAGTTTAGGGTTTTCCTTGAATGTTTTTGGAATGCATAATAATGCTGGTGATTTGAACGTGAATTTGGGGATTGGAAAGGAGGAATGCACGGCCTAAAATAAGGAGACATTTATGGCTAAATCAATCCTCCCATTTACCGTATATACTTAGTTAATTTGATTTGTTATATTACTTAGTTTAAATGTGTTAATAAATTTTGTACATAAAATAGTCCAAGTAATATCATAATGTGTGAGATTTGTATACATAGACAAGAAATGAAAGTAGACTAAAAATTTACTTGCAAAAGTTATTTACGAGTTAAGAGTTTAACGAATATAACGAGCTTGACGCGTTTCACGAATTTCACAATTATTACTTGAGGGTAAAATGGTCATTTAACACGTTAACGATTTTAGGGTTTTACAACTCTTCCCCTCTAAAAGAAAATTTTCGTCCTCGAAAATTGAAGTCAAAGAGGTACACAGAGACGCACGAGTTTAAGGCAGACGTAGCAATCCATAGCTTCACACAAATCTTAACGATTTCGGTTCCCAATCATACAAAACTTATACGTAACAGATGTTGGTGAGAATCTCGTAAAGAGGTACAAAATTCCTAACGGACATGAGGAGTGTCAATTAACGGTATAAGTCTTATTCCATTCACGTACCAACCCCATGCATTTCCCAAGATGTCGTATGATTTCAATAAGTTCAGATTATATGATCTCGGTATTATCACGTTGATCAGGCGTCATAATACTTGCATCACATAACAAGTCCTTATTGTTATCATATTCTGTCCCGGGTCATGACAAGCCACATAACCAATATCACAACAAAACATATCACATATAGATATCAAGTAACATACCAAAGCAGACGAGATTCATATACATACAATGTAAACTACATCAAAACAACTTACCATATCACAATGAAAGAAGGCCACCAACTTGCACAAAACGGTTCCTCATGACTCATTACTGACGATTCAAAAGAAAAGTTGAGATATTACCAAAATGCCAAACGATAAAACTTCACGATTCAAACCAAATTCTGAACGAATCAAGAAAAGTAATGCCAATCAAAATCTCATAGCAAGATATCAAACCGCCTCAAAACGCATGACAAACGAATCGGAGTAACATACGTTGTGCCCAATCATATGAAATAGAGTTACACAAGTTGACCACGATACGCCCGAATTTTTGTAGTAGCTTCTCCGCCCGTCTAAAGTACGCCGGTCATAGTTCCTCTGCTCATACGTCTTCCAAGCGTCCACCAGTTGAATCTTGTCTCTGTCTTTGCGCCTCCGGTTGATCCGTCCAGCTCCCTTTAGCGGCATCCTGACGTCTCCAGCAGCATCACGATCGGTTGCGGCTTTTGCTTCACGAACCTCTCCAGAAATTGTTGTAGCAATGCAAGGTCGGCACCATCATCTTCGGCTCTACGAGAAATCTCCATCTAACGATCGACAAATGGATGTGCGAAGACAAAATAAACAAAATCAAATGCGAAGAGAAGAAGGCCAAATCAGTGAAGACAAAAGATTATCAAGGTCAAATCTGAACGACAATCAAAAGGAATCGGAAAAGATCAGAACAGACAGAAGCCTAGTGTTTACCCAAGTCCTCACAGGTCAATCCTAAGGTCAACAAGATGAAACCTTTACTCTGATACCATAATTGTAACACCCCAACCCGGCAAGGGTAGAAGTGTCACATTCTGGTGTCATATCAGAACATATAAATAAAATTTTATAAGCGGAAGCATTATAAAATAAATTACCAAGTCATATAACGGATGACTTACAAAGAAAAATACAAAATCCAATATGTCAATAAAATGAAATGAAATATCGAAACAATTGCTCTTCAAAATAAGTCCAAAATCAATAGGTAACTAAAGTCAGTCTACTCGAATAATCCAACTCTCAGCCCATCAAGCCCATCTTCAACCTAAAAACCTGCCGCAGGAAAAGAAATGCGGCTGAGCTTAAAAAGCCCAGTGAACAGATATAACAAAACGGAAGCTAAACAAGATCAGAAATACGAAATGAAACAGAGGACACAATAACAAGGTCGCAACGGAAAGGAAACAATGAGTTAAATGAGGATTCCTGCAGAAACACAATTATACAGATATCCAGAAGGAACAGATATCAGAGAAGGACAAAGCACATAACACATTAATGACATATACGTAAGCACATCTAAAAAAAACCAGGCATACAATAAATCAGGAAGTCAGAGTACATATAAGCCAAACGGAAATCCAAAAGCTAGCGGAAGCAACTAATTAGAAAGTGAGCATGGCAATCACACAAGTCAAGTAATTCAACATAACCAGTATCATCACATCGAAGTACTAACAATAGTCGAAATACAGTAGCCACATGAATCAAGTAGTAATACAGAACGAACATTATAACTGAATGAATTATCTAAACAAGGAACATCAACTGAACAACATAACAAGCCAGACCACATACGATGAACCATTTACCAAAACAAACAGAAGCATAAGCAGAAATGTAACATAACAGGTCAACAATCAGCAGACAAGAATACTAACAGAAAATCATAGCCCAAGAACATAACTGAACGAAGATATATATATAATAAACAGATCAAACAATCGATTTCACATTAGCATGGTCACCAGACAAATCAAAGGGTCACATAAAATTAGGTTAGCATATAGATGACAACAGTTGGATCATATAATCACATACTAATCATATCATAGCACGGTAAACAGTAGTCACATAAGACATGCAATAGCACAATCAAATTCAATAATAATATAATAACCCGGTACGTGAATGGAACAATAGTCTGAAGTAACGGAATAAGAGTATGACATATCAATGCAATGGAATGTATATCATGGTAGTAGAGTGAGTCACATAAGGGTATTGAGGATAGGACAATCAATACATGATATGGGCGTTGGGGAATACGAAAGGTACAATATAGGTGTATCAATAGTGTAAGGTCTGTTAGAAATCTATCCCGAGCCAACAATACAATACAATACAATCAATAGTGGCATTAGCAGCCCAATATCCAATAGTAGCCATTGTATTCGGAGGGGTGACCTCGGAATACCAAACCAATAGGAGGGGAGACCTCAGTAACCAATGGAGTAGCTAGCTCCCAAAATGTGAGGGGGTGTATTGCACACACGCACCGCATCACCAATACAATATCAATATCAATATCAATCCAATACAATACAAATCTAGGATGCATCCATAAGCCCCTGCAGAACAATAGTGGCCATAACAATAACAATGAAGTGCGCATAATCAATACAATATAGGGACGGTGTGGAACATCACTCAACCACACTAGAGTCATGCCATTGGTGCATCAACGACACAGACATGGAACCCCCATGCCTAGTTAATGGCTCGGGTATCAATCTGAAGGGTCAAACAAAGGTTCAAAGTGTAGCAATATATAGGTCTTCACAATCAAAGGTTCAATATCAATGGTTCACAATTCAGAGGTTCATAGTAACAGTCCAATATCAAAGTTCAGTAGCAACAGTTCAATATCAAAGTTTTGTAGCAACAGTTCAATATCAAACGTTCAATATCATAGGTTCAATAGCACAGGTCAATAGCAACAGTTCAGTAGCAAAGGGTTCAATAACGGAAGTTCAGTAACAGTGATTCAATAACAGAGGGGTCAATAGCAAGGCAAAGATTCAATAGCAATAGTTCAATAGCAATGGTCAAATAGCAAAGGAATCGATATCAAAGGTTCAATATCAGAGGGTCAATAGCAAAGGAATCATAGCAATGAAATATCATAAGCGAAACAAAGTCGAAGGATCAGAAAATCATAAGAAACCCCTACTGAAAAGGGATAGAATATCTGTACCTCAATCAAAGCAAGCAGAATAGAGACGTAAGTCACACGATGCATCAATCCCACCGTTCGGAACCTATAAAGTTGGATAATGCTTAATGAAGTCGGATTACTCATTTTAGACGGCTTTCCATTTTTAGCAGTTTTCCAATTTTAGCAGGTTTCCACTTTTAGTAACTTTCCATTTTAGGTACCATTTCTATTTTAGGCAGGTTTCCATAATTACTAACTTTCCATAATTAGCAGGTTTCTATATTTAGTAAGTTTAGCCATTTATGATACATTTAAAGTCATATTAGTTTAAATTAGTATTATTATACCTTAAGGATCATTTATGCCAAATTACACAAGTTTAGGGTTTAAATCGTCATTATTACAAAGTATAGGGTTAAAAATGTAAATATAGTAGGATTACATGTATTACTCATTTAGTACCTTTAGTTATCATATTAACCAATCAGCCTTTATGTTTCATGATTTACAATACAATTCTTTATCCTTTATTAAGTCGTACACTTTAAGAAGCCTTAGATTTATCTGATTACCATTTACATTTTAAGCCATACGGAGCCTAACTTGATCGAGGTTATACGACCCTTGTGTGTTAATATTTTAGGTCGAGACACAACCCACCCCAAAATAATTCAATTCTACCCATTATAAAGTCAAGCGAGACCCTTTTCCGTTTTAGTCGATACAAACATATACGTTTCTCATTACCTTGCTTTAGTTAGCTACAAAAATAATAAAACATGTATGAAATCATACAAGGTGTAAGTTGTGAACAAGGATGGGTCAACAACAGGTCCACGCCAAGAGGTTTATGTGTCCAGTTTTCATTCGACCCAAACCAAAGTAGTAATATCATGATCTTATGTAGCCATTCTTACTAAATACTTCACGTGTTCATTTGATTTGTCAAAGCCATGCTTATTATTTTATGTAACCTGTATAGTAATAATGGTATGCGCATGGTGCAACATACACACGAACAGATTCAATAAAACAAGGACGAGACGGAGGTCATAACAAGTTACCTTGAAGCGCGAGACCAAGACGAAGAGTACAAGATTAAAACCAAGCAAAACAACACACCCTTGGGGCCCTAGAAGGTCACGACCAACAATAGTTTCAACCCTGCGACACACCCAAACGAACCTCCGAACCAAGCACGCGATTCTAGCCCCTACACCAAAACCCACGATCCCTTTCCTTGGACTTGTAACCCACGACAATAAGGCAGCACCTCAGGCAGCCCAACAACCTTTCGTCCTAACAAAAGCCCCACGACCAGCCTCACCAACGCACCACGACAATCAGCATCCTCGAACCCAATCACACAATCACAAGCACCACTATCACAACCCCTTTGCACCTTCTTTGGATCAAATGTGAAAGAAGAAAAAAATTAACTTCTGCCGTCACTTTGTTTTAGGAGTTTAGGGTTTTCCTTGAATGTTTTTGGAATGCATAATAATGCTGGTGATTTGAACGTGAATTTGGGGATTGGAAAGGAGGAATTCACGGCTTAAAATAAGGAGACATTTATGGCTAAATCAATCCTCCCATTTACCGTATATACTTAGTTAATTTGATTTGTTATATTACTTAGTTTAAATGTGTTAATAAATTTTGTACATAAAATAGTCCAAGTAATATCATAATGTGTGAGATTTGTATTCATAGACAAGAAATGAAAGTAGACTAAAAATTTACTTGCAAAAGTTATTTACGAGTTAAGAGTTTAACGAATATAACGAGCTTGACGCGTTTCACGAATTTCACAATTATTACTTGAGGGTAAAATGGTCATTTAACACGTTAACGATTTTAGGGTTTTACATAAACAATCGTTATGTAATATTCCATACATATGCTTTATTTTTTTAATACATATGCCCTAAAATGTATAAAAAAATAGTATATTGCCAAACACTGATTAATATTCCATACAGATGCATTATTTTTCTAAGATAGATGCACTAAAATGTACAGAAATATTATATAGCCACACACCCCCAGTGTTTACTACATCACTGAATAATCCTTATGCAGTACTACACCCCCAATGTATATTAAATGAATTCAATATTGCTGAACATACAAAAATATCATATGAGTTTGAATAATCCTTATGCAATATTAGTATATTGCCAAACATATAAAAAATATAAAATAAGTTTATTAATCCTTATAATCCATACAAATATGTTGCTTTTTTAATGCAAAGGCACTAAGATATACACAATTTGACTAACATTAATACATATGCAAGTTAGTTAATATGGAACAAAAAAAACTGATAAGAATATAAATTTCATAAATATATTATGGCTTGATTTTTTACTTACCACCATCAAGAATATTGGCCCTCCGACATTGAAGAGTTTTTGTACTCTTCGCGGGCAAAATACTACAAGTAAGTTAATTTTGAACTCTCTCACAAATGATCAAACAGGTTTCAGCGTTCAACGTATTTATCATATTGCCTAATCATACTCAATAGGATGCCTTAATGTATCACACGATGCGCTAATAACGATAAATGATGCACTAATATATCACACACCATAACACTTATGACATACAAATAAACAAACAAACACATAGCTTAAATGATTTAAGTATGATTTTATCTAACAAACTTATTATTTCTTTATCAGCTTTTATGATACCTCGATGCCCTAATAGAATCTTAAAATTGATGCCCTAATACATTCTTAATACATATGCACTAAACATACGAATTGTTGCCCTAACGCAGTATTAATACAGATGCCTTAAATAAACAAACAAACTGATGCCCTAATACAATATTAAAACATATGCCTTAAACAAACAAACAACGGATGCTCTAATATTGTCTTAAAGCAGATGCTCGTTTTTATAATACCCTTATGCACCTTAAATAATTTCAGTATGCTATTATCTAACAAAAAAAATGTTATTTTTATCAAACTTTGACGCATTAATAAACATACATGCTGCAAATTAATGCATCACACTTATTAAATCTCATTGAGACATTTCATAAAACATATAGTGTGCACTTTTAATAAACACATTTTTATACATTTTTTCTGCCAAATTTGTTCCATATTAGATAGAAAATATTTTTATATGATGATAAACTTTCAACAAAAATTCAGAAAGTAATCAAATCATTGATTAAATTTGATTAATCAGCAAAATTAGTTTACTTTTAATTTAAAACTAACTTCTCTTCATTGTTGTATGATTAACGCTTCAAAATACATGATTAATTGTACAATTATGTAGTTAAGGTTTGTATTACCTAAAAGATGAACTTATCTTCATGAAACAAAGCCGCTACCGTCGGTGACTGTAACGGTGCTACTGGTGTGGTGACCGGAATGATGGCAGTGTGGCGGTGGTCGGATGTGTGACATTTTGGTAGGTGTGGTGGTGGTTGGTGTGGTGGGTGTGTTAGCAGTAAGTTTATATGATATGCCAAGAGTGGGAATGAGTGTATGCTAGTTCTTCCCATATTTTTTTGTTATTTTCATTCTATACCCCTGAAGTTTGACATGTTTTGATAATCTACCCTGTAAATTTTTTTCTCACTTTTCTCTCCAATTATACTTTTCTCTAGAACCGGACCCTGAGATTGGATCATTTAGAAATTTGATTTCGAGAGAAAAGTGAGAAAAGTAATCTCAGCCATTAGATCACCCCCTCTTCCTCTCCCTTTTTTCACATCAAACTACAGGGACCTAATTGTATTTTCCTTCATTTTTTAAGGAGGTTTTGTAAATTCGCACCCTACCCCCCACCCCAAAAAAAAGTTCCCGCTAAAAATAAAAAATTTTTGGAGGCCAAAACGTTTTTTTTTGCCAAAACAATTCCCGCCATTTTTTTATAACTGTGATGAACCTTTTTATTTTTGGTGCATCACAGTTATAAAAAATAGTTATAACTTATGTATTTAGTGAATAAATACGATGTAAGTAGTGTCTCATTTCACCTTTTGTAAACCACCTCTTTGCACTTAATTTTCTGCATGATTCCAATACTTTTAAACCTCTTTCTTTGATCATTACACTTGTTTAAGTTCATTTAAGTGATCCAAAGATCCAACCATTTAAGGTGCAAGAGAAGAACACAAGTTATCGTCAAGATACGAAGTGTTGTAGTCAATTTTATGCATTTGTAGCATTTGTTACACCATCTTTATATATCGTCATTCACCAAGTTCATAACCACTAAACTCACACATTAGATAGATCTAGTTAGTATTTTAGTCCTAAAATATTGATAAGGTTTTAAAATGTACCTTTTTGAGGGGTCGTTTAAGCCCTTATTTGATCACTTTTGTATCCGTTATTACTTAATATCGTTCCTTTTCACTTTTTAGGTCTCTTGAAGGCAAATTGCTGTAATGGCACTTATTTGGACGAAAAGGAGCGGATATACGAATAAAATGGCCAAAGTCAAGAATCGAGACACTCAGGCTGCTGAAATACAAGGTGACGGCGTCACTGCTTAACTGCGACGCCGTCAGAGCATTTTGTGACGGAACAGAAGCCAAATTTCTTATTTTCAAGTGACGGTGTCAGGCTTTAAAAGAGTAGGCCGTCGCAACTCAGACGGCTTAGATTTGATCCAGACGGCGTCAGAAGCTGAAGAGGACGGCGTCACAAGCACAAGGTGACGCCATCGCAAGACTAACGTGGCCAAGACGAAACCCTAATGACGGCGACCCGACGACGTCACAAATCATAAGGTGACGCCGTCGCATATGTAATCTTATATATAAAATCCGAATTTTTCAGTATTTGTGTGTAGTCTTTTGGAGTAAAAACCTAAACCGAACCAAGGCTGTCTTGTACAGTATTTTAGGGTTCCAAACCCTATCTTACATCAAGATAAGTGTTTTACTTCATTAATTCAATTATGTCTTCAATTATTTATGTGTATGCTTGCATGTTCTCCATGTCCGACTAATTAACTTGTGTGTTTGCTTAGGGAATATGAAACTTAATTATTAAATATTGATTGGTTGTCTCTTATCTTAATTGATTAATGATCTAGTAATGCGATAGGTCATTTGTTGTATAATTAATGCTTGATTAATCTTTGTGAACCTTAGGCTATAGCACTTAGAGCGGTTGTAGGCTAAACCATCCAAAGAGGGCCTTAGAGTTAGAGTTTATAATCCCTAGAGGGTTTTGTAGACCGGACCCTTTGGTAAGTTCAAAGAGTTAGGGATAAACGCATACCCTACGACTTTAGACACACAACGCGATTAAGAATAAGGACGTGACAATTCAACCATCAATAGGAGATAATTAAGGAGTAATAAAACCTAAGTGAACACATCTTTAAACTATCATACGAGCACACAATAATTAGACATAGACTACATACACCTTAGATTAGATAATTAGATAAGTAGAGTAATCGGTAGAAATACCAACCCCCAAATCCAAACCCCGAGATTCGTACCTTTCCATTTCCTAAAAAAACATAAAAAAGATAAAAAATAATCTTCCTCAACCCAAACCTTAGCGTAGTAACTTCTCACTAGCATTCCTATTCCCCTAGAGAACGATATCAATACCCGTGGCTTACCCTAATACTACACTACAACGATTAGGTTCATTGCCTAGGGTGTTATAAAACTTGCTCGAAGAAAAGGAAGTTCCTTTGACCCCGAACGACGCGTGTAGCATTATCAAGTTTTTGGCGCCGCAGCCGGGGAATAGAATAGCTAGTTAGTAGTCCACCTCGTTTAGGTTTCTTTGCTTGATTCCTATCAAGTAAATTTTTCTCATTTTTAGCTTTCTCATAGTCTATCCCCCTTCTTCGTGACCTTTGTTATTAATCCCATCACTTTTCATCATGGAAGGTGATAACCCACCACCATTCATCAACCTACCACCAAATGACCCTCCAAGAGCCCGTACTCTTGGTGAATACTCGAGACCAAGCCACCTAGGCTATAGGAACACCATTGAGCTTCCCGACCAAGCCCAAACTATGGCCCTGCTATCCGAAACCATCCGGTTGGTGCAAAAAGGATGTGCATTCCATGGACTTCGTTCCGAAGATCCTAATCAGCATCTGAGGGATTTCCTCCAAATTGTCGATTCCATTGACCTTGATGCTACTACTAGGGAGACTACGCGCCTGCGTCTCTTCTAATTATCTCTATGGGACCAAGCTAGTAATTGGCTTGAGCGACTTCCCGCCGGCTCCATCTCAAGTTGGGATGATCTCACCTCTCGTTTCCTTGCTCAATTTTTCCCACCGGGGAGAACCACTAAGCTTAGGAATGACATCTTGATGTTCCAACAACATCAAGGTGAATCTCTCTACGAAGCATGGACTCGATTCAAGGACTTACTCCATAAAGTCCCTCATCACGGCATTGATCTTTGGCTCCAAGTCCAAATCTTTTATGATCATGTCAACTTCCCCACCAAGCGATCCATTGACCAAGCGGCCGGTGGAAAACTTAGTGATCTCACCGCGGAAGAATCATGGGGTATAATAGAGGACCTTGCTCTCTATGACAACGAAAGTTGGAATGACCCCCGTGAGTTGCCCAAAACTGTTAAGGCAATCTCCTTGCCTCCAATTGACTCACAATCTTCCGACCGTAGGATGATCGAAGTTGAGGATCAAGTTAAATTCCTAATGAGTTCCTACGAAAATCCTAAGTCTTCACGCCATGTGAACAAAGTTTCTTCCTCGTGTGAGCCGTTTTGTGATCCTCACAACACGCGCACTTGCACCTGATCCCCCGAACATGCTTCCGTTGACTACGCATCCTCGCGTATTAATGGAACGGGAGGAAGATTCCCTACAATTCTCGGACCTAGGAATTTCAATGAAACCCGAGAAGCATGGAAGGGCAAGCCCGACTTCTATTGGGGACAAACCAAAGAATTCACTTCCAATGATTTTTCATGGCCCCCATCCCACGGTCCTAACCAACAAAACATTAAGGGGATGTTGCAACACCTAGTCGCATCCCAAGAAGCTCAAATAGCTAAGCTCTCGGACCGTTTTAACCAACAACAAGCCAAGATGGATAGAAAGATAGATAACCTCTTGAAAGCCATGACCAATAGTGATAGGAAGGTTAATGCTATCTCAACCCCCGAGCCTTCTGATGTAGAGATTAAGGACCCAAGTAAGTTAGCTAAACACGTCCAATTCGTCAATACCATCACCTCAGTAAAACCTAATGGAACAAATGACGAAGAGGACCATATACTTGAGGATAATGAAACAACCAAGGAAGTAGATGAAGTAGACAATGACTATTTCAATAAGTTTCCTATGGAAGAAGAGCTATCTCGCCACCCTCACTTAGTGCGTGACCTCCGTCACATGTATGTTAGGAAAAGCCCTAGAATCAAGTTTGGGAACCCTTGGAATCTTAACATACCATGTTTCATAGGACACCTTTTTGTGGCAAAGGCCTACATTGATCGCAAATCCCCAATCAACATAATGACTAGCACCTACTACAATTGGGTAATGAAGAAGCCTATTCCAACTAGGCAAGACCCCGATAATCCTAGGGTTAGGTGCAATTTTCTTGGTAGAGTTAAAGGATTGCCCGTTTATGTAGGTATTTTCACGTTTCCTACGGACTTCATAATCGTGAATGATATTAGTACGGCCATAGATCCTAGCTTGTCCCACGTTATTCTAGGAAAACCTTTCATAGAAAGCACCGGGATGACCTATGACCCCTCGTTAGGAATAGTGCAATTCAAATATGAGACCGATGACATAGCTTACCAAATGCCATTTAAGATTGAGAAGTTTTCATCACTCTCTAATGATGAAAAGGAACTTAAACTATTGGTCTATTATAGGAATGAGGAGGATAAAGAAAAAGGAGTAGATTATGTTATGGCTAAGATTTTCGAATTCTATAAGGATTGCTTGAACCTAGGACCAAAATATAGGACCGAGTGGGGAGAGGACGAACTCTTAGAGAGGTGCATCATAGGGCACTTCTACAACATGGATTCCCCCAATAGAGACCGTCATGAGGAAGAAGGTGAAGGTAATGAAGTTACGTAAGTGCACGACTACGAGTCTAGCTACAAGACTCTTAAATAAAGAAAAGCGCTTCGTGGGAGGCAATCCATGCTTAATTGTTTGCTTGTTAGTGTCATGTATCTTTTATTGATTGCTTATTCTCATGTTTAAATTTGTAAAAATGCTTTATTTTGTTTTTAACCTCGTCTTAATTGCATATAAAGGTATTTTACATAAAGGATAAGTGTAGGGAGGATTACACACGTTTTCAAAGAAACGTAAACATGAGACTAGCAATTCATTAAAAGATATATATGTGTGTTTGTTCGAGTCAAATGCTTGTATCGAGTCATAATGGATATTTTGCAGAAATATTTCCAGATTCTAAAGATGTAAATTTTCCAAAATTTTTTCCAGAAAATCGCAGACCAGTTTTTGTCAGGATAACCTGACGGCGTCAGGATCGCAACCTGACGGCGTCAGGATGGAGTGAAAACAACAGATTACTTTTTTCTCGTTTTCGGAGCTACTTATAAATTTTTAGAATTTTCCAGGTCTTAATTTTCCAGAAATTCTGTAAACATCCATTCCACAAGCATTATATCCTATTTTAGTAGAGTCTTATATATATTATTACCACCAATTTTACGAGAAGGTTTCGTTTATTTTCTTCAAGTGTGCAGGTTTTATTTATCAAGAAGAAGAAACAAAAGATTGGAAGGAGCTTTTCACGCATACATTTATCTTGGAAAGGATTTAAACACTACTTCACACACGGATCCTACCGAGCTGATCAGGGGAGTATTAGTTTCTTTCGTTTTTAATTACCTTCCATTATCATAACTTTGATAATTTCAGGGAACATTGGGGACAATGTTCAGTTTAAGTGTAGGGAGGGAAAATAAAAACAGGAACTTAGAAACTATGCTTATCCTTGATTATTTGCTTTGTCCAATTGTATTTGTGTAACAAACCATGAGAAAATGTCGGTTAGGGTAATTTTGGCATCAAATTTAAAATTTTTCATGACATATAGGAGTGGGCCATTAGTCTTAACAAAAGCGTCTCACAGATAGGAAGTTACATGACTAGCACAAAAACCCTTTACCACCCAAATTCCACCCAAAATGTGAGGATCACCCTTAGATTAGTAGGAATTAAAGCATTCATCTTTAATGCTTAGAGTGTGAACCGGTAGTATAATAGATTCTAGAACTTGTTTTGTGATGCATCCCGAGATCGCTAGTAAGACTACACTTGTGTAGTTAGGAATAACTAAATGATAAGAGGCATTAGGATAACCCTTGTTTGATACCCGTAATATAATTTGTTGATCCCAGTTGAGCAAACGATCTAATATAGAAACTGACTTAGAACAAAAGCTTATTAAGTATTACGCGGAATTTAACACTTAATCTTAAGAAGAAGAACAGTAAACATTCAACACCTCAATATTATTTATTAATACGAATACTCTTACAGTATTAGGGTTTTGCAACCTTGAAGTGTATCGACCTTAGATATAAAACATACGTATATCTAATCTAACCTAGGATCTCCTTTTATAGGCTAAGGAGTCCTATACATAATACAATACGTAACCTACAAGATAAATATCTTTTCCATATTTATCTAATACAATAAACTAAACCGACTATACAAGACTAGCAGTGGTTACATATCATTATCAGTGGTTACACTCTTCTACTAGCCGCGGTTTGTCTTCATCCGTGGTTACATCCTTCTGTCCGTGGTTATATCAAACCTGTCCGTGGTTCCAATACTTAGAGTAATTCTTGATCCAAGGAACCTAAAACCCAACAATCCTCCCCTAAACTTGATACATTCCAACAAAATTCTCAAGTTTCCTTTAAGCTCAAAACATCTGAATTGGAGGATGTAGCCAAACACTTACTAGCTTTAAGAATGTTCTCATACTTCAGCAACAAATTGTAAGCTTGACCATCATAAGCTACTAACATCTTGATACAACCAGGTTTCAACATCTGAGCAATAATTCCTGGATGCTTATTTAGTTGAGGATAATCACCTTCTACAAGCATATGAATAACCTTTCCAGAAATAATTAAAACATGAACTCCACAAGTTTGATATAAAAACCATCTAGTAACTTAACCATTGTAGAGTCCTTGCCATTCAGGTTCATCATGATTAGGTTCAAATAAAATCTTTAAATGATGATAAACCAGTCTCTCATGATAATCATTTGGATGTACTTCACCAAACTTATTCTTGTAAAGTATCCAAAGATTCATCAAACCATATCTATCAAAATACTGAAGCATCTGTGAAAATTTATTATACTCAGAAACTTCATTGTTGAGTCTTTGAATTTTCCAAACTCCTTCACTTCCAACTTTAAGCTTAAACTCATAAGAAATGATTTGATTTTCATCTTCAACAACTTTCAATCTTTTAGAATCAGATGTCACCTGAACCTCAGATTTTCTCTTTCTTTTACTTTGAATCCACTCTTCATCCTTTTTAATCCACTCTTCTTCCTTTTTAGAATTCATTGGACAGTAATCATCATTATTAATTCTCATACATCTCTCATAAATCTCCAAAATTCTTTCAAATGAACATTTACTAAGATTATCAGAAATATGAATGCCTGAATTCTTAATAATTTTCATCAACACATTCCTCATCTGAGCAATTGAAGGAGGTTTCTTTCTTACAACTTGCTTCTTGTTTTTACCGACCTTCCTTGCCCATTCACCCAAAAGTCTAGCTTTTTCCTCATCATCCAACAAATCCCATTCTTGTGCTGTATATTCATCATTTATTTGTTGAGAAGCTTCAAGATACATCACCAGCCTCCCCTGAATTCATGCCTTCACTCCTCCCCTGTTTGGATACATCTTCCATATTCAGAGTTGTAGATGAGTCCGCCTTCTTTTGCTTTCTTCTCAGAGCTTTCAAAACAGCAACCCCAGGTCTTCTTACTTTCTCCAAAACCAACACTATGTGCTTCAATCTCCTAATATCCTCTCCCGGAAACACAGCCAACTCCTGTAGACCCGAAATTGTTGCCTCCATTTTAGCACATTTAACCGTCAATTCATTAAAACGTTCAAGAATATCCTCCCCACTTCGACCTGTGTTAACTGGTCCGAGAGGTGGTTCATTGGAAAAGTCATCATGTACCATCTTAGGAGCCGTCAATTCATGTTCATGTTCCAAACTATCCTCATCACTTCGAGATGTGTTAACTGCTCCGAGAGGTGAATCCTTGGATATAGTAAGCATAGCATCAGACCATGCCTGATCATCTATGCACCCTGTAGCAGCCAGTTGGCTAGGGATTCCTCCACCTGTGTTAAGTTCCAAGGAACTCTCCACATTAGGAGTTGCCAAAGGTTGGGTCTTATTAATGGTTCCACTAGCCTGACCAGCATTTAAGCATGAATCAGTAGTGGAAGCCCTTCCAATTATGTCACCTCCACTCCTTGTGACAGCCTCATGAACAACACCACTAACACTAGCCTGAGGTAGCTTAGTGCCCTTCTGTCTCCTAGTCCATACGATAGGTGTAACAGTGGTTTGGGTTTGACTAACAGTGGTGTAAGGTGTACTATCAGTGGGTGCAGTGACAATAGGTTGGGTTTCAAGACCTTCATCAAACTTAGGATCAGTAGGCAAAGTAAGCATATGAGGAAACAAAGGAACATCTCTTAGCTGCAAATTTGGCTTCTGATTCCTCATATGTGCAAAAACCTTAGGAAGCATATGATGTACTTCATACTCCCTAGAATGCTCAACAGGTTCATCAATTTGGCTTTCTACTATAAGTTAAACAAACCTAGGATACAAATTTGGCTTTCTACTATAATTAATGATGTAGGTTCATCAATTTGGCTTTTCTGCCATTGTAATTAATGATGGGTATGATGTGGGTTTTTGTGAAATATGCAAAGTAAAGTGATTAGGGTTTATGTTAAGCGCCAAGTGAAAGTGGTTTGAAGATCAAATAAATGATCTATCCGTGATTTGGGGGAGATAATATACGTTTGCCAAAGTTACCAAACAGCCCCTGTAGTATCCAAAACAGAGCAACAAGCTATCCGAGATTTTAGAATTGCTATCCGCGGTTAGAAACACACCATCAGTGGATACATGAGTTAGAGCACGTCAACCAAATATCCAAGAGTTAGGAATCAAATTAGTGCCATACAAAGAGATATCTTACAAACGTATGAAGGAATCAAATTAGTGCCATAACACACCAGCTCCTATGTACACAAATCCTTCATACCTGCAAGAGAAAAACACAAAACACAAAACAAACACAGAGAAGAAGGTTAGTATTGTCAGTGGTTAGAAAGAGCCAGAAGTGGTTTCAAATGACCTATCCGTGGTTTAGAACAGGTAAGTTAATATGGTCAACTTCTAGAAAGAATATGAGTCCAGCGCCCAAGAATCTCATTAACTCCTCAACCACATTTAAACTGCCCTTCATTTACTTTCATAACCCATATCTCAGCTTATATAAAGAACCCCTAATCTCATATAGCACACACACCAATCAATATCAAAACCCTAATTCTCCAAAAACCATCTCCATCATCATGTGGAACCCTAGTTGAAACAAACCAGAAGTTGTGGATTTAACATCCTCATCATCAAATGCTTCAAAATCTTCCAGGTTGCTCCCATCCCAAGTCATGTGCCCAGAGCAACCACTATCAAAAACTCCTTTGTCTTTTAGCTCAGTTTGTAGATTGCCCTGCACATGAAATTAAACAGATTAGTTCCTTTTGTGGACCCAAGCCAATACTGACTTGGGTCTGCCCTGTGCATCAAAATATTCAAATTTCTTTAGGTCCATTGATGCACAGTTGACATGTGGTAAAACCTTGGTCTTAGGCTTCCATTGCCAACTAGCTGAGGCCTTAACAGCATAAAAATGATTTCCAACCACTGTGTCAGTTATCACCTTTGGAATTTTTAAAACTTCTTTTGAATTAGTGATGATATTTTGCTTAACAGTGGTTTGATTCTGCTTAGCCGTGTTTACATTTTGCTTAGCAGTGGTTGGAACCCATTTAGGTGCAGCAGTGACTATAGATTTTGTATTCCCATTCCTCATCAACACTGCTCTTGGAATCATGTTTTTGTTTGGATGAGGGTTTGTATTCTTTGAAAAGTTTTGATGATTTACCCTCCTCCAATGATTCCAAACTTGTGGTCTGTTTTTATTACAATTTCTTTGTAAGTGTTCAAAACTACCACATACAAAACAAGCCTTTTTAACACATTGAAACTCATCTCATAACCTGTTAGAAATTAGGCCATTAAAGTTTCTCTGGTTACCCCTAGGTATGTATCTTTTCATCTATTCCCTAGGTACTTCCTTGTACTCAACTACTCTCTTAGCAATTTAAGCCCCAAATCTAGGTACACGGTTGACTAGTTTAGAATCAACTTTCTTAACATGCTCTATCTTTTCAGATTGAGTTGATTCATATCTATCTTCCTAAGAATCTGATTCCCAATCTTCAATTATGGGAGCATCTGATGAATTATCAGAACCTATCTTAGGTGATTCAATGTTGTTAGTCTCACCTACAAGTTTATTGAAGCTAAATTCACTGCTAAATGAGAGCTCTTTAGCAGGTGGTGCATGTTTCATAAGAGATGGTGGTGGCACATCATTGTAACCTAGGCCAGTACCATCTTTGAACAATTTTTGACCTATTGGTTTATTCACCAGATCAGAAGCATATTGTGTTTTTTCAACCCTAACAACATGTTTTTCTTTTTCTTCTAGGGCCTTTTGTTTTACACTCTCTGCCTCTGCTAGTTTATCTTTAAGCATCTTAATCTCTCTATTCTTAAGATCAATTTCACCACCTAGTATATTGATCTTATCTACATACTCAAACTCACATTTAATACAGTATTTTAGCTTTGCTTCTACACTCTCTAGACCAACTCTATAACCTAAGTTGTCCATAGTCAGTCTTTCTACTTCTTTCCTCATACTCTCAGTGATAGCTTTTTGAGATTCTAAGTTATCATGACATGATTTAAAAGAACAAGTAGAATCATTAGATACCTCAGAATCTGAACCAGAAGATGAAGCATAGACCATGAGAGCATAGTTATGCTCTTTTGAAGCTTCACTAGCAAGAAAAGCTGCATTGGGACCTTCTTCAATCTGATCACTCCAATCATAATCACCAATCCCATCTTGTGCAACCAAGCTGAGGAAGCAACAGGCTCTTCAGTAGTCTTCTTCATTCCTTCAGTTCTCTTAGGAGCTAGACATTCCCTTGCAAAGTGACCTTTCTTCTTGCAGTTAAAGCACTCCATCTTGCTTTTTTCGAACCCAACTCTCCTTTGACCATCATACCTAACTTCTCTTCCAGCCCTCCTCAGAAACTTCCTTGCTTGGAGAGTCAACATTTCCATTTGCCATTGAAGATTAATCTCCTCAAGATCATCAGGATCAATTTGATCTAAATCTTGATTTAAAACAGTAACGATGGTAGTTAAATCAGCCAGAAAAGCACAAATTGCACCATCACTGACATTATCACTAACAATGGTATTGTTTGCAATAGCCATGGTTATTCCATAAGCAGTAGTGGATACATCTTGTGAACTCATATGATTGGTGGACACAAAAGCAATGTTTTGATTAGCTGAAGATGCACCAGCAACGTTTTTCTCAGACTCATAAACCTTCAAGTTGTTGAAGAGATTGTCCACAGTCATCTTATCAAAGTCTTCCTTATTTCTCCACACAATCGTATGAAGAGCCCATTCAGGAGATAAACTTCTAATGAACTTCAAATTTATATCTTCTTGAATAGGATTATAGTCCACTGACTTCAATTGGCTAATCAGTTTTTGAAGCCTGTTATAAGTGCCATCAAGTTTTTCTCCACTGAGTACAGTGAAGTTTTCAAACTGATGCTTGAGCATGTTCTTCCTTGATTTCTTTGTAGCTTCATTACCAGCAAACCTTGTCTCAAGAGCATCCAGTAAATCTTTAGCAGACTCATATCTTTCAAAGTCCAAAGCATACTCATTAGGTATTCCCATAGAAAGAATACTATGGGCTTTAATCTCTAATTTCCTTTTAGCCTTATCAACTTCACTTACAATTTCTATGGCTTTACCATCAGCACCCTTCAAAGGAAGAGTATCACCTTTTTCAACAACATCCCAGATGGCATAATCAATCATACGAATGTATTGCCTCATTCGCATTCTCCAGATTTGATACTCACCATGCTTGAGCATGGGAACCTTTGATGCAGTCACCATGTGAGTTTCGTCAGACATCTTAGCTTTCTTGAATAGAACTTCTTCTTGTTTACAGTTTCTAGATCACAAGCTCTGATACCACTTGTTGATCCCAGTTGAGCAAACGATCTAATATAGAAACTGACTTAGAACAAAAGCTTATTAAGTATTACGCGGAATTTAACACTTAATCTTAAGAAGAAGAACAGTAAACATTCCACACCTCAATATTATTTATTAATACGAATACTCTTACAGTATTAGGGTTTTGCAACCTTGAAGTGTATCGACCTTAGATATAAAACATACGTATATCTAATCTAACCTAGGATCTCCTTTTATAGGCTAAGGAGTCCTATACATAATACAATACATAACCTACAAGATAAATATCTTTTCCATATTTATCTAATACAATAAACTAAACCGACTATACAAGACTAGCAGTGGTTACATATCATTATCAGTGGTTACACTCTTCTACTAGCCGCGGTTTGTCTTCATCCGTGGTTACATCCTTCTGTCCGTGGTTATATCAAACATGTCCGTGGTTCCAGTACTTAGAGTAATTCTTGATCCAAGGAACCTAAAACCCAACATAATTACTTCTTCCACATCGGTTGAGTAATTCTCCCACACCTTTGCGTTGTACCCATCTTTAGCACACGATACCCCTAGTTAACCCCTCAGAGCCTATCCTTTTCGCGGTTCTCGTGATGTTTCGGTTTTTCCGGAATATCAATGAAGAGCATTGTTTACACCCCACCCCCAAATATACACTCAAATCGCCTTAGCCTACCTTGTATGCACTCACTTTTAGTGCATTATTGTTATCACCCTAAACCCTTAGTTCAATTATCTAGTTGCTTGCATGAGTTGCTAAGTCGAGTGATATCTTTTGAATACAGTTTTGGGACAATTGGGACTCATGGGAAAAAGTTAAAGTTTATGAAATGACTGGAAGAGAACGTTAAATTCCCTTATTTGCGTAATAACGTACCCCAAGTGTTTTGATCTTTTCAATTCGGGTCAAATTAGTGTTAGAGTAATAAAAACTCAAGTGTAGGGATGTACCTATAAATCCCTATCATTTTGATCTTACCGTAGAGGATGGTAGAGTAAAAGTGTATGAAAAAAAAATCGAAAAAAAAATAGAAAAGGAGAAAAGAAAAAAAAATAGAGTGTTCAAAAAAAAAAAAAAAAAAAAAAAAAAAAAAAAAAAAAACATACGGGCTACCATCCTTCATCTATCCTTTAAATTTATGTTTGTTTGTTTCAGTTGTCTAGAGTTTAGAGTGTCGAGTCTTGGCTTAGCAACGCCATTCTTCGTATGCTTGTAACATAAAGATTTTTGACTTGCCACCACTAAATAGCCTATCCCACCAAACCCTTTGTTTCCCTACCGTAAGCCTAACATTACAACCCTTTAAAGACCTCTTTGATAGTCTTTCCTAGGTGCTTACGCCAAAGCGATGGAGGTTTGATCTATTCTCAAGCCTATGGTAATCTATGTACTAGGACCGGTTAATGAGTGTTTATCTTCCATTTCCAACTTGTTACATTTCATATACACCCGATAGAGATGTGAGTATCCAAACACCCCATGTGAGGTGCTAGTATTTAATTTCCGTGCTTGTTATGACTTTTGCGGGGCTTATATGTGTTGTGGACTGTTTTAAACCAACGCTTCATGACCCCTAACTTATAAATTAATTGGCTAAAAGCACATTTTCTTGAGGACAAGCAAATACCAAGTGTAGGGATATTTGATAAGGTTTTAAAATGTACCTTTTTGAGGGGTCGTTTAAGCCCTTATTTGATCACTTTTGTATCCGTTATTACTTAATATCGTTCCTTTTCACTTTTTAGGTCTCTTGAAGGCAAATTGCTGTAATGGCACTTATTTGGACGAAAAGGCGCGGATATACAAAGAAAATGGCCAAAGTCAAGAATCGAGACACTCAGGCTGCTGAAATACAAGGTGACGGCGTCACTGCTTAACTGCGACGCCGTCGGAGCATTTTGTGACGGCACAGAAGCCAAATTTCTTATTTTCAAGTGACGGTGTCAGGCTTTAAAAGAGTAGGCCGTCGCAACTCAGACGGCCTAGATTAGATCCAGAGGGCGTCAGAAGCTGAAGAGGACGGCGTCACAAACACAAGGTGACGCCGTCGCAAGACTAACGTGGCCAAGACGAAACCCTAATGACGGCGACCCGACGGCGTCACAAATCATAAGGTGACGCTGTCGCATATGTAATCTTATATATAGAATCCGAATTTTTCAGTATTTGTGTGTAGTCTTTTGGAGTAAAAACCTAAACCGAACCAAGGTTGTCTTGTACAGTATTTTAGGGTTCCAAACCGTATCTCACATCAAGATAAGTGTTTTACTTCATTAATTCAATTATGTCTTCAATTATTTGTGTGTATGCTTGCATGTTCTCCATGTCCGGCTAATTTACTTGTGTGTTTGCTTAGGGAATATGAAACTTAATTATTAAATATTGATTGGTTGTCTCTTATCTTAATTGATTAATGATCTAGTAATGCGATAGGTCATTCGTTGTGTAATTAATGCTTGATTAATCTTTGTGAACCTTAGGCTATAGCACTTAGAGCGGTTGTAGGCTAAACCATCCAAAGAGGGCCTTAGAGTTAGAGTTTATAATCCCTAGAGGGTTTTGTAGACGAGACCCTTTGGTAAGTTCAAAGAGTTAGGGATAAACGCATACCCTACGACTTTAGATACACAATGCGATTAAGAATAAGGACGTGACAATTCAACCATAAATAGGAGATAATTAAGGAGTAATAAAACCTAAGTGAACACATCTTTAAACTATCATACGAGCACACAATAATTAGACATAGACTACATACACCTTAGATTAGATAATTAGATAAGTAGAGTAATCGGTAGAAATACCAACCCCCAAATCCAAACCCCGAGATTCGTACCTTTCCATTTCCTAAAAAAACATAAAAAAGATAAAAAATAATCTTCCTCAACCCCAACCTTAGCGTAGTAACTTCTCACTAGCATTCCTATTCCCCTAGAGAACGATATCAATACCCGTGGCTTACCCTAATACTACACTACAATAATTAAGTTCACTGCCTAGGATGTTATAAAACTTACTCGAAGAAAAGGAAGTTCCTTTGACCCCGAACGACGCGTGTAGCGTTATCAAATATGCGTTTGAAAGGTTGGTTTTACCTCAACACTCAACATTTAGCTTTGTGTTGAAAAATATTGTAAGCGACGTTGTACAATTATCTCCCCCGGAGGGGAGCTTGTTGACATAATGGGTGAACTCTCGAGTTTGGTACTTGAGGAGACGAGTAGGGCGAAAGAAGAGGTTTGTTACCGAACCACTATAAATCCTTGTGTTGTTATTTGATCTTTCAATCTCTTACTTATTATCTTGCACTTTACTTATTGTCTTACTTATTATCTATTGTATTGCATTTAACTATTTATTTGATTGATTGATATCATATACACTTGAATCTAAGTTTTGAAATATTAATTTTAAAATGATTAAAACATTAAAACTATTCAATCCCTTATTAGTTTTCCATAATTGACATCAGAGCTACATTGACCAATATTTTTAAAAATAAACTGTATTTTAAACTTGAATCGATCTATGAATTCTGAAAAATATCTAGAAGGGCAGTCTATGCAAAGACCACCACTTTCTGAACAGTTTTATATATTGGAAAAATGCATTCGAGACATATGTGAAATCAAAAGATCTAGATCTTTGGCTTGTTATTATTGAGGGTTATTTTAAACCTATTCAAAATAATCTAACTAGTAAAAAGGATGAATTTGTTCCTTATGAAAAATAAAGTGATGAACTTAAAAGAAATTTGCTAAAAATAATAAAGCTAAAACGGTAATTTTTAATGTTTTTCCGAAAAAAGGAATACAAAAGGATTTTCATGTGTAAAATGGCTCAAGATATTTGAGAATCTTTACTAATCACCCACCAAGGTAACAGTCAAGTTACAGATAATAAGATCGATCTTCTTATCCAACAATATGAATAATTCTCTATTCCTAAGGATGAATCTACTGATAGCGGTTTTGCTAGATTTAACAAAATCAATTTATCAACCTTCATTTCAATAATTAGTATATTGGTTGGTAAAGTGATATGGATGAATTGGATTCATTTGATTAATTAGTATATTGGTTGATTTGGCTGAATGACCCGTTGTAACAAGCAAATTTTCCAATTTTTTGATGTTTTCATTTTTATCAAGAATTTCATCAAGAAGAGAATCTTCACATTTTGAAAAATCAGCAATCAACTGTTTCTTCTCTTTTATCCAATGAAAAAGCGGTTATCGAGAAACCAAAAGTTTTAGCACCTGGCCTTTTTAAAATGGGTACCACTATTGCGTCTGCCTCCACATCTAAACCATATGGAACAAACGACATTAGTTTAGAAAAGCACTCTAAAGAGACTAGGAAAGCTGAAACCACTTCTCTCGATAAAAATGTGAATCCTAATGAGTGTGACTTACCTTATACAGGACTAGGAAGTACCTCTAGGAGCAGCAGACTAAAGCCTAAGAGCAATACAAGGAACAATAGAGTCTCGCATGCCTCTAAGAGTAGTAGCTTGAATAAAGAGAAGAAAGTAGAAGAACACCCTAGGAATTTACCGTTTTGTAATAAGAAAGACATTTCATCTGAATGTACTGAACCTATGAAACTTGCTAAGTTTAATGAATGTGTTGATTCTGTTTGTGTAACTTGCAAGAAATCTTTAACTAATGTTCATGATGATTATGTTTCCAAGAATGAGATTGTTAAGCCTGTTCAGAAGAACGTTCCAAAAAGAACTTATGCTAAACCTCTAGGAAGACTTGTTGCAAGATTTAGGTCTTACACTACTGATAAGAAGCATAATGTTTACTTTAGGGATGATATTTTGGAAACCAATGGGTAGAACTTTCGCACTCCAGAATGGTAGAATGAGTGATGAACCTGTCTTACCAGTAGATAACTTCTATAAGTGTGATCAGGATTACCTCTAACCTAAAGGAACCAAAATCAAAACGGTTTCCAAAATCTTCTTCTTTAGTTCGTGGCAGGTTATCGAAATATGTCTTTGGATCGTCGACTCGGGTTGCTCCAAGCACATAACCAGGAATCTGAAGCTGCTGATCAATTTCGTCTGCAAATTCATGGGAATCGTACGTTTTGGAAATGATCATGTAGCAACTATCATGGGTTTTGGAGATATACCTTTTGGAAATTATTTGATCACTCGGGTTTACTATGTCGAAGGGTTGGGACACAATTTGTTTTCAGTCGGGCGGTTCTGTGATGCAGATTTAGAGGTTGCTTTTAGGAAAAATACTTGCTTCGTTAGAAACTTGGATGGCACTGATCTCTTAACTGGGAATCGCGATACAAACTTGTATGCTATCGACATTAACCAAATGGTCTCTTCAGCACCAATCTGTCTTATGACACGAGCATCTGGAACAAAGTCCTGGTTGTGGCATCGAAGATTATCCCATCTCAATTTCGACACCATCAACAAACTAGCCAAAGACAACATCGTCATCGGACTTCCAAAGTTCAAATACACCAAGGATCACCTATGTCCATCATGCAAACAAGGAAAAAGTAAAAGAGCATCATATAAACCCAAACCCGTACCTAGCTCGGAAGCAAGGTTGCATATGTTGCACATGGACTTATGTGGCCCAATGAGAGTTAAAAGCATTAATGGGAAAAAGTATATTCTTGTTATCGTTGATGACTATTCAAGATATACATGGGTTAAGTTTCTGAGGTCAAAAGACGAAGCACCAGGCATCATCATCACCTTCCTAAAACGTATTCAAGTACTTCTTCAAGCTCCAGTGAGAGTAGTAAGAACAAACAACGGCACAAAATTTACCAATCAGGTGTTAAGAGCTTATTTTGAAGATGTTGGAATCACACATCAGACATCAGTTGTTAGAACTCCACAGCAGAATGGGGTAGTTGAAAGAAGAAACCGTACTCTTGTGGAAGCTGCTCGCACAATGCTAATATATTCTAGTGCACCGCTATTTCTATGGGCTGATGATGTTGCCACTGCTTGTTTCACTCAGAACCGATCTCTAATCCATCCAAGATTCAATAAAACCCCATATGAGCTAGTGCACAACAGAAAACCTAATATCTCTTACCTTCACGTGTTTGGCGCTTTGTGCTATCCAACGAACGACAGAGAAGATCTAGGAAAACTGAAAGCTAAAGGTGATATTGGAATCTTCATTGGATACTCAGAAAACTCGAGGGCATTCAGGGTGTATAACAGAAGAACTAGGAAGATAATGGAGATGATATTGTGAATTTTGACAAACTTTCACAGATTATGGCTTCTGAGAAACTCGCTCTAGAACCCGCGCTTAAACCTATGGCTTCTAATCAAAACATATTAGAACCCGCACCAAACCCGCAGACTTCTGGACACATCAGTTCAAGACTCATACAACAAAGAGCTCCATCAACTTTTTCTGACACACCTCATGAACAAGAATGGGATAAATTCTTCTAGTTAATGTTCGATGAATACTATGGTGGAACTTCGACAAATGCATCAAACCATCATTCCGCTGCACCCGCTCAAAATCATCCACCACCACCAACAGAAGATGCATCTACAATGGTCGAAACCAATGCACCAACTCCATCAACGTCATCTACATCAACTTCTGCAAATCCTATTCTTACAACAGTTTTACCAGCAGTTGATGAGCAAAACCAAAACATATCATTTCAAGAAGAACCTACACAAAACCAGAACGATGCAACGTTAGATGAAGACTTATTTGATTTGCTACGGAATCAGCTGAATCCTCTTCAAGCTTACGAGAACCATCTAACTCGCATACGTTCAACCAACGGTATCCTTCTACTCTGAAGTGGACTAAAGACCATCCAATTGAACAAGTTATTGGTGAACCTTCACGGCCAATTTAGACGAGACACCAACTTGCCACCGATTGCGACTTGTGCATTTACCTTTGCTCAATTAGCACTAAAGAACCAAAGAACATTCGGGAGGCAATGGCAGAAAACGCTTGGATAGAAGCGATGCAGGAGGAGCTTCTCCAATACCGTCTACATGACTCTTGGGATTTTGTTCCAAGACCAATTGACATTCGCGTCATTGATCTCAAATGGTTATGGAAGAACAAAAGGGATGAAGAAATGATTGTAATTCGCAACAAAGCTCGTCTCGTGGCCAAAGGATACAGTCAGGAAGGAGGAATAGACTTTGAAGAGTCATTCGCGCTGGTAGCCAGACTTGAGGCATTCAGGATATTCTTAGCCTATGCAGCTCACAAAAACATCACGGTTTATCAGATGGACATTAAGACCGCGTTCTTGAATGGAACTCTGAAAGAAGAAGTGTACGTGAGTCAGCCAGAAGGCTTCATAGACATGGAACATCCAGACTACGTCTACAAACTCAAAAAGGCAATCTATGGTTTGAAACAAGCTCCGAGGGTGTGGTATGACGAACTTTCCTCTTTCATGATTCTAAACAATTTCACCAAAGGAACAGTTGATCCTACCTTGTTTACAAGAAAACATAAAAATGACATTTTGATTGTTCAGATTTACGTGGACGACATCATCTTTGGGTCCACTAATCCAAATCTTTCAAAACATTTTGAAAATCCCATGAAAAGCAAATTTGAAATGTCCATGATGGGGGAACTAAAGTTTTTTCTTGGTTTACAAATACATCAGTCCCCACGTGGAATTTTTATCAATTAAGCCAAATATACACATGAGATTTTGAAAAATCATGGTATGGATAATTTTGACTCGGTCGGTACACCAATGGTAACTTCACCAAAAATTGGAGCCGATTTATTTGGGAAACCCATTGATCTAAAAAAATATCGGAGCATGATTGGTTCTCTCATGTACCTCACTGCTAGTCGACCAGATATTCATTTTGCTGTTTGCTTATTAGCACGGTTTCAGGCAAAGCCTACCGAACTGCACCTCAAAGAGGTTAAAAGGATCTTTCGGTACCTGAAGACATCCATTCACATAGGACTTTGGTATCCGAAGGAATCCGGATTTGATCTAATTGCCTTTACAGATGCGGACCACGCAGGTGACCAAGTTACAGCAAAAAGTACATCAGGAAGAGCACAATTTTTGGGTGAAAAGTTAGTCAGCTGGTCTTCAAAGAAACAAGATTGCACTGCACTTTCAACCGCTGAAGCTGAGTATGTGTCTCTATCTGCGTGTTGTGCTCAAGTTCTATGGATGAGAACACAACTCACAGATTATGGCTTTACTTTCGATAAAATACCTATGTATTGTGACTCGAAAAGTGCCATAGCCATCTCATGCAATCCTGTTCATCACTCAAAGACCAAGCATATCAGAGTACGGTATCATTTCATAAAAGAACACGTCGAAGAAGGTACTGTTGAATTATTTTTCCTGAAGACAGATTAACAACTCGCCGATCTATTCACTAAAGCCCTTCCAAAAGAACATTTTAACGATTTGGTTCGACGAATTGGAATGCGAAGCCTAACCCCTGAGGAGTTAGAACATCTTCTCGAATCTTCTTGAAAATGACTTTCCAAAAAGATTCGCTGTAAATATTTTTTGAAAAACATAATACAAAATTTGAAAAACCAACAAAAGCAAAATATAAAAATATAAAAATTTTAAAAAATACAAAAACAATATAAAATCAAAAATTCAAAAATATTCTTCTACGACATGTCTCTTGTATAATCGATATTCTGTACGTTTCTAGAAATGTCATTCAACAATGATACAGATATGTACAGATGCTTGAGCGAGAGTTCTTTATATGTTTTCTAAAACATGTCGTTTCTCAAAAATTTCTTCAAAAATGGCTTTCGTATACTTCAGTACGAAACCCGAACAAAAATGATGACTTTTGATTATTTTTCAAATCAAAACTCGTGTTTTTATAGAAAAAATCAAGTGTACGCTTCAGTGCACTACATTTAAAACTGGTGAGAAATCATCATCATCTTGAGCACCTTTTTCAAGATTGTTCAAAAAGATTTTCAAAATCTTTCAAAATATTTTGTGCTCAAGATAACTCCCTCTCAACCCTTTAATTGATTATGCTTTATTAAAGGGGGAGTATAAAACCAAAATGTTCCAAATTCATGCTTAAATCAAATCTGTTTGTCTCCCCACAAGATTCTAAAAATGTTGTTTAATCCGTTGATATCAAAAATATCACGAATATTCTATTTTTGAGGGGGGAGGAGACGTGATTAAAATGTGATCAAAAAGTTTAATGATCGTTGCTTGAATCTCATAATGAGCTCAACTCAGTTGAAACCATTGAATTGACGAGGAATCAAAGTCAGTAAATGTACCATCTCGAGAAACTTTCTATGGACCTGACCAGGACGGGTAATAATTTCAAGCTAGCTCACTAGTAATGTAAACGTGTCTCGAATCGGCCTTGTTCATTTAAATTCGATCAATTCAAAAAGTGCGAACTCTACCCTCTCTGTGTAGATTTAAGTTAAAACAATATAAGCACATGTGAATGGGGAGTGTTTCTGAAAATATAAAACTCTCGAAGTGTTCCAAACATGTTTTCAATCATAAGCACTTTGAGAGATTTTCAAGAAAAAGGTTTTATGGCAACATAGGATAGTCATGGAGTTATAAGGTGACTAAGGATAGGAAATCCGTCCTATGATCCGCCAGAGCCGGAGGGATCTACCCAAGGATGTCACAAATAGTTTAGATCTAGAAGTCCTTAGGTATGATTGAAAAAAGGAGTAATGTGAGAAAGGAGAAAGAAAGGGTTGAAGAATTAAAAAAAAAAAAAAAGTAATGAAAAAGGGTGAAAAGAAATAGCCCTCTATAATTCAACCTTAGGGCAGAAACCGGGTTAAATTCATCTGCTACTGGTTGTCACTAAGATGACACTGGTATTGAAGACAAAGACGTAATGGACCTAGTGACGCACTGCACCTAACCTTCTAGCCACTCAATTCCTCCTAAAAGGATTTGTTTCATTCTCACTGGGAACCCTGCATAATCTATCGACTTTCTCTTAGAGATTGTTGGTATTGAAGAAGGAGACCCTCTCCCTAGTCTCCGCTTAGGAAAACCAAAACGCACTAATTGAGTCTAGAGCCACGAGATTCATAAAAAGATCTCATAGGAACGCTTGACATTTAATCGCTTGTTATTCATCAATAAGGACACAAGTGATACATTCTAGAGTCCTACGCAGATCTTAGCAATCTGCCAGAACATTTATGAGAGGTTTCACAATTGTGTCCTCAGTGATTGAATGGAAATTCCTACCAGGTTCAACATCAAACAGCCCTGACAGCAGGTCACTTCGGTAATTCTTTATGGTTTACGCTTAGTGTGTCTCAAACGGTCTACAGTCGTGAAGTGATGCTTCGGTGTACTTCAGCGACTCACCTGAACTGTAGATGTACTTCGGTATGTCGTGATAGCCTTCTTGAGGGCCTCCAGTCTTAGGAACAGCCTCTGAAAGAACTAGAGATGTGTTTTCACAATATGCTGTTAACACCCTCGACATTCGAACCTGTAAGTGCTGGAAATCCTGCTAAGGAGATTCCTTTCACGAATCGAATCCTGAATATGAGGGTCGTTACTTGAATTTATTCAATGTAATGCCAACTGTCCCTTATGGGATTAGGACGGCTCGCCCGACCAAGGTGAATGGAATCAAGACATTCATCAGTAGAACAATTGTAGTAATCAATTCTTTAAGAAAATATTACAATGATCAATTGGTGTTCGTGACTGTACCTGGAAAGCTGCTGCTGATGGATGCTCGCGGGAGGAAGAGATCGTGCAGATTCTCCACATGCTCATACCAACAACATCATTGGAATCTCAAAGTAAAAAAGAAGTGTGAGCATGGTGGAGAATGACGTGGAGACACCTAACCAAAGAAGTTGACGTATGGCAGAATACCACATTAACTGATCACAAAGCATGTAGGAACAAAGAATTAAGACTACTCTATATCTACACACAAAGTTCAAGCTCAAGGAAAGTAAAGACCTAATCAAGTGGAGCATCTTTTGAATGAACACCCCTTAGGAGGAGATTGTTAGCCTTGATAATATTTAATAGAAGTGATGGTCATTCACGTTTAGGAACTTTGTAACGTGTGCTAGATATCGCAATAGAATAGTCAACAGGCTCGTGGATTGGGCTAAGCTAAATGGTTAGACGTTTAGTGAAGCTAGCCTTTTATCATTTGTAACACAATCCAAGTCCACGAGGCCCAAGCCCAAGCCCATGGGGCGTTTTTATCTTGTAGTTTAAATACCCCTCAAAGTGTCATTTAAGGGGTGTGTGCTTGAGTGTGTATGTGTGTTTTTTCTCTTTGATATACAAGTTTCCTTTCATCTTGTTTCTCTCTATACATATACGCCTAACATATATCAAGTCACCATCTTTCCTTTCTATTTCATCTTCTTACGCATATCATACGTTTGTGTTTGTTTCGTGTTATACTCGTGTTATGCATAGTATACGTTTGGTTAGCTTGGTAAAGTGATAAGGTTGATAAAAACAAGGTCCTACAATTGGTATCAATCGCCTAACAATGGTTTAGGAGTATTTGTGTTACGTTTGTTTAAAGCTTTACAAAGAAAGTCTCGTTTTTTCCCATAGAACGTGGGCTCTTTGGCATAAAGTTTTGATTTTTACGTGGTTTTAAGGTTAAATTTGTAGACTTTAATGATCTTTAAGTGTTTTGGAAGAAGTTTCTGCAAAAGAAATCATTTGGAATCGTGTTTTTGGGTGAAAAGTAGTGTTTTTGCAAAATCTGGGCATTTTTACGCTTAAGAAAACAAGTACTGAAAAGTCAAAACCCTAGTTTTTTACGCATAAGAAAAGTCAAAACCCTAATCCTACGCATAAGAAGTTTTGTTTTCTACGCATAAGCTTTTGGTGAAGAATCTTCGTGCAACAACGGTTACTCAGTGTTTCCCTCACTTGGATAAATTTGTGAAACACTTCGACTTGTGGATTTCTTTTACACTTGGACGAGTGTAAAGGATTTTGGATTTAAACCTAAGTTTACGCATAAGCATAAACTCTTACGAGTAACACTCTACGCATAAGCTACCACTTACGCATAAGGTTTCTTACTGATAAGCATTTAAGTTTGCGCATAAGCTTACGCTTAAGCCTAAAGGTTACGCGTAAGATTTTCTCTACGCATAAGGAATCCTACGTATAAGCAGTCTACGCATAAGAATCCTATGCCTAAGGAATCCTACGCCCAAGCACTCAATTCCTACGCCTAAGAACAAGGTTTACGAGTAAGATTTTGAACAAAACTTCAAACGGCCATAACTTTTGAACCGTAACTCCGTTTTCAGCGTTCTACCCATCAAAACGACCGTGAGAACGAGGAGATTGGCACGCCGAATGAACTAGGGTCAACCTTCAAGTCCTAAAAATGCTCCGAACAGAAGTTATCGAGGTTTCACTACAACAACCGAGCTTAATCTTCATCAAACACAACCCCTTTATCGTTGAATCGATCCTACATCAACTTTATCATCTATTACCTTCATCTATGGCTACTCAACAAGACATTCATACAGCCGGTACCGAAAACCATCCTCCTATGCCCGAAAAAGGTGGATATCTTCAATGGACAAGTCGTATGCTCCGCTACATCAAGACCAAACCTAATGGAAAACTCATGATTCAATCCATTATGAATGGACCCTTAAAGCCTCGACAAGTCCAAGACCCTGGAAATCCTGATGCAACACCTCCCGTCCCACCATGTTTTCGTGTTCAAAATGAATCAGAATACACGGACGAGGATAAAAAACAGGTTGAAGCAGATGACATGGCAATTCACATTGTCCAACTGGGTTTACCGAGAGATATCTTTACTGCTGTGGACAGCTGTGAAACTGCTTATGCTATGTGGGAACGTGTTAGACGACTTTGTTATGGAACTGAAATTGGTCAACAAGACACGGAGAACAAGCTGCTAACTGAATGGGAGAGGTTTACATCAACTCTAGGAGAATCCATTGAATCCTACTATGGAAGGTTCTGCACTTTAATGAATGAGCTTATCAGAAACAAGTTAGCACCCAGAACAATCGTGAGTAACATTAAGTTTCTCAACAATCTTCTAAAAGAATGGGGATGATATGTTACTATTGTCAACCAAACAAAAGACTTACATCAGGTGAACTTTGATCAACTCAACGATTTTCTAAAACAAAACCAAGCTGAAGTCAATGAAGTTAGGAAAGAAAGATTGGCAAAGAATCATAATCCCTTGGCACTAATTGCAAAGACTCAAACTCCAGTGACTACAAAACAACAAGCTTCATCATCTTCCACTAACAACAACTTGCAGCAATACATTCCACAACCACAAGCTGTTTTTCCTCAACAACAATTCTACCCTCAAGAACAACAAGTCAATCAACAACAACATTATCCACAATACCAGGAACAAGGAATCACTGATCCTGAAACTGAACAAGAACAAGCCTTGTCAACTGCATTTGCTTTTTTGACTAAAGAATTCAGAGGTCTCTATTCCACACCAACTAACAACAACCAAAGGATTTCATCAAATACTCGTAACAGGCAAATTGCACAGCCGGGTGTGAATATCGGTCATCAAGGACAAATGGTTGGAGTTATTGGGAATTAACAGGGATATGCTACTGGATTTCACATGGGTAATCAGGCGGTTCCGTATCAGGGTAATCAGTTGGGTCAGAATGTTGGAAATCAGATGGGGCAGAATGTTGGGAATAGAGCAGTAGGTAATCAGAATGGGAATGTTGCAGCTCCAGTCGTTGGGAATTATGGAAATGTGAATCAGGGTAATCAGGTTACGTGTTACAACTGTCAAGGAGTGGGTCATATGGCAAGGAACTGTCCTACTAAGCCGAAAAAGAAGGATATTGCGTATCTTCAGAAAGCTATCATGTTGGTACAAAAGGAAGAAGCAGGTTTTCAGTTGAGTGCTGAGGAACATGACTTTATAGCTATTATGGATGATTTGGAATACCGAGAGGACATCAATGCAAACTGCATCTTCATGGCAAATCTTCAGGAAGCTAAGTATGACACTGAGTCTGACGCACCTCCTGTCTATGACGCCAATGCAGTATCTGAGCTACCAATCATTGATCCATGCTATAACAATGTCATATTTGATGTGTTTACTCATAACGAACAACACTCTGTGATGCCAGCACCTACTTATGATACATACCTGGACAATTCGATTTGTAGCAATACTAACTCTGAAACTCGAGATGTGGATCCTAGTGGAGGCTGTGTGACACAAAATCCTGAGACTGATGAGGAAACACGTGCCTTAATTGAAACATTAATCAATAACTGTGGCATTGAAATTGAGAAAGTTCAAAAGGTCAATCGCGATGTTAAGATCGCGAATGATAAATTTACCGCTGAGCTTGAGAGGTACAAGGAGCATGCAAAGGCTTTTGAATTTCATAAAAACAAAGAGTCAGAATTAGAAATTGGTTATCGAGATTCCGTTTTAAGAGAACAACAATTGCAAATCAAGTATAACACACTTGATGTAAATTTGAATTTGAAAATAAAGTCTTTAAACAAGGAAATTTCTGATCTTAAAAACCAACTTTCTAAACAACAAACAACTTATTCTGATCTTGAAAAAGAGAAGAAACAGTTGATTGCTGATTTTTCAAAACGTGAAGATTCTCTTCTTGATGAAATTCTTGATAAAAATGAAAAAATAAAAAAATTGGAAAATTTGCTTGTTACAACGGGTCATTCAGCCAAATAACCAATATACTAATTAATCAAACGAATCCGTATTTTCATACAACACAAAAAATGGCTCTTGGTAACACACCTCCTTGTTTCCTCAAGAAAGCTCAGAAAGATCAGAAGGTTTTGAACAATGGAAAAGCATTGCATGAACCCATAATCGTTCGTGATTCTCTTGAAACATTAGAACTATCTGACGAGAGTAGATCAAAAATGAAACAAATTGTTGGGAATTACGGTAAACTACTGGATCTGCTGAAGTATCTGCCGAAGAGTTTCTGCTGAAGAAGAATGGATTATGCTGAAGTTATACATCAGCTGAAGTGTTAAAGCAGAAATCGTGATTCTGCTGATAGTGCGAATCCACGTAGGAGAGATAAGTGCCGTATGTAGGCCGTATGTAGGAAAAGTCAGCGCCGTATGAAGGATAGGTTGGCGCCGTATTGTTTAGTGTTTACTCAGAATGTGTTTGGAACAAAACATTATGATTAGTAAAACATTATGATTAGTTGCATGCTTGTCTAGGTGCATGCGTTGTCTATGTTTGTATTAGGAGCATACGTTGTAAATGCTCGTGAGTGATTAGGGTTTCTTGTCTATAAAAGGAACCATAATAGTTTGTATTAGATAAGTTTTTGAAAGTCTTTCAAGTCCAGTAAAATATCCGAAACATAGAGTTTTAATAAACAAAAGATCCATAGAGGATCTAAGAGTTCTTAGTTATTATATCTTGTATTTTCATTTCGCTAAAGAATACGAGTTGTAGAGATCTTCTATTAGTTTGCTTGTGATTACATAGGCAACACTAACAATCTCCGAGTGCTTAAGATCTATCAAGGTCTTTGTGGCTTTAACAAGTGGTATCAGAGCCTCGGGAAAGTCTCTACGATACTAAGAACCATTCTCACCCACATACAACCAAACATACACTCACCATGCCTGGATCTGATAATGAAACTGAAGTCACCAACACAAACAACACAAACACCACTTCCATGCAACAGCTTAGTCTTTCAAACAGTAATGGTAAATTTCCTTATTTAAAAAGGGAAGAGTATGACCTTTGGACTATGAAGATGGAAAACTGGATTTCCAATATTGATTGGAATCTGTGGGAGGTAGTGAAGAAAGGAAACAGTCTAAAGAAAATGATTCCAGACAGGGATGGGAAGTTTATCATGGCTCCTCCCAAAACTGCTGAAGAGGTGCTGGCTATGCAGAGAGAGCACAAAGTAAAAACTATCCTTCTTCAAGCCATTCCTGAAGATCACCTGTGTGATTTTCACCACATGGATGATGCAAAGGACATATGGATGGCTCTCAAAGCAAGGTTCGGTGGCAATGAAGAATCAAAGAGAATGAGGAAGTCCATGCTGAGACAACAATTTCAAGACTTTAATATCTCCGAAGAAGAAGGTATCCACAAGGGATACGACAGGTTCCATAGGATTTTGAGTCAGCTAAACCAGCTGAATGCAAAACCTGACAATGATGATTGCAATTCAAAGTTCCTACGATCCTAGCCTCCATCATGGTTACATGTAAGTATAGCCCTCAAGGCTAAAGGTGGGTTGGACATGCTCACCTTTGATGAGCTGTACAACAGACTCAGATCTCTTGAACCTAATGTCAGAACTCCCTACCGTGCATCTTCTTCTGGCCATGCAGCTTTTGTTGGGACATCTCACTCCAACATGATGGTACATGCTCCTAGTTCAACCTACTTTCCATCATCATCTTGCACTCCCACTCCACCACATAACACTCGTCCCACTCCACCTTGTTCTCAAACTAAGACTAGTAGTGTGATGGAGGATGTTCTTCATTCATTTGTTGCTGATTATGATACTCAGCAGTATCTTGCATATTAAGACTTTGATCAGGTGGACCCACTTGAAATGGAGGAGATGAAACTGAAAATGCAGGTGGCATTGCTGTCAGTGGATATCAAAAGGTTTGAAGAGAAGTCTGGAAGGAAGTTTGCTTTCAAGGGAAAGGAACCAGCTCGCTTTGACAGGAGAAAAGTCAAGTGTTTCACTTGCCACCAGATGGGGCATTTCTCAAGGGAATGCAAAGACAGGAAGAGTGGAGATGGAGCTAACTACATTTCCTATCAGCAGAAACAGAAGGAAGCTGGAGCTTCAGCAGCTCTTCTCACCATGGATGAACAGGTTAACTGGACTGCACATGAACCTGTGAATGAGGAAGCTCATGATACTGATAAGCTTGGATTGCTGGCAAGGTGTACTTCGGATGAAAGGCATGATCAGTTTGCCTTGATGGGACTATCTTAGGTACACAACTGTATATTTGGTTGTAGTCTAAGATACAACGAACTTAAAGAAGAGTATGATGCTATGAAACCTAAGTTCAATGAATGCTATGTTGAAAATGAAGCTCATAAACTAGCATTAAAAACAGTAGAAAGACAAAAGGTATGGTTTCAAAAGAATCAAATAGCTTATGAAGAAAAGATAAAGGTGTTACAGTTTGATCTAGAAGTTGCAAATAATTACTTAAAACTGTCTGAGAAAGCAAAGGCTGAAGCTGTGTCTGAGAACCTAGAGATTAAAGAAAAACTAGCTGAGGAAATAGCTAGGCATAATCAATGGTTAATTTCAGGTGATAATCTAGCTAGAGAAATCTATAACAGTCAATCAGTAACCTCTGGCTTAGGTTTAGGCTTTCAAAAGTATGTAGGATTAGAAGCTAGGAATGATGGTGGTAAATCAACACCAGCAGGGTTAGCTAACTTTGTAAAAGAAGGTAAAATGCATGCTGTCCCTGGACCTATTAGAGGTGAATTTATGCCCATAGACCTATCCACCACTGTTGACTTTGATGGATCACATCATCTATATGGCAAAAAGTCAAAAGACTTGCCAGACCCTGATACCTCATCTAATGACTTTGTCTCTTGCTCTGACAGTGAGAATTCATCGGATCAAGGGTCTACTTCCTATAAAAGCTGTGATTCAAATGAGAAGTCTGACCTTCCCAAGCCCTCACCTGAGCCTACACCCAAGCCTGCACCCCAGTCTATTTACAAGCCTTCTAGAGAAGCTGCTGAGGAATCAACTTCCAAGAAAGTTTCTTCTGAAGATTTATCTTTTAAATCTTTGCATAATCAGTCTGTTAAAAACAATTCCTTGAATGTTTCTGATTTAAGTACTTCTGCATGTAATCAAACATCTCCCTATTTTAATAAATCTTCCAAGAAGAAGACATGTTTTGTGTGTGGAAGTAAATTTCATTTAATTAAGGATTGTGATTTTTATGAGCAAAGATTGGGTGCATGTGCTACTCACCAGAAACATAAATCAAAGTGGACCAATGTTGATAATATTCCACCTTATGTTCCACAAGCAGCTCATACTAACTCTCATTGGAGAGGTTCAGTTGCCAGACCTTATGTGCAACCAACTAGCCCCTACTTTAATCATGGTTATTGGCCTACATATGTTGACTCTATGTATGCTGGGATGGGATATGGGAGTACTGCTGTGAAGCCCTCAGCAGGTTGTTCTTGGACTATCAAGGGACCCAATCATCAATGGAGGACCAAGAACAATGGTGGATCCTCTAGATCTTCATGGCCTAAACCTGTGATCCATAAGGCAGGTTCAAGTCAGTAATGACTTGAACCTCCTTTGAATACTAACTATATGTATATATTTTGTTGTTGTTTGTAGGATCATCCCCTTAAGCATAAAGATATTGGTATTGTTGATAGTGGCTGTTCCAGAAGCATGTCTGGGAACAGAGATATGATGCACAATTTTGTTCCTATAGAAGGAGGAGGCAATGTGACTTTTGGGGGAAGTGATGGAAGTATCACAGGGAAAGGCACCATAAAGACACCTCATCTGGATTTTGAAAATGTGTACTATGTTAAGGAACTTCAGCATTTCAACTTGTTCTCCGTTTCATAAATCTGTGACACGAAGAAAAAAGTACTCTTCTCTGAGAATGAATGTCTTGTGCTGTCTAAAGACTTCAAACTCCCAGAAGAATCTTCAATTCTGCTGAAAGTTCCTCGAACTCACAATTTGTACACATTCAACCTTAATGAAGTTCAACCTGCTGGTGACCTCACTTGTTTGGTGGCTAAAGCATCCCTTGATGAGTCTACTAAATGGCATAGGAGGATGGCTCATGTGAATTTCAAGACCATAAACAAACTCTCTAAAATGGGTCTTGTTGAAGGTCTTCGCTCCAAAGTTTTCACCAATGATCATAATTGTGTTGCATGCAACAAAGGAAAACAACACAGAGCCTCCTACAAAGCTATCAATGCTATGAGCATCATTTCTGAACCTCTTCAGTTGCTCCACATGGATCTGTTTGGTCCAACTCAAGTCAGAAGCATTGATCATAAGTACTTCTGTTTGGTTATCACTGATGGCTATAGCAGATTTTGTTGGGTTTTCTTTCTAAGGACCAAAGATGAAACATCTCCAGTGCTGACTGACTTCATCACCCTCATTGAAAATCAGTTGAACAAAAAGGTTAATGGAATTCGGTGTGATAATGGGACATAGTTCAAGAATGCTATTCTTATAGAACTCTGTAGGTCAAAAGGTATAAAAAGGGACTATAGTAATCCAAGAACCCCACAACAAAATGGGGTGGCTGAAAGAAAGAATAGGACCTTAATAGAGGCTGCAAGATCAATGCTTGCAGACTCTAAACTGCCCACTATGTTCTGGACTGAAGCTGTTGGCACAGCGTGCTATGTGCTAAACAGGGTCTCCATTACTAGACCTCAACTCAAAACACCATATGAACTTCTCTTTGGGAAGGTTCCTGTCATTCACTACCTAAAACCTTTTGGTTTTCAAGTAACCATTCTAAACACCAGTGATCCGTTGGGAAAGTTTGATGAGAAGGCTGATGATGGTTATATTGTGGGTTATTCAGCTCATAGTAAGGCATACAGGGTGTACAATTTGCAAGCCAAGAAGATAGAGGAGACTTTGAACCTGAGATACTTGGAAGATAAGCCTAATGTTCAAGGACAGGGTCATACGTGGTCTTTTGACCTTGACTACTTAACTGATTATTTGGGTTACACTAGACATCTGGCTAACCAAAATGCAGGTCCTCAAGAGTCTCCCACTAACAATGCAGGTACCTTGGATGATGACTCTGAAAATGAGTTTGAAGATGATGAACAACCTATACTTGTGCCTTCTTTCTCCCCTAACAATATTTCAGGTACCACCTCCAAGGATATTGCTGATAAGAGTGATGAAGATGAATCACATTATGCTGAGGACCTTGCTAGGCTTCAGACTCAAGAATTTGCAGCTAAGCTTGAAGCAGAGAAACTGAATGGAGAGGTTGCTAATGAAGGAGTCAGTAGAAACCATGTTTCTGCTGAAGTTGATTCTGTCACACCTACCATCCACAAATCCGCTGAAGGCTATGCTGTTTCTTCTCATGTTCCTTCTCAGGTGTCTTCAGACTTTGGAGAACCTTATACACGCTTTCCAAGACCCTCAGATCTTGGAAATCATCAACTCAAAGCTGGCATCTTCACCTCACCCTCTTATGATGCTGAGTTTGAGCCAACTATAACTAATCTTGATTCATCCATTGAAGTCAGCCCCACTGCTACTCAGAGGATCAATATTGCTCATCCTCAATCCAATATTATAGGTGATCTTCTGGCACCTATTAGAACTCGAAGGGCTATAACAAGTCCTCAGTTTGGACAGATTGCTTTTCTCTCTTATGTCTCCAACCAGCAAAGAGACAATCACACAGACTTCAAGCATTGTCTGTTTGCTTGTTTTCTTTCTCAAGTGGAACCAACAAGTGTTTCTCAAGCTCTTAACGATTCAAGCTGGCTAGAAGCAATGCAAGAAGAGATGCAACAATTTCACAATCAGCAGGTTTGGATCTTGGTTCCACTCCCTGATGGCAAATATGCCATTGGGACAAAGTGGATTTTAAAGAATAAGAGAGATGCTCGGGGTGTTGTGATCAAAAACAAAGCAAGATTAGTGGCTCAAGGCTTCAGACAAGAGGAGGGGATTGATTATGATGAAGTTTTTGCACCTGTTGCTAGAGTTGAAGCCATTCGAATTTTCTTGGCTTATGCTTCTTACATGGGTTTCATGGTGTATCAGATGGATGTTAAAGGTGCTTTTCTGTATGGTGAGATTGAAGAGGAGGTTTATGTCACTCAACCCAAGGGATTTGAAGACCCAGATCACCCAAATCATGTTTACAAGGTTGTCAAAGCTCTCTATGGCTTACATCAGGCACCTAGAGCTTGGTATGCTAGGCTTTCATCCTTTCTACTGAAGCATGGCTATAGGAGAGGTGCTATTGATAAAACTCTTTTCCTAAAGAAGAATTACTCAGACATCATTCTTGTGCAAGTTTATATGGATGACATTATTTTTGGCTCCACAAACGAAGCTTGGTGCAGGGAATTTGAGGAACTAATGAAGGAAGAATTTCAGATGAGTGCTATGGGAGAGCTTACTTTCTTTTTGGGTCTCCAAGTTCAGCAGAAACAAGATGGCATCTTTATCTGTCAAGATAAATATGTGAGGGACATTTTGAAGAAATTTGGTATGGAAGGTGTTAGGACTGCCACAACACCTTATGAAACTCCAAAGACAAAAACTAATAATGAACCAGATCTACCTGTGAATGTTCATCTGTACAGGTCCATGATTGGTTCATTGATGTATCTAATAGCTTCAAGACCTGATATTACTTTTGCTGTGAGTGTTTGTTCTCGACATCAAGTCACTCCACTTACTTCCCATCTCAATGCTGTCAAGAAGATCTTTAAGTACCTCAAAGGCCAACCTCATTTAGGCCTTTGGTACCCAAAAGAGTCTCCTTTCAAGTTGGAAGCATATAGTGACAGTGATTATGCTGGTGCCAATCTGGATAGAAGATCCACAACTGGAGGCTGCCAATTTCTTGGAAAGAGGTTGATTTCTTGGCAATGCAAGAAACAAACCATTGTGGCTACCTCAACTACTGAAGCAGAGTATGTTGCTGCTGCAAATTGCTGTGGACAGGTCCTTTGGATTCAAAACCAATTGCTGGACTATGGGTACAACTTCATGAACACAACAATTTTTATTGATAATCAAAGTACCATCTGCATAGTCAAAAATCCAGTTTTTCACAGTCGAACAAAACACATTGAAATCAGGCACCACTTTATAAGAGATGCATATGAAAAACATTTGATAAAAGTGGCTAAAATTCATACTGATGATAATGTGGCAGATTTGTTAACAAAAGCTTTTGATGGACCAAGGTTTCAACACCTTGTGGTCAATATTGGAATGCTAAACCCTTGACTGCAAAGTTTAAGGGGAGGCATAGGCCTCAGGGGAGGCATATGCCTCAGGGGAGGATTTGTGCAAACTCTGCATATTTTTGTGTGTTATTTTGTTTACTAACACTAACTTTCTAATAATTCTTTAGTTTGTTTGTCTTTGTGTTGTTCTTGTGTGTTTTTGTGTCTGTTTTGCAGTTGTCTGGATTGCAGTTTGTCAAATTCATCAAGTGTGGTTCATTGGTATATGGTCAAGATAGCTAAAAGCTTGTTGCTTGTTTCTTCTGAAATTAAAAGTACTGAAGCAAACAATTTGATTCCACCGAAGTTATAATACTGAAGAAAAGAAATTGAAGTCAAATTGTTCTTTCATTCATTCAAGAAACAGTTTACAGCTTACAGCTTACAAAATTCAACCAACTTCAAATGCATCTTCAAGATACGAGCTATACACTTACGCTAATCCTAATCTAGTACATATCATCTATTCCAACATCTAAGTGAATGTTGGATATGCATGATCGCTCACATCTTTCACACTAGATGCTGGATATGCGTTTGTAGGTCTTGCATAACCACCCATTCCGTCTATCTCGATGGCTGGATATGCATGACCAATACGACGAAGATGCTAAGGATCAAAATGGAGAGGATGGATTGATGCAAACGTTGATGATGACGATGACCACACATGATGATGGAGAAAAATAACGTCTCCTGTGTGCTTCATCTATGTATTTCAACCAAAATGCAATCCATCCACCCTCCTTAAGCCCTTCTCTTATACGATGTGTGTTGATGCACCAAAAACTGGCGCAGAGAGACCAAGAACCACCTCTCTATCTTTAGGGAGTGGCGGATTCCTGGCACGAGGCCTTTGTTGAGGCCGAGGTGCTGGAGGTTGGGAGTATGATGTTCCCTCCTTATAGGAGTCATCAGAATCATCAGCAGATTCACTTGGATTCACTACACTATCATCTTCTGAAGAAGGGAGAAAGGGTGATTTACTTGGTCGTGGATAGGGTTGAGGAAAGTAATATAGCCATGGGTTTGAATCACCACTTGATGATGATGAAGAGGATGATGAAGATGATGTTGTGAGATCTATGATCTCAGGTTTGGTATTCATGGTACAATTTGGTTAATTGGGTTTTTGAAGCTAGGGTTTGTGGTAAATATTTGGGGATCTTTGATGAAGAGATAAGTATGCATTGGGATCATTTTATAGACGGGTTCAAGGTTCAATGAGAATTAATGCGAGTGGGTGGCACAGTAACTCTAGAAAGTTACCGAAGATATTCTTATGGTTTCTGCTGAAGTGTATAACCTCAGCAGATTGACCATATGTTTCTGCTGAAGCGTTATTTTGGCTTCGGTCAAAGTTGAAATACACGTCAGCGACGGTCAACCAAACTGTCTATTTTCTTTGACTATATTTTGGGCAAAAACTACCACTCACTCACCATTTTTTTCCCTTCAGAACAAACCGATTCCCTCTCATCCTGCATCAACAAACACTCACCATTACGAGAAACATAACCCTAAAAACTCATATCCCTCATGGCTCTTGAATTTAAAAATGATCACAACAAAGTTGCATTTCTGGGAAAAGGTAAGGGATATGAATTGTACGAACCAATGGTGGAATTCTTGAAAAGGTCCAAGATTTGTTATGCTCTAACACATTCTCCGAATGAGATATATGAATCACTGGTTACTCAGTTTTGGGAATCTGCTGAGAAGAGAAATGAGACAGAGATTATGGCTGTGATTGATGGAACAGAGCACATAGTGACAGAGGACCTAATAAGGAGGAAGCTTCGCTTGGAAGATGCTGATGGAGAATTTCACTCTAATCAGGAGGAAGTGCTTACTGGGCTAAGAGCAATTGGCTATCGAGGTACAAGGACTGATATGTGGCTGAAGAAGGAACTTTGCCCGAAGTGGAGGTTCCTGGTTCACACGTTGCTTCAATGCATAAGCAACAAGTCAGGAGGATGGGACCAGTTCTCTACCCAACTAGGATGTGGTATTGTGTGTCTTTCCCAAGGGATAACTTACAATTTTTCTAAGTATATTTTTGAAAACATGGTTGAAAATCTTCAAAGGAAAAAGACTAAGTTTTTAATGTACCCAAGGTTTCTGCAAATGATTTTAAACACCACTACCCAAGCCCAATCCTTTTATCCCATAGGTGTTTTAACTGCTAAATTGTTTGCAACCATGAGAACTCACTTTCAGGGGGAACATCATCCCTTGCTTGCAGCCATGTTGCCCCAAGGCAATGAGGCTGCTGATGAGGAGAATGTGACTAATAATCCTCCTTCTCCACCTGTTGCTACTGATGGTAATCCATTAGTTAACATTGATGAGGGCCCCTCATCAACTGTTGAAGCAACTCATGTTGCTCCAGACCAGCCACCTTGTCCCAGTCCACCACCCACACAGGTTACTCATGATGAGTCTGATCTTAATAGACTGCCCACACCAAGTCCTGTTAGGGATCCTCTCAATGAAGATCTTCCTCACTTTGAGCATGACCATGATTCTACTGAAAGGTCCAATGAAGCTCCCTTTACCACAGAGCAATCTGCTGGTGGAGCTGAGGACCCTATTACACTCTCATCTGTCTATGCTCTTGTCAACAGGTATGCTACTGAGGTGTCTAGTCTGAAAAAGGAGCTTGCAGAGACCAAGTCTTCTCTTGGTAGTAAGATTGAAGAACTGCAAAATAAAGTCAAGGATTTAGAGGACAAACTTAAAAGGGGCTCCAAAAGGAAGCTTGTGGTTTCTTCTGATGAAGAACAAGAAGTACCTCAGTTTGGGTCTCTTGATATGTTGGCTGATGTGTCTCTTAATGATCCTTCATCAGTAGTTGCTGCTTCCTCAAAGAAGAAGGAACCTGTTCTTTACAAAAGAAGAAAGAGATCTTATTTAAGTAAGGTTTCTTCTGAAGCTTCAAAGGAACCTAGTGATGACAAGGCTGCATCTGCTGATGTGCAAATGGAGGATGTATCTTCGGATCATGGTCAATCTTCATCTGTTGAAGAACCAATAGGCCCTTCACCTTCAGCAGATCATTCTGATGATGTAGTCATGACCACTCCAGTTGATAATCTGCATCAACATGTTTCTCCTACAGTTGACTTGGGTATGTCTACTGAGGTTCCTTCCGTTGATATAACTGAAGATGAGTGTGCTAAGAAGCCTGATGATAAAGGGAAAGATGTAATAACTGAAGATGAGATTGGTCCAGACCTGGTAAGTGAGGAGGAAAGACTAGGACAAGCAAGTAGATTGGCTGAGTTTGAGAAGTCAAAGAAAAGTGAATTATTGGCTCAACAACTTGAAACTAGAGGACTTTTCAATCTGTACCTCCTGAGAGAAGAAGAGAACTGGATGCAATGCATGTTCAGATGCCTGCTGAATACTGGGATGCTCTAACTCAGCAAGTTATTTCAAGCCCTTCTCTTGCTCAAAGTATACTAGGTGGAGATTTCAACAGTGAGAGTTATGTGGATCAAATGATGGCTCAGGGAAAACAAAGGAAGCAAGAAGCTATTGCACAAAGGAGAGCCATCAAAGCTCAGAAGGACAAAGAGAAACCTCCTACTAAATCTCAAATGAGACTGGTGGTGAAAAATCAATGCTCGATGTACAACTCTGGCTTAACAATGAAACAAGTCAAGGCTTTTCCTGATCATGTCCTGGTTCGCAAATATAAACAGATCATGGGGGACAACTCATCATCTTCAGCACATTCTACCAACTTGAAAAGGATTGCTGGGAATGAAGTTGCTCAAGAAGCCAAAAGACTCAAGTCTGATGATGCTCCACCCAAGGCGACTTCTCCAGTCATTTCTGCTGAAGCATCTACTGAAGTTGCTTCCTCTACTGACAAGGGTCCATCTGCTGAACCATCTACCAATTCTCCTGAAGCACCTGATGTATCAGCTCCCACTTCATCTGTGGCAACCGTTGACACACAAGAAGATTCTAAAGTTAAGGAAGCTGATCTCGCTGAAATAAAAACAAAAAGGGCGATAAAGATGATTCACAGGATGAATGCACTACGTGAAGGTGTTCCAACTAAGTCTCCCTCTACCTCTTCAAGTCTTACCACAAATGTTCAAACTGAAAATGCTCCCTCTGGGGAAATCTATAAGCCTGGTAGGAGGAAGAAGAGAATGGCCAAAAGATCTCCCTTGGATCTTGAAGCTGATGACTCAACTTTCATTACAGAGGGTTCTGCTGCTGATTTTCCTGAGGGTGATCAAAATGTGTTGGTCAATTGGAATCTGAAGGATGATGAGATGAATGTCATTCAGCGAAAGGATACCACTTCAATGGAATTCACCTTTCTGAAGGAAATTCTACACTTGATAGACAGGGCAGATTTGCTTACTCTGTACACTCTTGTTACCACCCATTACTGCAACAAGGCACCACAAGGTTCTGGGATGTTCTTACTGGGAGATCTTCAAGTCCTGTTAAACTCTCATTCTCCCAATAGTAAAGCACATTCCATTTGGGAGAACTCACATCTGTGGAAGGTTGCGTCCTGGAGATTCTATCCTCTCCCTCGTGTGCATGTGCTTGAGACTAAGGGTGGAATCACTGTCTGCATGCTTGCTGAAAGAAAGTATCCATTGCCCGAGAGACTTATGGAAAGGATGCTTAGTCAGAAATTGGAGATTCCTCCAGAACCAGTGGGCAATGAAAGACTGTCTGCTTCAACATTGGTGGGTTTGATCAAGACTCAACTTCTACAACAGCAACAGGCCTCATCCTCATCCTAATCATGGTACTTGGTACTCTCTGCATTACCTTGTTTTGTTGCATTTAGTTTGTGTTATTTATGTTATTTGTCAATTTCTGTGTTATTTTTCAATTTCTTAGTTAAAAAAAAAAAAAAAAAAAAAAAAAAAAAAAAAAAAAAAAAAACTAACTTTTATGCAGGTTTGTTTGTTGTACAATTCTGATGGTTTTTAACTCACCAGATATACCTTGTGTATGTCAAAGAGTTGGCTAGTCCAAAGGGTACAGCTTTGGTAAAGACACAACAAATCTGTTGATAGCTGTAATGGTTTGCTCAAAATCATAGGGTCTACAACCACCCATGCTTAACTGCTGAGGGTTGTATGGTCATCAATTCACCATGGTCTATTCCTTTTTGGAATCCAAGAATTGGCTAGCCCACAAGTATATGGCATGTGGTAAAGGCAACTGAATCCATTATTGGTTCTCAATTCACCAATTCTAAGAATTGACTAGTCCTGAGCAAACGGCTACAGGTAAAGACAAGTCAAATCCGTTTATATGGTTGCTGGTTTGCCAATAAATCAGATGGTTATCAATGTACCATAGTTTTCGAACTCAAACATATGACTACTCCAGTAGTGATGGCTATTGGTAAAGAGACATCAAACCCATTATTTTCAATGATTCACCTCTCACAGGAGTTAACACACCTGGAAGTGATGAGAATAGTATGAAACTTATATGTTTTGATGTACATGATGTCATATGTTGCTGCAAAGATCTGGTGTATCACAGTTCAGTCATCATAGAGATGTTCTTCTTCTGAATCTTTGTTGCTGATGTTCGAATGCAATCCTCTTAATGTGAAGTATTTGTGCTCAAGAAACTGGACCTTCATAGCTCAGAAGTGTTTAAGGATATGGGGAGGATATTGTTTGGAAATTTTGTCATAAGATGGTACAATCCTCAAAGTATTAACGATCTATCAAGGAAACTGGAACTTAACCTAGTCAAATTCCAGTTTAGGGGAGGATTGTTGGGAATTACGGTAAACTACTGGATCTGCCGAAGAGTTTCTGCTGAAGAAGAATGGATTCTGCTGAAGTTATACATCAGCTGAAGTGTTAAAGCAGAAATCGTGATTCTGCTGATAGTGCGAATCCACGTAGGAGAGATAAGGGCCGTATGTAGGAAAAGTCAGCGCCGTATGAAGGATAGGTTGGTGCCGTATTGTTTAGTGTTTACTCAGAATGTGTTTGGAACAAAACATTATGATTAGTAAAACATTATGATTAGTTGCATGCTTGTCTAGGTGCATGCGTTGTCTATGTTTGTATTAGGAGCATACGTTGTAAATGCTCGTGAGTGATTAGGGTTTCTTGTCTATAAAAGGAACCATAATAGTTTGTATTAGATAAGTTTTTGAAAGTCTTTCAAGTCTAGTAAAATATCCGAAACATAGAGTTTCAATAAACAAAAGATCCATAGAGGATCTAAGAGTTCTTAGTTATTATAACTTGTATTTTCATTCCGCTAAAGAATACGAGTTGTAGAGATCTTCTATTAGTTTGCTTGTGATTACATAGGCAACACTAACGATCTCCGAGTGCTTAAGATCTATCAAGGTCTTTGTGGCTTTAACACAAATGAATTCAGAAATAAAACCAATCGACTATAACAAATGGAACAAAATTAATGGAATTATTTTTGTTTCACAAAAAGAAAAGTCAAAGTTTTCCATCATTCCCAGTGTTTCAAACAACGAGTCAACACCAGTTTCAAAACCAGTTTCAACTCCTGTAGTTGTCTCAAAATCATTTTCGAAAATGGAACAAATGTCTTCAAACAATCCTTTTAACACAAGTGATGCCAGAAGTATTTTAGAAGATGTTAAAACTAGAATTGGGAGATTTCAAGAGACTGTCAAATCTAAAACCAATATTACAACTAACATCTGGTTTTCTAGTTTTGATGATGAAAATAAAAAGTTTTTTGAAACTCAAATTGCCCCTCAGCTGAATAACATCAATTCAAGGGTAATTCATTTTGAACAAGCATTTTTGAAAGAAACAGTTGACTTTGTCAAGGACCATAAATCCCTGGTAAAGAAAGCTAATGAAAGTGTTGAACACATCAAAGTTTTGGAAAAATTAAATGATTCTCTCTTCGAAGATGTTCTGTGTACCGATATTATGTCCATTGTTTTACAAACATATTCTGTTGAAGATCATGAAAGACTCTAGTCTGAGACCTCCGAAATTGTTTCCAAATATGAAAAAGCTCTTGAAAAACTTGAAAAAAAAATGTCTCATATTTTAAATAACTTGATCGAAAAACTGAGGAATGCAAGTATGACAAACTGTCGTATGAGCGTGCCTATAATGACATGAAAGAGAAAAATGATCTTTTGAGGGCTCAGCTGGAATGTCAAAATGGAAAGGCAGTGGATACTAAGATTGCAAAACCATTGACTGAGGAGAAGGCAATCGTTCCCAAACAAGTTTTCAAACCAAAAATGTCTATTTCTATGCCTCCTCCAAAAGTCAATGAGAAAAATGATTTGTCAAAACCAGTCACTCCATCTGCCTTGCCTAAGCAAAAAGAAAAAAATTGTCGAAAATGAAAAAGCGGTTATCGAGAAACCAAAAGTTTTAGCACCTGGCCTTTTTAAGATGAGTACCACTAATGCGTCTGCCTCCACATCTAAACCATATGGAACAAACGACATTAGTTTAGAAAAGCACTCTAAAGAGACTAGGAAAGCTGAAACCACTTCTCTAGATAAAAATGTGAATCCTAATGAGTGTGACTTACCTTCTACAGGACTAGGAAGCACCTCTAGGAGCAGCAGACTAAAGCCTAATAGCAATACAAGGAACAATAGAGTCTCGCATGCCTCTAAGAGTAGTAGCTTGAATAAAGAGAAGAAAGTAGAAGAACACCCTAGGAATTTATCGCTTTGTAATAAGAAAGACATTTCATCTGAATGTACTGAACCTATGAAACTTGCTAAGTTTAATGAATGTGTTGATTCTGTTTGTGTAACTTGCTAGAAATCTTTAACTAATGTTCATGATGATTGTGTTTCTAAGAATGAGATTGTTAAGCCTGTTCAGAAGAACGTTCCAAAAATGTTAGGAATTAGAAATTCCATAGTGAAGAGTCGGTCACCCCAAATGTTATCTAGCATAATTTAGCTCGTAGACTGGTAGTTATTTATGTTATTTAGTAGTTTATCAGTTAGTTTGTAGCGTAGATTAGTTTAGTGCAACACCATGAAGGAAGGACGGGTCTTTACCCACTGTATGCCTGATCCACAGTCCGATAGGAGGATGTATTCATTGTAACTATAAATACCCCTTCCATCCTTGGAAGGGGTGGTGCTTCTTTCAATCTAATCTTTCACATTTGTGCTACAAGTCTCTACCAAGAACACCCTCTCACTCTTTCTCTCTCTAAAACATGGCATACTTGTATCATCATCATCCAAGGCCACCCGAATCATCAAACACAATAATATTAAGATCCTAACAATTGGTACCAGAGCCAAGGTTT
>BPTQ01000001.1:114325904-114336955 GCA_019973895.1 Chrysanthemum seticuspe | reverse complement strand
GAAGCTTTTAATGCTAAAACAAGTTTTTAAAGAAAGGAATCTAGTGATTAGCTTATGATAACTATCTTAAAACAGATTTAAACTAAAATTAACAAACTTTAAGTACTTATACTATAAAATGCAATTTATGAGAAGTTGCTTACAAATTGGAATTCAAATGTAGACTGAGAATTGATAACTGATAACATATCCTATTGCTTTCCAAAAAGCATCTAAACCAACTGCAATCCACAGATCACCTTGCTTCAGCTTCTATCTTCATCTCCACTGTTTTTCTTATTTTTTACTATTTTCTTGGTATTTTTGAATTGTTAAGTAAAACTGGAAATTTAAGGTTTTTAACAGCTTATAAGCTTTTTCAAGAGCTTATATGAGCTTTAGAAGCAATAATAACAACAAATAACAACAATTGAGAATTTTGAGAATTTGAACTAGGAAATAAGCATAAACTGAGAATGAAAAGAAAACTTGAAATTTATTACTTATAAAGGTTCAAATATACTCAATAATGCTTAAACAAGAACTTAAAAGCTTAGAAGTACACTAGAAAACTTGAAATTATTAAAACGACATAAACTAAAACTAAACTACTCTACTTGCTTCTTTTCTCAGCTTCTCATCCTTTCTTTATAGATCTATTCTGTTCCTTGTCGACATATGAGACTTTCCCACTTGATTGCAGCCCTTGGATCACTTGAAATCATCAAAATTACACTTGTCATTTTTTTGGCGGGAAAAGTCTTTGAAGCAGGTAGCAGCATTAATTGCTTCTTGGGAGGATATGGAGGTGGAAAGGAGTGTTTAGACAGGTGGTGGAGTAGCTTAGGTGAGGTGGAAAGGGAAAAACCACCTCTGGTTTCAGGTATGCAGGGGTGAGGGAGAGGGAGGAACAGTGTTGGCGGGTTTGTGGGTGTTTGACTATTGTTGACCGGGTTTGGTGTTGGGCTTGGGATAAGCTGGGTTGTGATATTGGGCCAGCAGCTGGGTTGGATTTGGATTGTGTTTAATTTAGGTCCATTTGGTATTAATAAGGCACAAGGACCATTTATGTAACTTTCTGAAAATATAGGGACTGAACCTGTAACATTTATAAAGTTAATACAAGGGCCTATTATGCCAAATATGATAAACCAAGGATCATACATGTAATTATTTTCTATTTTTAAATGTCTAAGAACCAAAACTGTCAAGTTTGAAACTTGAGGGACCAAATATGTAATTTTCCAAAAGTTCACCATAAGGACCAATTTTGTCATTTATGAATAGTACAAGGTTAATATTTGATAATTTTCACTTTTTAAATTAACCAAGGACTATATTTGACATTTTCCAAACTTGAGGGACTAAAGTTGTCATATTGTAAATTTTAAACTTTAAAAGGTTTATTTTGACAACTTTTGAATCCTATGGACCTTAAATGACATTTTATAAGTTTTGGAATGACCAGGGACTAGATTTGACAATTTTTTAAACTTGGGGGACTAAAACTGCCAATTATGCAAACTTGATACGTTTTTCATCTGATTTTGATGTTTTTGCATTTAAAACATATAAAACACTTGTTTGTGATATTTTTATCATTTTGAAGCATTTCTGAGTGTTTTCAGATGTTTTTGGCATTCTAAACAGTATAAAAATGATGAGTATTTAGACACTCATCAGTTATTCACAAACCTCGCTTAGCTCAAACAACTTTAGTGGGACTTTGATATAACTAAAAATGACATATGTGACGTTTAACAAACATAAAATTATTCACACGAATATAAATAATACTGTCAATTACAGTTAGTACATAATTCATAATAACTTTGATACCATTCACAACAACATCTGCAAACTCTATTTAAAAAGCATCTGTATGTTTAACAAAACAACCGAAAACCATAATATGTACATAAACACAACCACCAGACACAAACGCAATAAAAAACTTCATAAAAATAACATAAATAAACTTACATAACAAAAAACACACAATAACACAAGCTAAAAAATAAAACGTCACTTACGCGCTTCATCATATGCTATTTAACAAATGTAGTTAAAACTTAAATTTGACATTAAATACATAATAAATAGATCAAACACACTACAAAAAACGCAGGGGGACACATAATAAAAAGTATATATAAAATACAAACACATAAAATACTTTCACATTAATACTCTGATTTCAATAATCCAACAAAAATAAGGCACAATAATTGGGGGTTTTACAAATTAACAACAATAAACCATGCAATAATTAACACAAAAAAAAAATGAAACATAATAAAAAACAAATTTCAACTTTAATTAAACTAATGCAGACTAATCAAAATCAATCTTGGTAAAGAAAGTAACATTCTATATTGAAAAAAATAACAACTGGATTCGTGGAGTTGTTTTGCAGTAAATAAGACACAATAATTGGGGGTTTTACAAATTAGCAACAATAAACCATGCAATAACAAACAAAACATATACATCAAACAATATATACCAAGAAACACATACATACTATTAAATCAAAACATGCAGTCTAAAAAGTTCGTTTTTAACACAAAAAAAAAGGAAATATAATAAAAAACAAATTTCAACTTTAATTAGACTAATGTAGACTAATTAAAATCAATCTTGGTAAAGAAACTAACATTGTATATTGGCGAAAATAACAACTGGATTCGTGGAGTTGTTTTGCACTTCGTGATCCTAGGAAGTTCAATAGTTTAGAACTAAATATAATACTTATAAGGAGTACAAGTATAATAAAATCTTAATACAAATTAGGTGTACACAATATAATAATAACTAAATATAAAAACACTGCCATATTACTTAAACAATAAAAAACTATAAACCAAAAAAATAACAACACTTCATTAAAAAAAAGTATATAAATTGATATTAAAATATCTTAATACAAAACTGAAAAATAATTATTTAAAAAAAAACATAACATTAATCATCCCGAAAAAAATATAAATCAGTCATATAGTCATCATCAATATCATGTCCCGAAGCCTGCATATGCTCAACTAATGTTGTTACTTTAGCCAATTTTGATAAAAGTTTTTTCATGTCACGAACGCTGATTAGCCGATTGCCAAAATAAGACTTTAACCAATCAACAAGCATTCCAACATCATTTACACCTGCAAATGACATTAAAACAACTAATTACTTAAAAACAAAACGATAATATTAAAAAACATACACAAAAAAAAACCTTCATTATTTGGTTCTTTACTTTTACTATTTTTGGAAACAATTTCGTTTGATGAAGATTTATCATCCATACCTAAAAGTTATAAAAAAATACGACACAAAGTAACAAATGTTAATATTTATAACAAATAAAATCAAAAACCATATAAACAAAAACCGGACTTGGGCCTTTTAACCAAACCTATTTTAAAACAAAAATACAATACGAAAATTAAATTAAGAAATTCAATTTAAACCCAAAAAAAAACCCTAACCAATATTGGCCAAAAACAAATATACCAAAAACTAAAATAAACAATACATATTTTTAAAATATAAAAAAAGCTAATTTACAAAACCTACTATATGAAAAGATTATAAAATAAAAACATGTGAAAAATTGTTTACGGATAGCTTTATTTAAGATATAGTGTTAATGTACAAAAAATTTAACACTGAAATAATAAAAACCATATCACAATTAAAAAAACCAAATGACTAAATTACACTCTGAAATAAATAAGCAATAAATCACAAGTCGTGCCCGCCCTTGGGCCTAATAACCAAACATAATTTACAAACAAAAAAAAACAATACATATTTTTAAAATATAAAAAAAGCTAATTTACAAAACCCTACTATATGAAAAGATTATAAAATACAAACATGTGAAAAATTGTTTACGTATAGCTTTATTTAAGATATAGTGTTAATGTACAAAAAATTTAACACTGCAATAATAAAAACCATATTACAATTAAAAAAACCAAATGACTAAATTACACTCTGAAATAAACAAGCAATAAATCACAAGTCGTGCCCGCCTTTGGGCGGGCTTAAACGGCTAGTATATATATATATATATATATATATATATATATATATATATATATATATATATATATATATATATATATAGTGTAAGGTTATATTCAGAACCATAAAAATTGCGAGAAATGCAAGAACCAACTTTTTACTCCTAATAAAGCATAATGTATAACATCACATTGCACAATGGCATTTTTGAAAATATATGTAATTTAATTTGGAAGAAAAAAATAAATTAAGGGCAAAGTGGGAAAATAACTTTTCCATAAAAATAGCATCATAACTCATAAACCGTTTTACACCCCCATTTAATTCAATCTTCATCTCTCCTCTCAAACCCTAATCTTCATCTCTCCGCCCCGCCCCTAACTTATCTCAAGCAGCCACAAGATCAAATCTCAACGCCAAACAAAATCAGTTGCTACCAATCGAAAGACAAAGACGGAAGTGAAATCTGAAAACCGTGCACGAACTTCACACCAGTGCAGACGAGACACAAATCCTGTGTAAAATCGAGCCAAAACACGAACACATACGATCATAATCTATAAATTAAGCGATGTGTGCTACGGATGAAAATCTGGTTCTACTCTCTTCCTTTCTTTTGATCAGAATCTTTAATAAAGAGATTCGTCCACCAGTGTTGGATTCCACTTTTGAAGAATCTCCTTTGTTTGATGGAACCCACGAGGTACATATATTTTTATTTACTAATCCGTATATGGAAGAACCTCCTTTGTTTGATGGAACCCAAGAGGTACATATATTATTATTTACTAATCCGTATATGATTTATTGATTAAGTTCAGTTGAGATTATGATCTTTAATAAATGGTATGATTATTAGTTGGGGAGTGATTGTGAGTGTAAATGGTTATGACTAAATGATTCGAACAGAGATAAGTTATGTTCTTCTTTTTCATTACTTTGATTCGAACCCATAGACTCTTATTTGCATTAATTAAAATTATTTGTTACTGGTGCACATATGTTAAATTGATATTTGACATTTTTTTTTAATATATGAGTTTTTAATGAGTCTAAATCACCTAATGTTAATTTGGTGGTTTATTCCGTATCATGTGCATATATGTTTAGTATATTGGATCTAGTAGATCGATATGGGTATTGTGATATGAGTTGCATATGTGTTTCAAAATTAATATTGTACAAAAGAAATGGTGCATATGTGTTTCGCGGGTGTATAGAATTAATGAAAGGAGTGTGCATATGTGTTTCGCGGGTGTATAGAATTAATGAAGTAGTCTCTTACAAGTTAAAGTATTAATTGAATATATTGGTTCATTTGTGTTTGTGACAACAGTATAACGATGGCTTTCTTGCTCCCAAATAATGAATGGGTAAGTCATTTTGCCAAATAATGATGTATCTTGTTCTTCATAATTAGAGGTTATATTTATGTTTAATCGGAAGGTTTTTTTAATTAAGTTTGCCATGACACCGTATGTGTTTAGCGTTTAAATAATACAACAAGAAAAGGGTGTGCATATGTGTTATAATTATTTGTGTGTGTTTCATGAGGTGTGCATATGTGTTTTAAGAGGGATGCATATTTGTTTTATGGTTGGTATAAATTCAATTAAATTGGTTTGCACATGTGTTTTAAGGGGGGATGCATATTTGTTTTGAGGGGGGATGCATATTTGTTTTAGGGTGGGTGTAAATTTAATGAAAATACATGTGCAATGGTTGAGAATACATGTGCAAAAAGCATAGGTCTAGGTATTCAGTTTACTTGTTGGTGTCCGTTTTTAAAATATGCTTTCTAATGTGATACAACTATATTATTTTGTGGTAATGGTTGTACAGGAATTCATTTCGGTTTTAATTTCATATGTTATTATGGTTTATAATAAATGACCAATGCCTTGAAAGGATTTATATGTTTGATTTATCATTTATCAAGATCATGCCATTAGATGTGTCCAACAACAAATTGCAACTATATTTATATTGCAGAAAAATTGAAGAAAACTTGTCTAGTAGAGAAGAACAATGACGTCGACAACAAAACACATGTACACGAAAGTACTTGTGCACACCTGAAAAAAAATGTGAACATGCACATTTATGAAGAACACTTGTCTATTGGAGAACTTTGACGAACCAACACAAGACACATGTAGACGAAGATACATTTGCTCAACAAGAAAATACATGTGCACAACAGAAAAATACATGTGCACAACAGGAAAATACACCATGTACACGAACGCATAGTTGAATCTCATCTATACATTCTCTTTTTTCTATTTGCAATTAAAAGGAAATGTAATATAGGAGTGTAGATTTTTGGAATTTTTGCTAGAGTTTGTATTCTCTAATTTTGTTAAAAGAATGCAAATGTGTATGTGTTAAAAAAAATGCTTATAGAAATTTACTTGTAAATATATACATGTGCAATTAGAAGCAATTGAGCACTAAAAACATATGAAAATTTACATTATAAAAAAAAACACACGTAAAATTACATTATTTAAAAGAAACACGTGTGCACCTTGACTTATATGAGAAAAACACATATGCATCTTACCTTTTGAAATCATGAAAAAGAAATTATTTAAAAAAAAAAAAAAAAAAAAAAAAAAAAAAATCCTAAAATTTAGGAACTAAAAAAAACGTTTTTATTAAAAAAAATCAAAAAGAAAAAAAAATGTATTTTTACTATTATGCCCTTTTGAATTAAATAATAAAAATAAATAACCAAAAAAATCTGATTGGTTGATGCTGGTTCTCGCAGTTCTCGCAATTTATATGGTTCTGAAAATAACCTCACCCTATATATATATATATATATATATATATATATATATATATATATATATATATATATATATATATATAGGGGCACGTTCTATGCAGTACTCATATTAGATGCAGTACTTTACAGTACTCATTTAGACCAATAGGAATTTAGTATTAATAAACATTTTTATTTAATTGAAAAGGGCATAATAGTCAAAAACATTTTTAGTTTCTTTTTGATTTTTTATTTAAAAACGTTTTTTTATTTCCTTAATTTTCGGATTTTTAAATTTTTTTTTAGTATACATTTTCAGGAAAATGAGGAGCATATATGTTTTTTTTTCTTTCTAATATTGTAAATTTACATATGTTTTTTTGTTCAGACTGTTTAGAAATCAAACTTGTTTTTGCTTAAAATTACAATTGCATATATGTTTCGAGTGTACATTCTCTGATCTTCGAGATTTATCGCCAAAAACATAAATGTATACATGTAACATCTAAATTTATAACAAACCAAAAAAGCATATATACTATACACAAAATTTGATATCAAATGAAATAAAATTTAAATACAAATGTATCTCGTTAAATATAGATGTACACGTCATTCAAAAACATGTGTGCACTCTTCCATGAACATATGTGAATGCTTCACTTTCTCATCAAATTCATTAGAACATGTGAGTACCCTTCCAAAAACATATGTGCACTCTTCACTTTCTCATCAAATTCATTAGAAATGATGTACTTGTTGAAAACATATGTGTACTCTTTATATTGGTACTGCTCCTCATCTTTATTAAATGATCAACACTTGTGTTTTATCAATACCTGAAATTACACCGTTGTTATTTTTTATTGTGAACAAGTAGCAAACACATATGTACAATGAAAACACATATGCACAAATTAAAACACATATGCACTCCCTTCTAATCTTTTCATATTATTAGCCATAAAACACATATGCATCATTCTAAATAATAAAAAAACTACACTTTGTCATAAATAGCGAACACTGGATATAGTGCTTATTTTTGGCTAATTGAAGTGACAAATTGTTTCATACACTTATTCAGGGGTATTCCATGAATGTAAAATCATTTAAATCTATCAAATCAAGTGTTTGAGGTTCTAAACCGACTCTATACTAAAAGTATTAACTATCATACAAGAGTATTGCAGTAATGTAATTTCACATTTATGTTCAAAACCATAATTCATGATCGATGGTTGTATAAAATTCACATTAAACATTATCAAAATCTTTTCTTTGTAAACAAAAGCTTATTAACAAATTTATACCTATGAATTTCATAACAATGAATAACCTAGGGGCAATTGCATATATACCCACTAAAACTTGCATATTTGCATCATATATACCCAAAACATGTTTAAAATGCATTGTACATCATGCGATAAAAACTTGTATTATGAGAAAATATGCAAGTTTTTAAGTTTTAGTGGGTATATATGCAATTCCCTCAATAACCTACAATGAACTTTTTATGTTATATAAAACCACATCAGGCTACCATGACCCCATATACCTTTGACTTACCTTTCTTCACCCATCCTCACAATGAAACCTCAAATAAACCCAAAAACTTCCATAAATCAAACTCACTGTAATCTAAAAATTCTCAAACATATAAAATAAAATAAAATATATATATATATATATATATATATATATATATATATATATATATATATATATATATATATATATATATATATATATATATATTCTAATACTAGTGGTCGAAGCCCGCCCAATGGGCGGGCATGTCTTATAATTATCGTTGACATAATTTGCTATAGCGAAATTATCGTTCATAGGGCATAATTTCGCATTGACAAATCTTCAGTGACGACCCCTGAAGATCTGCCAAGTAAACGTCAATTTACTGAACTTGAGGTATGAAAACAAAAAAGCTCATCATATGATTTATATTGCAATTTTAAATATTTTTATGTTTTATCTTTTGGTGTATAAATTTAGTTTATAATTAATTAGTTTTATATGAGGCAAAACTTTGAAATATCAATATGAAAAGAAATCTCATGTCGCAAGCTCGTATCTCCTCTCCCCGAGTAAAAAATAAAGCTCAGATAAATTGTTGAGATAACCTTGTTAAAAATTACAAAAATTAAATGAGTATGATATCCAAATCTATATATTCAACAATGATTATCAGCAAGGATACTTCATAAGCAGCTTCACATGTTCAAATCTATGTCCTAATCCCAGTTCTAAACTCTGATATAGCAAACATGTTTGACCACCAAAGTCATCCTTCTTGATTTCATCATGTTCTCGTACAACTATTTTTAGTAAGGCTAGTTGTGGAATTGTCAACCCGAATGTAAATTCTTCATCCCAAACGTGTATCCAATCATCTTTAATTACTTTAGTCTGCTTCTTGGCTTCATTAGCCGGACTCCAACCATATACATCTGATGGCCAATGTTGTTAGTAGATAAATTTGACCTTTTCATAATTGGCTCCATAACTAACCTTTGTGTAGAAAGACAATAACATATATAAATTGAGGACATTGACCTAACATTGGACCTTAATTCTCTTGCTCAATATAGTCTTCTTCAGAGTTGCTTGATGGTACATATTATCAAAATATTACACTGACAATGCATCTGAAAAATAATATTCATACATATAGATGGAGACTGAAAAAATTAGTTGTTGGTACCTATCATCAAAATGCAACATAAACTTGCAGGTACCAAACATAATTTAAGATGCTTGTGTCTAAGAATAACAACGGATCAAGAATTACCCATCTTGCATGCTTTTTTGTTGCTACCATAGCCGAATGGAGATTTCACAACGACTTGTAAGTTTAATTTTGATGGGGTTAGTAAACGGAAAATTATTTTTAATGAAGGCGAGCTTGATGTATAATTTTCGTTGTGAACAAAATGAAATTGCTTAACAATACAGATGTGGTAACTTTTTAGTTTTACTATTTTACAGACTTGTTGGATGCTTGGATGGTTTTATAAAGACGATGTGATATCAAATACGTGAGGTTGTAAGCATTATAGTGTAAGCATAATGATCTTATATTTATGTAATCTAGTTTGTTAAGTCCAGCAGAGTACATGAGGTTGGAAAAAGTGTTGCAACTTAGGAGAAGCCACTTTGACCTGATATTTAGGCATACCCCAACAATTAAGCCTCTATAGCAGCCAATTATTTAACGAACACTGGCATTACCACTTAGCTTCTCAAAAAACTGTAATTTGAAATTAATAATGTAAGGATGCTGCTAACCATTGAAATATATATCAGGATTATGCTTCAGGGCTGTGAATAGTTCACGTAAGACATGAAAATAAAACCACAGATATGACCTCACAAGAAATACATGTCATTACATACGCAAAAACTATGAAACTAAGATGAAGAGACTATATTTGTTAATTTTATGGTTTTCTAAAATTGAATGAAGCAAAGAGGAAGTACTGATTTACCTTGAGCAATCCGCAACAATGACTGACTCATCAGTTCAGAACAACCATGTACACTGCTTGACCTTGCAACGGACGAATCCATCAGTAAATGGAAGTTCACATTGCTGTCAACCCTGTCCTGGTATTGAATCATTGAGCTGTTATCCCCATTTTGTCCAGTTGAAAATGATGACTCAGTGACAAGATTCCTGACATTCCCTCCTTTGATAATAGACATTGCAGGAGAATACATAGAGTAGTAAGCCGACCCCGAAGGCCCAAGCGGCCCACTTTTTGCCTTGGGTCGCTTTTGGGGTTGTTTCACCAAAGGCTTTAAAGCACCATCTCCTGCAGTGGACTAATTATCCATCTCTCAGCGTCTTCCCATTTGGATTTTTCACCCGGCGAACCCGGAAGCCCCAGCCGAATGATGAGATACATAAGAGGACGTTACAGATAATAGTTTCCTCCCTTACAGTCCTTAGAACAGTGACTCAGTAGTAAAAGTTGACCTGTTTTACCCCTATTGTCGAGTTACTAAGTTATGGTCCTGTCCCAACTGTCGTTACACTTGAAGGTAAATGACTACCTAAGCAGGCAACGTTCCAGTTCGTCACATGTACCAACAAGACTTGACTACTCAGTCAGTAACAACGCCTAACGAGTTCCATTTAGTCATGAAGGAGAAACGAAGTAAGTTAAAATCTTTTGGTATTTTAATTGTTTATATCAGAGAAGTAGAATCAAAGTATCAAAAACGCATACATTACTGTACATAAAGAACA
>BPTQ01000001.1:114239719-114323079 GCA_019973895.1 Chrysanthemum seticuspe | reverse complement strand
GTACAAGGACTGATATGTGGCTGAAGAAGGAACTTTACCCGAAGTGGAGGTTCCTGGTTCACACGTTGCTTCAATGCATAAGCAACAAGTCAGGAGGATGGGACCAGTTCTCTACCCAACTAGGATGTGGTATTGTGTGTCTTTCCCAAGGGATAACTTACAATTTTTCTAAGTATATTTTTGAAAACATGGTTGAAAATCTTCAAAGGAAAAAGACTAAGTTTTTAATGTACCCAAGGTTTCTGCAAATAATTTTAAACACCACTACCCAAGCCCAATCCTTTTATCCCATAGGTGTTTTAACTGCTAAATTGTTTGCAACCATGAGAACTCACTTTCAGGGGGAACATCATCCCTTGCTTGCAGCCATGTTGCCCCAAGGCAATGAGGTTGCTGATGAGGAGAATGTGACTAATAATCCTCCTTCTCCACCTGTTGCTACTGATGGTAATCCATTAGTTAACATTGATGAGGGCCCCTCATCAACTGTTGAAGCAACTCATGTTGCTCCAGACCAGCCACCTTGTCCCAGTCCACCACCCACACAGGTTACTCATGATGAGTCTGATCTTAATAGACTGCCCACACCAAGTCCTGTTAGGGATCCTCTCAATGAAGATCTTCCTCACTTTGAACATGACCATGATTCTACTGAAAGGTCCAATGAAGCTCCCTTTACCACAGAGCAATCTGCTGGTGGAGCTGAGGACCCTATTACACTCTCATCTGTCTATGCTCTTGTCAACAGGTATGCTACTGAGGTGTCTAGTCTGAAAAAGGAGCTTGCAGAGACCAAGTCTTCTCTTGGTAGTAAGATTGAAGAACTGCAAAATAAAGTCAAGGATTTAGAGGACAAACTTAAAAGGGGCTCCAAAAGGAAGCTTGTGGTTTCTTCTGATGAAGAACAAGAAGTACCTCAGTTTGGGTCTCTTGATATGTTGGCTGATGTGTCTCTTAATGATCCTTCATCAGTAGTTGCTGCTTCCTCAAAGAAGAAGGAACCTGTTCTTTACAAAAGAAGAAAGAGATCTTATTTAAGTAAGGTTTCTTCTGAAGCTTCAAAGGAACCTGGTGTTGACAAGGCTGCATCTGCTGATGTGCAAATGGAGGATGTATCTTCGGATCATGGTCAATCTTCATCTGTTCAAGAACCAACAGGCCCTTCACCTTCAGCAGATCATTCTGATGATGTTGTCATGACCACTCCAGTTGATAATCTGCATCAACATGTTTCTCCTACAGTTGACTTGGGTATTTCTACTGAGGTTCCTTCCATTGATATAACTGAAGATGAGTGTGCTAAGAAGCCTGATGATAAAGGGAAAGATGTAATAACTGAAGATGAGCTTGGTCCAGACCTGGTAAGTGAGGAGGAAAGACTAGGACAAGCAAGTAGATTGGCTGAGTTTGAGAAGTCAAAGAAAAGTAAATTATTGGCTCAACAACTTGAAACAGAGGACTTTTCATCTGTACCTCCTGAGAGAAGAAGAGAACTGGATGCAATGCGTGTTCAGATGCCTGCTGAATACTGGGATGCTCTAACTCAGCAAGTTATTTCAAGCCCTTCTCTTGCTCAAAGTATACTAGGTGGAGATTTCAACAGTGAGAGTTATGTGGATCAAATGATGGCTCAGGGAAAACAAAGGAAGCAAGAAGCTATTGCACAAAGGAGAGCCATCAAAGCTCAGAAGGACAAAGAGAAACCTCCTACTAAATCTCAAATGAGACTGGTGGTGAAAAATCAATGCTCGATGTACAACTATGGCTTAACAATGAAACAAGTCAAGGCTTTTCCTGATCATGTCCTGGTTCGCAAATATAAACAGATCATGGGGGACAACTCATCATCTTCAGCACATTCTACCAACTTGAAAAGGATTGCTGGGAATGAAGTTGCTCAAGAAGCCAAAAGACTCAAGTTTGATGATGCTCCACCCAAGGCGACTTCTCCAGTCATTTCTGCTGAAGCATCTACTGAAGTTGCTTCCTCTACTGACAAGGGTCCATCTGCTGAACAATCTACCAATTCTCCTGAAGCACCTGATGTATCAGCTCCCACTTCATCTGTGGCAACCGTTGACACACAAGAAGATTCTAACGTTAAGGAAGCTGATCTCGCTGAAATAAAAACAAAAAGGGCGATAAAGATGATTCACAGGATGAATGCACTACGTGAAGGTGTTCCAACTAAGTCTCCCTCTACCTCTTCAAGTCTTACCACAAATGTTCAAACTGAAAATGCTCCCTCTGGGGAAATCTATAAGCCTGGTAGGAGGAAGAAGAGAATGGCCAAAAGATCTCCCTTGGATCTTGAAGCTGATGACTCAACTTTCATTACAGAGGGTTCTGCTGCTGATTTTCCTGAGGGTGATCAAAATGTGTTGGTCAATTGGAATCTGAAGGATGATGAGATGAATGTCATTCAGCGAAAGGATACCACTTCAATGGAATTCACCTTTCTGAAGGAAATTCTACACTTGATAGACAGGGCAGATTTGCTTACTCTGTACACTCTTGTTACCACCCATTACTGCAACAAGGCACCACAAGGTTCTGGGATGCTCTTACTGGGAGATCTTCAAGTCCTGTTAAACTCTCATTCTCCCAATAGTAAAGCACATTCCATTTGGGAGAACTCACATCTGTGGAAGGTTGCGTACTGGAGGTTCTATCCTCTCCCTCATGTGCATGTGCTTGAGACTAAGGGTGGAATCACTGTCTGCATGCTTGCTGAAAGAAAGTATCCATTGCCCGAGAGACTTATGGAAAGGATGCTTAGTCAGAAATTGGAGATTCCTCCAGAACCAGTGGGCAATGAAAGACTGTCTGCTTCAACATTGGTAGGTTTGATCAAGAGTCAACTTCTATAACAGCAACAGGCCTCATCCTCATCCTAATCATGGTACTTGGTACTCTCTGCATTACCTTGTTTTGTTGCATTTAGTTTGTGTTATTTATGTTATTTGTCAATTTCTGTGTTATTTTTCAATTTCTTAGTTAAAAAAAATAAATAAATAAAATAAAAAACTAACTTTTATGCAGGTTTGTTTGTTGTACAATTCTGATGGTTTTTAACTCACCAGATATACCTTGTGTATGTCAAAGAGTTGGCTAGTCCAAAGGGTACAGCTTTGGTAAAGACACAACAAATCTGTTGATAGCTGTAATGGTTTGCTCAAAATCATAGGGTCTACAACCACCCATGCTTAACTGCTGAGGGTTGTATGGTCATCAATTCACCATGGTCTATTCCTTTTTGGAATCCAAGAATTGGCTAGCCCACAAGTATATGGCATGTGGTAAAGGCAACTGAATCCATTATTGGTTCTCAATTCACCAATTCTAAGAATTGACTAGTCCTGAGCAAACGGCTACAGGTAAAGATAAGTCAAATCCGTTTAAATGGTTGCTGGTTTGCCAATAAATTAGATGGTTATCAATGTACCATAGTTTTCGAACTCAAACATATGACTACTCCAGTAGTGATGGCTATTGGTAAAGAGACATCAAACCCATTATTTTCAATGATTCACCTCTCACAGGAGTTAACACACCTGGAAGTGATGAGAATAGTATGAAACTTATATGTTTTGATGTACATGATGTCATATGTTGCTGCAAAGATCTGGTGTATCACAGTTCAGTCATCATAGAGATGATCTTCTTCTGAATCTTTGTTGCTGATATTCGAATGCAATCCTCTTAATGTGAAGTATTTGTACTCAAGAAACTGGACCTTCATAGCTCAGAAGTGTTTAAGGTATGGGGAGGATATTGTTTGGAAATTTTGTCATAAGATGGTACAATCCTCAAGAGTATTAACGATCTATCAAGGAAACTGGAACTTAACCTAGTCAAATTCCAGTTTAGGGGAGGATTGTTGGGAATTACGGTAAACTACTGGATCTGCTGAAGTATCTGCCGAAGAGTTTCTGCTGAAGAAGAATGGATTCTGCTGAAGTTATACATCAGCTTAAGTGTTAAAGCAGAAATCGTGATTCTGCTGATAGTGCGAATCCACGTAGGAGAGATAAGGGCCGTATGTAGGAAAAGTCAGCGCCGTATGAAGGATAGGTTGGTGCCGTATTGTTTAGTGTTTACTCAGAATGTGTTTGGAACAAAACATTATGATTAGTAAAACATTATGATTAGTTGCATGCTTGTCTAGGTGCATGCGTTGTCTATGTTTGTATTAGGAGCATACGTTGTAAATGCTCGTGAGTGATTAGGGTTTCTTGTCTATAAAAGGAACCATAATAGTTTGTATTAGATAAGTTTTTGAAAGTCTTTCAAGTCCAGTAAAATATCCGAAACATAGAGTTTCAATAAACAAAAGATCCATAGAGGATCTAAGAGTTCTTAGTTATTATAACTTGTATTTTCATTCCGCTAAAGAATACGAGTTGTAGAGATCTTCTATTAGTTTGCTTGTGATTACATAGGCAACACTAACGATCTCCGAGTGCTTAAGATCTATCAAGGTCTTTGTGGCTTTAACACAAATGAATTCAGAAATAAAACCAATCGACTATAACAAATGGAACAAAATTAATGGAATTATTTTTGTTTCACAAAAAGAAAAGTCAAAGTTTTCCATCATTCCCAGTGTTTCAAACAACGAGTCAACACCAGTTTCAAAACCAGTTTCAACTCCTGTAGTTGTCTCAAAATCATTTTCGAAAATGGAACAAATGTCTTCAAACAATCCTTTTAACACAAGTGATGCCAGAAGTATTTTAGAAGATGTTAAAACTAGAATTGGGAGATTTCAAGAGACTGTCAAATCTAAAACCAATATTACAACTAACATCTGGTTTTCTAGTTTTGATGATGAAAATAAAAAGTTTTTTGAAACTCAAATTGCCCCTCAGCTGAATAACATCAATTCAAGGGTAATTCATTTTGAACAAGCATTTTTGAAAGAAACAGTTGACTTTGTCAAGGACCATAAATCCCTGGTAAAGAAAGCTAATGAAAGTGTTGAACACATCAAAGTTTTGGAAAAATTAAATGATTCTCTCTTCGAAGATGTTCTGTGTACCGATATTATGTCCATTGTTTTACAAACATATTCTGTTGAAGATCATGAAAGACTCTAGTCTGAGACCTCCGAAATTGTTTCCAAATATGAAAAAGCTCTTGAAAAACTTGAAAAAAAAATGTCTCATATTTTAAATAACTTGATCGAAAAACTGAGGAATGCAAGTATGACAAACTGTCGTATGAGCGTGCCTATAATGACATGAAAGAGAAAAATGATCTTTTGAGGGCTCAGCTGGAATGTCAAAATGGAAAGGCAGTGGATACTAAGATTGCAAAACCATTGACTGAGGAGAAGGCAATCGTTCCCAAACAAGTTTTCAAACCAAAAATGTCTATTTCTATGCCTCCTCCAAAAGTCAATGAGAAAAATGATTTGTCAAAACCAGTCACTCCATCTGCCTTGCCTAAGCAAAAAGAAAAAAATTGTCGAAAATGAAAAAGCGGTTATCGAGAAACCAAAAGTTTTAGCACCTGGCCTTTTTAAGATGAGTACCACTAATGCGTCTGCCTCCACATCTAAACCATATGGAACAAACGACATTAGTTTAGAAAAGCACTCTAAAGAGACTAGGAAAGCTGAAACCACTTCTCTAGATAAAAATGTGAATCCTAATGAGTGTGACTTACCTTCTACAGGACTAGGAAGCACCTCTAGGAGCAGCAGACTAAAGCCTAATAGCAATACAAGGAACAATAGAGTCTCGCATGCCTCTAAGAGTAGTAGCTTGAATAAAGAGAAGAAAGTAGAAGAACACCCTAGGAATTTATCGCTTTGTAATAAGAAAGACATTTCATCTGAATGTACTGAACCTATGAAACTTGCTAAGTTTAATGAATGTGTTGATTCTGTTTGTGTAACTTGCTAGAAATCTTTAACTAATGTTCATGATGATTGTGTTTCTAAGAATGAGATTGTTAAGCCTGTTCAGAAGAACGTTCCAAAAATGTTAGGAATTAGAAATTCCATAGTGAAGAGTCGGTCACCCCAAATGTTATCTAGCATAATTTAGCTCGTAGACTGGTAGTTATTTATGTTATTTAGTAGTTTATCAGTTAGTTTGTAGCGTAGATTAGTTTAGTGCAACACCATGAAGGAAGGACGGGTCTTTACCCACTGTATGCCTGATCCACAGTCCGATAGGAGGATGTATTCATTGTAACTATAAATACCCCTTCCATCCTTGGAAGGGGTGGTGCTTCTTTCAATCTAATCTTTCACATTTGTGCTACAAGTCTCTACCAAGAACACCCTCTCACTCTTTCTCTCTCTAAAACATGGCATACTTGTATCATCATCATCCAAGGCCACCCGAATCATCAAACACAATAATATTAAGATCCTAACAATTGGTACCAGAGCCAAGGTTTTCGTGTTTTGATGATTTATTGTGGTTTTGATACATGTTAAAACTGTTTTGTGTATTTTGTGGGTCGGAAAATCTTTTTTTTTTCCGTGTATTTGGGTAAACAGCTTTTTACATGTATTAGTATCTTTTTATTTGGTCAAAAATGGTCTACTGGTCTATCATTGCTTAGCTAATCTGTATTGTGTCACTACTTGTCCAATCAGATTCATGTTCATGTATCATTCTTTTAAGACTGTTTTTGATACCAAAATATCCGTGAAATATCAAGTGGTCAAACCGTCCTTTTCATGGTCAAAATGAAGCATTTTCATATACTTTTTTCTGGGTTTACTATGAATATGGTCGGAAACATCATCGGAAAAAATTAAAATGGTCAAATCTTGATGTTTTTCTTGTTAGCGATTTGTCAAAAGCTGTTTCTATATGGCGAGTTGTTGACTATTGAGTCAACAGCTGTAGCGACTTGTAATGAAGCTGTCATAGCGACTTGGTTAAAAAAATATAGCTAGCGACTTGTTAACTGAAAAAAAGGGAAGCGACTTGTCATTTTTTAATGACAAGCGAGTTGTGTTTTAAAAAGTCATAAGCGACTTGCTATGGTTTTATCTGAAGCGATTTGTTTTGACAAATTGCTTATTGGTAGCGACTTGCTATGGTTTCATCCGTTGACCAGGTCAATAGCGACTTGTCAATTTTTAAATAGCGACTTGACTAAAACAGAAAGGTAGAAGAAGATTTGACCACAAGACCTCGACCACAAGACCATGTTCCAAATACCAAAACTGATACTACCTCAGATTACTTAAACCATCATTGGTCCATGATTTTTTAAAAAAAAAACATGAAGACTCAAAGCAATTACATCATATTCGACTCAAATAATCCAACTTCACCAACAAATCCCTTACTATCCTACTCATCCTCCATCTCATCTACAATCGAACTAATCTCTATACATTAAAAACAAACAAAACGACATCATCTCAGATTTATTTTCGTGCATATTATCAAAACCACAAAAGGTTCACACGAAAAAAACTCATCATCGACTCTGATTTGAAGCTTAGTTTCTTTATATCCAAATATTGTAAGAAAAGAATGATAACATATGTGTTATTTTCTTTTTCTTTGGTTCGTTTTTAAAAGAGAAACAACAACGAAAAACGCAAACCATATACCTACCTTAGACCTAATGGATCTTGAAGAACATCTTGATTCAAATGAAATAATTAAAGATAATCAAAAGGGTACTCGTATAGTGTGTTTGATGTTTTTGGGCTCGTTGATGGATCTGAGATTTGTAATATTCATTTGAGGTTTGATGTTTGTGTTTAAGATGTGAATCGTTTGGTGAGTTGTGTGAGGCGTAATTCTTTTTCCTCATATCTGTTTTAGGAGAAAAGTTAGATGTAGGCGGATATGTTGAAAATCTGTTTAGGGTTAATATGAGTAAAGTTAGGGTATCAAACGTTTTATATAACTGGTTGGTTTTAATTGATTCGAGTTGGATCTATTCTACTACTTGACTTTGGATCGGGTTCTTTGATGTGGTGGGCTTTTAAGTTAGATTCGTTTTGGGCTGCAATGTTATTGATCAAGCTGGATTGGACGTGGGCTTCATTCACTAGATTTGGAATCTTTGAGTAGAATTTCGTTTGTGGGATGCAATATTAACGGATGGATGGATCGGACATATAATCGGATGAGTCTAATACCATGAACACATTCAACAGTTATCCGAGTATTTTTGTATATAGAAAATATTTTGGACACAAATTATTAATTGCATTTGGTCAAGAGTTGGTATTTTGGTCTACAATATTTTGCGGAAGGATACAAAATTCACGGCTTGAGCGAAAAAGTGATAAATGACTACGGGGTTTGTGTACGGTATTATTGAAGTGACGTTATCTCCTTGTGTGATCATTACTATCAGCCGATGAATCAATGGAGGTTCCATTTCAGCAATTCTCATGTAATATTCGACGCCACAAAATGTCAATGATACTTCACAGTCTAAGCAAAATCTTCGTCAGCGTCAGTCGTGATTTTTCAAGATGTTTGCTTATGACAAGAACTTTTCGTGCAAATGGTCATACATGTTAATGATGCTTTCGAAAGTTCAAAACCATCATGGGGGAGAATCGTGTACTTTGATGTTTTACGGTCAATCTCAGGGGGAAGTAGTGTATACTACTCGACTTAGTATGGTGTGTGAAGTTTTCTACATATGGGTAACGATTTGATGATGATGTTGTTGATGTTGGATAATGAACCGTTGATGAACCGCTGCATGTTCCCCTAAAACAGATAATCACTGAAACCAAAGTTGTCATAACACATTCAAATTGACATTGTTTACGGTTTTGTCCTGATTTTGTAAAATCCCGCGAAAGAATCTATTTCTCGGTTTAATTCATAGACTTGTAAAATCCCGTGACAATGAAAACATCCCGATTAAAGTAATGTGCGTTTCCGGATCTATCTTACGGTTTATTCTTGGTTTTGGAAAATCCCGCGAAAGAAACTATTTCTCGGTTTAAACCATAGAGTTGTAAAATCCTGTAATGATGGAACCATCCTGGAGAAAGGAAAAGTGTAATTCTGGATATTATGTGATGCTGGTGCTACGGTTTCTACTTCAAAAAAGGGATAAAAGGGTGTACTTCATAAATTGGATGTGTGTTTGGATATTCGTCATGACAGTTTGGCTATTACATGGTTTTACGGGGTTACGTGCTTTTAACCATGGTCGGGATGAAACCATTATCAAAGTTCACTTTTAAGGTCAAAGGAGGAAAGATTTGAGCTTTTAACAAGATGTGACAACGGGGTTAATTCTCTATTATTTATTTGAGGTTGAAGTGAAATATCACGGGCAAGTGTACTTAGTATCTGAAGGTATCGGGGATGGTTGGATGAAGATTCTTCAAGATCCTTGTTCAAGCTTATTATCAAAAATGAAGACTTGGAAATCTAGTTATTGTTGGGTGACTTTTTCCTTTTCTTTTACCACTTGGGGGAATTGGGCTTGTACCACCACAAAATAACTATCACTTTAAGGAGTTACGTTGTAGTCTTATACTTGATGGTTGGTTGGATGAAGAGTATAGAGTACTTAAAGATTCAATGGACGATGAAGTCTCGGCACCGCTCTTTGTTACATATGTGCAAGTTTAAGTCACGAGTTCAGATTAGTTTACTTCAGGGTCAAATTCATCATATTGGGTTTTCTCCATCAGCTGTCACGATAAAGAGCCTACTGAATGATAATGGGGTTGATTACATGTTTGCCAAGAGAGGTAGAAAAGAGAGAGATTATGACGTATGAACACAACTGTTCATGCCTCGTACTCTAAAGAAAAGAAAAGTGTACATTTCAGTGCGCTTTATCTTCGAAAGAAGAGAAATCTTCTCATTAATGACCATTCTTATCAACATGCTTCATACTTTTTCCATGCGCTTCAGTCATCAAGTGAACCGGACTACTGATAATTACTCTTATTCCACTTTCTCAATATAATGAAGATGGCGACATCATGTGCTAATTTTGCGGGGGAGAAGTGTGAATAGAATACATTTGGATGATTTTCACTTATTCAATCAAGAATGGCAACTCCGTATGAAATTCTTGAGGGGGGAAGAAGTGTAAATTTACTGCATGGTTGATTGTTATCTGAGAATAAATGGTCAAACAGCTCCAAACTCATGTAAGAACCGAGCTTCTTCTTATCGGGTCATCTTCACATGGAGTTTTCTTCAAAGAGCCGTTGGTTGACATCTTCACACAGGCTGATTTGATTAATGACAATGTGCTTCCAGTTGCTAGGCAGATTTCCTTGATGAACATCTTTCTGTTCTTGTTTGATTGGGAGGGATTTGAGTTAAGGGGATTTGTTATATACAAGTTAACGGGAATGCATTTGGTGAGTTGAAGATGTTGACTTTCTATTCCCCAAACGGACAATCTAGAAGAAGGTCGAGTCTACAGTCGGTTCTACATTTTATGTTGTATGTTAAAAGACTAAAAGATGAGTTGCATTTGATTATCAAAAGACTTCTTCTTATTCTTATTCTGGGCATTTATTAAAAGATTGTCAGTTTAGGGGAGAGCACTAATTGGGGGAGAGTGAAATGTCGAATTTAATCCCCAATTAGATTTGCTCACGTATTTCTTCAGCAAGTTGATTCTCACATATACATCTGAGCTTATGTTGTTCTTCTAAAAAGATTTCAAGTATATGTGCTTACAGTGTGTTGCTGATTCTAAAGTATCAAAACCAGCAAGGGGGAAGGAGACACGTATCTAAACGCGAGTAAACTTGATGAACTTAATACTTCTAAGTGATTGAAGATATCCCGGGAAGACAAATGTCATTACCGCAGAGACACTCAAGGTTTGACTCATGGCGTTTAGTGTTCTTATTCCAACTATGTGGGGGAAGAGATGAAGAGTTAATTTCTGAAGATGAAAGAGGTACACAAGTGTGTGATGATTTTAATGTTATCACAATCATTAGGGGAGAGAGATTGTGTACATTGGGGATGCTCAGCTGTTTTACTTGAGGGCTTAATCAGTGTTTCAAAGATATAATCACTTATTTCGGAGTAGATATCCGCAGAGATTGTCATCCGCAGAGATAATCAGTGATTCGGCCCGTTTCTTCAATGTTATCTGTTATTCTCTCTTTGGGCATTCGGGTACTTCGGGTTCTTGAGCTTCATATACTTTCTTCAGGGGGAGAGAAAAGTATACATCGGGGTTATTCTTTGGCTATTGGACTTAATCTGCTACGTCGATGGTATAAGTTTCTTTGTCTTTGGGTATATGTGTATTCGGGTTCGTGAGCTCTAGTCAAAGAGACTGACCGCGTCAATTCAACTACGTGGGGGAAGTAGTCTCATGACACCTTTTTAGAATGGAATGCTTCAGACTTCAGTGGAAAAGGAATTTGAGAAGGATTATTTAAATGTGGGATAATACGTTGTTGTTGTTCTATTGGATGATATAACCTCGAACGAAGAATCACGGTGATTATTCTTAAAAGGAGCAGCATGATCAATGATAATGGTGTGCTTCTTGGTGCACCTGGCTATTGGAAGCTTGAAAGAAAGCTTTGAATCTGCTCAACTAAAGGATTTTTCGGTTTGGGGGGAAGCTACCAAAGTCTCACTTTCTGTCGGTTCATTTTCTCTCTTCTATTCAAGAGCCTTGGAAGCTTTGGTGGTGAATGTTTAAGAGATGACGATTTCTATCTTCTACAACGGGGCTGCTCGATATCCTTATCTCGGTACTCGCATCATCATCTTCTTAAATTATATCATCTTCTCTATCTTTGTAAATATTTATCAAAAACAAAATACAAAAATATAAAACCAACAAAAAGAAAATAGAAAAATATAAATTTTCAAAAAACCCATAAAAATCAGAAAAACTTAAAAAATACCAAAAATATGTTTTCTAAAGACATGTCTTCTGGTATCGATAACATCTACGGTCTTAGAAATGTCATTTAATAATGGCACGGGACCATAGATGAAGTTCGAGCAGGAGGTGTAAATATTCTTTTCTAAACATGTCTCATAATATGGCTTACAGTTATTTCAGACTGTAAACCGGGCTTAAACTATGGCTTACAGTTATTTCAGACTGTAACCAGTGCTTAACTATGGTTTGCTATTATTACAGATAGCAACCCTTTCTTCAAGAAAGGAAAGTGTTGCGCTAAACCAATTTTCTAAAAATTTCGTGCACTTATCCTAAAACAAATTGAGGAAAGTATGTCGAAGGACTGCTGTTCCTACTCATATATTTTTCCGTCTAAAATTCTTCAGAAAAATATTTGTTTTAACTTAATGGCGGTAAATGAGTTGCTTGAAAATCAATCAGTATCGGAGTTTTCGTAAATTTTCAAACTCAATCAATGACTTCCGCGCTTTTAATCTTTTCATAAAATGAGTCATTGACTGAGGGGGAGAATTTTTTTCAAATTTATATCATCTATCGGAGTTATCTAATTATCCTAATTGCTTAACTGAAAAATGATGTTAACCTACGTTGAAGGACTAGGTGCCTAGGATATGATTGGTAGGATTAGATGATTAGAGTTTGATGGACACATTATTCCCATACATTTGTATGATCTGATTGATATGTTGGATTGACTTTTATTAGTCGATTGTTGTTTGGGTGATGTCGACCACCATATATCTGTATGTGTTCACTAACGTATGCAGGTATATTGTTATATAAGAATGTTCCCGATCCGGATCCCACAATTGATTGGATGCCGCAGGAAAGGGTAACGATATCTTGGGTTGACAAATGAAGAAACGGAGCTTAATTGGACTTATATGGTGAGTTGGCATGGAAAAATGCAACGTAAGAGGCCTCACTGCATCAGCAGATGGTTTTCTTCATCAGCAAATGAAGAAACGGAGCTTAATTTGACCTCAGTTGGCATAAAAAATCCAACGTAAGAAGTCTCACTGCATCTGTAGATGGTTTTTCTTCCAAGCCTTACAACAACAATAGAAGCAGCTCAACCACCTAACGTATCTTTGTGCAGGATACCATTTTTAAACAATTTTGAAAAAATTTGATTAAATTGTTTTGAAAATGGAAAATATTGTTTTGAAAATTAATTGGACTTAATTTTGAAAATCACCGGACTTTATTTTATCAAAACCTAAGTCACTCAATTAACGACTACGGTCATCGATTGAGGGGGAGAGTGATTTATAATAAAATATTTTCAAACGATATTTCTTCATAAAAGTCCGTTTGTACAAAAATAAGTGGCGATCTAAAGATTTAATGTTATGTCATGGTATGATTTTCTTCAAAGGTCAAAGGTCTTTCAAAATGATTTTTTTTTTTTTTTATAATTTTGTATTTTGCTTTTTGAAAAAAAAAATATATATATATAAGAAGATAAATTAGTTTAAGAGGATGATGAAATGAGTACCGATATAAGGATATCGTTCAACACGTTGTTGTAGAAAGAAATCAGCATCTCTTAAACTTTAACCACCAAAGCATTCGAGGCTTCTAAGAAAATCGTCGTCTGAACATGAGCCTTCTAAATGAGAATCTTTGGTAGCTTCCCCCAAAGCTGACAATCTTCGAATTAAGACCATTTCCCCCAAGAAGTAGAATGTGAAGAAAAACAGTCTCATTGAATGAAGCTCAACAACCCAAAGAACATGATAACAACACTCCCATCCTATCCTACCTCAACTCCAATCATCTATCAAGAACAGAAAATAAAATAATTTGTGGGGTTTTATCATGATTAATTAAGACCTCAAGGGTCAAACCCTCTCAATATCCATCACTGATCCTTTTGAAGACAAAGCTTCATATTATTTTCGAATACATAAATAATACGTGTTATAACAATTGTGTTATAAACGTTTATTTGGTTCGTTCATGTTCTAATGAATACAAATCAAAAATGAATACATCATAAATCAAATCAGTGTGTAACCATGAAGATACCTACCGTGATTCATCAAGTTAAACTCGTGGCTTTAATGGACCTTCGAGCCAACCCTGTGGCGAGGTCTCTTCGAATGAAAGGGAGCGTTTTTTATTTGTGAGATTTGATGGATTGATAACTTTTGTTTGAGAAATATTTTAGATAGTTTAAGAGCTGCGTTAAAGGTGTTGTTGGAGGATGAGGCGGACTGTATTAAGATATGGGATTAGGGTTTCTGATTTTCTGTGTCTATGGTAAGATGGGGGCGGGATATTAGAGTGTTTTTAGGGTTGAAATGGTGTTTAGTGGGTGTTATATACCCCTAATATTTAGGGTTGTGTGCTTTAAAGATGGACTGGGTGTTGTATGGGCCCGTAAGGTTTGTATCTCACTTATGTCTTGGGCCGAACAGTTTTTATGCCTCTTGATCATGGGCCGTGTATTATTATGGGGATGGACCAGATTATGTTTATGTGAGCACAAGTTGAACGGAAGCAAAATGGTGAACGTGTTCAATCTTATGTGAAATATGGATTAGGTCACGAGTTGATATTTGGTACATTGAGTAATATGGCTACATAATAATTCATATTTCTCGTGAATGTGTGGAATGACCATGAGTATAATCAAATACGGGCATAAATTGTTGAGAATTTTTATTACTAAGATGATTTATTTTCATAAGGGCCAAGATAAACTTTGTTCAATTGGACCGAAATTGTGTATCTCGTATGATTGTTTGGACTTGGGGTCGGATCAAACTTCTTAGCAATTTTTTTAATGTCAAGGATCTCGGAATGCATGAGATACTCATTGCAAGAATTTACATTGATCGGATCGGATTGAATTGTTATTTGAACCGGGCTTGAAATTATATGTGATGATCTTGGATGATGAGTTTTGATGATGAGATTTATGTTAATGATGAGATTCGTTGTGTTGTGTTTACCAGAGTATTTATTGGATGGTTGATGATGTTAATGATGTTGGATAATGAACTGTTGACGAACTGCTGAATGTTCCCCTAAAACAGATATTCACCGAAACCAAAGTTGTCATAACACATTCAAGCTGACATTGTTTACGGTTTTGTCTTGACTTTGTAAAATCCCGCGAAAGAATCTATTTCTCGGTTTAAATCATAGACATGTAAAATCCCGTGACAATGGAAACATCCTGGTAATTGTAAAGTGCATTTCCGGATCTATCATACGGTTTATTCTTGGTTTTGTAAAATCTCGCGAAAGATACTATTTCTCGGTTTAAACCATAGAGTTGTAAAATCCCGTTATGATGGAACCATCTTGGAGAAGAGAAAGTGTAATTCTGGATCTTATCTAATGCTGGTGCTACGGTTTCTACTTCGAAGAAGGGATAAAAGGGTGTACTTCATGAATTGGGTGATTGTTTGGATATTCTTCATGGCAGTTTGGCTATTACATGGTTTTACGGGGTTTCGTGCTTTTAACCATGGTCTGGATGAAACCATTATCAAAGTTCACTTTTAAGGTCAAAGGAGGCTAGATTTGAGCTTTTAACAAGATGTGACAACGGGGTTAATTCACTATTATTTATTTGAGGTTGAAGTAAAATATCACGGGCAAGTGTACTTAGAATCTGAAGGTATCGGGCAAGTGTACTTAGAATCCTTGTTCTAGCTTATTATAAAAAACAAAGACTTAGAAATTTAGTTATTGTTGGGTGTCTTTTACCTTTTCTTTTACCATTTGGGGGAATTGGGCTTTTACCACCACAAGATAACTATCACTTTAAGGAGTTACGTTGTAGTGCTCAGTGTCACATTCAATTGTGGATTTTCAAGAGGTGATGTACGTCTTATACTTGATGGTTGGTTGGATGAAGAATATAGAGTACTTAGAGATTCAATGGAGGATGAAGTCTCGGCACCGCTCTTTGTTACTTATGTGCAAGTTTAAGTCACGAGTCCGGGTTAGCTTACTTCAGGGTTAAATTCATCATATTGGGTTCTCTCCATCAGCTGTCACGACAAAGAGCCTACTGAATGATAATGGGGTTGATTACAAGTTTGCCAAGAGAGGTTGAAAAGAGAGAGACTTATGACGTATGAACACAACAGTTCATGCCTCGTACTCTAAAGAAAAGAAAAGTGTACGCTTCAGTGCGCTTTATCTTCTGAAGAAGAGAAATCTTCTCACTAATGGCCATTATTATCAACATGCTTCATGCTTTTTCCATGTGCTTTCAATCATCAAGTGAATCGGACTACTGTTGATTGTTCTCTTTTTCCTACTGCTCAATTATAATGACGATGGCGACATCATATGTAACCTTTGGGGGAGAAGTGTGACAAGACTACAATTGGATGATGTTCACTTATTTAATCAAGAATGGCATCTCCGTATGAAATTCTCGAGGGGGAGAAGAAGTATGATAATTCTACATGTTTAGTTATATCTGAGAATATATGGTCATACGGCTCCTAACTCATGTAAGAACCGAGCTTCTTCTTATCGGGTCCTCTTTACATGGAGTTTCTTCTTAGAGCCGTTGGTGTTAGGAATCAGAAATTCCATGAGTAAAAGAGTCGGTCACCCCAAGTGTTAATACAAATAAGTCGTAAAAACGTTTATTTATATTTTACGATCTCCTAATATTTTGTCGATAACAAATGTAAAATCATATTAACGAAACAAATAAAATACGTAAATGGTTTGAACTAATAGTTTCTAACATATTCACGTTTTCACATAAAACACTAAAACAAGTATGAGGGATTTTATGATTTAGTATTACATATGTACAACAACTAGTGTTTACATATTTGGGTAAATATACACATAACTAGTATGTAGTATATTGGGTAATATAAATGGGTAAAAACTAGCAAATGGTATTGACCCATAACCCATGGTTTTATATATACCACTTGACCAAGTTCATTGTATACTAGCAAATGGTATTGACCCATAGCCCATGGTTTTTGTATCCTTAAGATACATTGTATCTAGAAAGAAAACCATGGATCAACCCATAACCCATGACCCATAACCAAAAATACCCATGGGCAAAGAGGAGCGTTCCACGGATCCCTAGCTTTGTGCTAGCCGGATCCCAAGTGGAAGGGATCCGTGGGATCCGGGAAAACAGTTGAGAATTTTCTCTATAAATAGAGAGCCATTTCTCCCTTTCTACTCACCACTTTACAAACATACTTCCCCCAAGTATTCTAACCCTCTAACCTCAGATCCAAGAGATCTATGTAGTTTTGTATTTTGTTTTTGTGTGATCTTCTAGGTTCCTCTTAAAGGAAAGATCACCACTTCTTGAAGACGTGCAAGCTCAAGTCCATGAGTTGCCATGCTTCGTCATCATCAAGACAACGAAGGTTCTCTTGTTGATAGATCTACCTTTCTCCATAGATGTTGGGTTGAAGGCATTAGTGAAGAATGCCAAAAGTGTCAAGATGAAAGCATTAGTGAAAGGTGCTCATCATCCATGTCAAAGCATTAGTGAATAATGCTAAAGGTGTCAAGACGAAGGCATTAGTGAAAGGTGACAAGCGTTGTGTCAAAGGCATTAGTGAAGGATGCCGAAGAACCAAATCAAGTGGCATTTGGGAAGAATGCCTAGGTCGTATAATCGATGAGGTGCATCGTTATACATATAAGTATTTGTTTATTTACAAGGATGGTGATATCCTTGGTGGTGGTGTAACAAGGAGTAGATCTCCTTGAGATTAGGTGTTGTGTCGTGAAGGGTAGTAGTTCCTCCATAGTAATGGAACTAGGTACTTAGCCTAGTACCTAATAAAGGGTAGGCGACGTTGTGAAGGATTAGTTCTCCTAAGGTGTGAAAGAACTCGGTGGTTAGCCTAGCACCGTATAAAGGGTAGGCGACGTTGTGTTAGGTGTGGTTCGCCTTGGTGTGAAAGAACTCGGTATTTAGCTTTGTACCGGAAAAAGGTTAAGCGACGATGTGAAGGCTTCTCCGCCATAAGGAGATTGGTGTAGTGCTTACGAACTCTCGTGTAGGTGACTCGGGGAGTGGAGTAGGGCAAGGAAGGTGTCCTTGTAGCCGAACCACTATAAATAACTTGTGTCGTGGTGATGTGCTTCTTACTCTTTATCTTTCATTACACGTTTATATATCTATCTATCAACGTCCAACATAAACAACCAAATAGATTGACATAAGTCGATCTAAATTTTGAAAAGGAAGTTTTAAATTGGTAAAACTATTCAACCCCCCTTCTTGTTTTCCACAATTGGTATCAGAGCTTCGTTACCAAGTTTTTTTTTTGTATATTGTACTTTGAAAACTTGATACGATCCGTGTATGTTTGAAAACAACAAAGAAAGGAATTTCTTAAAACAAAAAGTCATATTTTTATAAATCATCATATGTTGGATAGTGATAGATCAATCTAACATTTTCCTTTGAGAAGTCTTCATACTAGGATTTAGGTATCTTAGAAGATCATGAAGTATTTCGCGACTATGATTTCTAAAACCATAAAAAGGGAATATAGCAAAGGATTGGGGTATCTTAGAAGATCATGAAGTATTTCGCGTCTATGGTTTCTAAAACCATAAAAAGGGGATATAGCAAAGGTATGTTTTCTTAGTTACATTTTTTTTTCAAAAACGTGCTAAATTGCTTGTGGACAAAATGGTGATATATGCTTCTATCTTATAATAAGCATAATATAAAAAGTGTTTTAGTGATTTTTTTTTCTTTGAAGTTTTGTTGTTAGATATCTTGTTAATCAAGCTTGAATAAAGGTAAAAATGGGTAATATAACTTCACTAAAAAGTCTACAAAGACTAAACCTTTTCGTCGGGTCAAAATGTACATTTTTGTAATTCTGTGTCAGATCCGCGGATCCCTAAGGTTACACTGGACGGATCCCTCAAGCAAGGGATCCGTGGGATCCGTAGGTACAGAAGACAGTTTTTGTCTGAATTTCAAAAATTCATAACTTTTTAACCGTAAGTCGTTAGAAGTCGTGCCACCTATCGTTTTAAAGGTATTTGAGTCTACTTTCATTTAAAAATAATTTCATAAACTGATTCAAAACAATAATTTACAGAATCATTGATTAATAATAGAAAGTCATTTTTTCGGTCATAACTTTTGCACAAACTTTTGATCTAATTGGAGACGGATGTTTTCGCTTTTGAATAACAATGTGTCCTCTATTGAAATTAAGGTTTTGATCATATTTATAAATATAAAATAAACTAATCAAGCTTGGTATACATGTTTATATTTAACACAAAGCGATGAAAAGAACTTTCGTATGCTGTGCCAAATGATAAATTGTCTTCTTTGCATTACTTGATTATTTGCTTATCTCAAATAGCTTTTGTGCTTGTTTGATCGAATAGCATATGTGGTTTCCTTACCTTGCTATTCATTCTCTTGTTTGTCGATTTAGTAATATTCTACTAATCAATGTGCTATTTGAAGGAGTGTTTGGGATAACATCTAGTTGTGTCGAAAATGTTAGTTTAGATACTTAAATAAATCATATAGGTTGAAAAATATTTAAAACATATAACACACTAAATGGATTTTTGATTGAGTTTGTCATGTGTGCAACATAAATGTTTTATGTGCTTATATGATTTCTTTTGTTCTTGTATCGTTTTCTAAAAACAACAAGAATGTACATCGGATCATAACCTACACTTGTGTTGATGATGTACTCTCCCATTTTCCTTTTCATGATCGCTCTCCAAGCTTCATAGTAGGATTGACAACTTGATTATTTCATCCGATATACTCAAGTAAATTATTTTGCAACGCAAATATAATTGTTCATATCCGAAAGTCCAAACTCAAAGCTTTCCAACAACATATGTTGAACTAGCTCATCCAACCATTTTTTTTTTGTTGTTTACCATATGGACAACTTTTAAACTTATTTTTAACATGACGCCTTAGTCACCTTAGTTGTCTCAAGTATAATATTAAATGAAGCAAAGTATCATCATTGTTACTCTTCGATAGGCCATTGTAGGAATATAAATTTTCCTAACTTGAGAATGAATACTGGAGAACTTATTGCACTAGAAACTCAATTTGACCTAACGGTTGAATTGCTTCCTTGATAGAAGTTGGGTACGTGGAATCACCCGTAAAAATGGTCGTGTTTAGCCGTAATTGAGCACCGCTAGTAACAGTCTCATATTCATTCTCTCACTTGGGAAATTTATACTCCTATGTTTTCCTAAAGTAAGTTTACAATGGAAATACTTTGCATTGTCTTAGGATTACTAATCAAACAAGTTGTAAAATTAATTTTCCCTTGGTTAATCACAACCACTTGCCTCATCAAGCGATTATCTTGCTTTGATCGAGAAGAGCTACATGACTTCATGGACGAAGTTCATTGTATGTTAATCACCATCCGTAATGACTATACATAGTTCATTGCTTCCGTTGGCCAAAACAACCCTATTGTCTTGAACACCATCATCTACTCTGCACGCCATTGTTAATACAAACGATTTACTAATATAGATCGTAAATCTATTTTGAACTTCTTAAATAGCGCTTGTTAAGTTTGATAAATCTCTATGTTACTTGTGAGCTAGATCTCATTTAATTGCTTATGTGCTATTTCTACATGATACTCAGTATGTTTTACTTGTATACATGTATGCTTACTGTAGAGATAATTGGTTTCTAATTTCGATACTTAGAACAAACGCTCACTGTTAAGTAAAACTATCCCAGATGCCGGATCCCTAGTTTGTAACTAGCCGGATCCCTCAAGTGAAGGATCAGAGGGATCCGGGCAAATAGAAGTAGAGTTTCAATCCTTTACACCTCAAACCATGTTCCTAGACTACTTCACACTTGCTGAACTTAATACCTTAGGATCTCTTAAGTCCTACTCAAGCTTAGTAAGCTTCTCTCTCACTCATAGGATCACACTCAAAGTGCTTTTCGATCTATCGTTTCACCTAAACTCATTACTCTTCCGCTCTCTAGATCACTCATCATTCTCACATGATCCCTCACATCTAGTCTTAGAAATCTTTCGATTATGGCAAAATTGATCATAAATCATCCTTACCTCAAAATTGATCAAAGTTGATCAAATTTTAGTTTTCCCATCTCAAAGCCTTTAGGATATTTTCCAAAACACTATCCCAAGTCACAACCTGATCTCTAGGATCATTTAGCTTCAATTGACTATCTCATTTTAGTGTCACCCTTGCTCATTCATTGGTACTCATGAAAGTTCCAATTTCTTCCATAAAAAGCAATCATTTGCTATAACACTCATTACTCTTGACCATTCAAGTGTACCCTCATCTTAGGAACTTAGGAGGACTGAAACACTCAAGGTAATATAGATCTTAGATCTTAGAAACATCATTTCCACTCTTTCATAGCTGCTGAGAGCCGGATCCCTAGGATTAGCCTAGACGGATCCCTATGAGGAGGGAACCGTGGGATCCGGATGACAGTTTATGTCAAATCTTGCTAAAACAATCATTTCAACTCATCTTTCTAACTCATACACTCCATCTCATCTTAAATGAGTCCCTAGATCAGTACAAACTCTGAAGTTGACTCTTGTGCATGATAATCATCACATTCCAAAGGATATTAGAAGCTTAAGTCTTGAATGCACTTGCCAAATCCTTCCCTTTATAAGTCATCTTGTTAGAATCCCTTAGTCATCAAACACAACATAATTCTCAACATTTAGAAACCTTTTCCTTAGTCATGAGGAAAGCTCCTAGTACTAACTCATCCACCTAAGAACCACCCAAGAAACTTGCTCGTGTTATACACGAAATTCCCATCCATCGAATCATCACCCGTAAGAGATAATAGTGCTAGAATCCCACCTCAACAAACCCAATCAACAATTGCTAAAAGAACCTCAAGAATTAGTATTAAACCTTTTAGGTTAGAAAAGGGATCATCGAGCTCTAAACCAAACGTACCTAGTTCTAGCAAAACGTCTAAACCTTCATTCCTAGAGCATGGACTAGAGTCCTTCACCGAGCCTCTCTCTATTCATTAGAGCATTCACCACCGAGAACTTCCCATTCCCAACCTTCTCGTTAAAATAGGAACCACCTACATCACCAACTAGTCCATCGTTGGAAACAAGGAACCACCAAGGACTTGATCATATGGCGGAATTTCCATTACCACCACTCTCATTCCTAGTAGAACCTCATCCTAAATTACTCAATGTACATCCACCATCATTTGTAGAACCTCCTCAAAACATCATGTTCCTAATCAAGAAAATAATTTCTCTAATTGTCTAATCACCCAAGGACTTATTCAAGAAGTACGAAATGAGTTGCATTTCATGTTTAATTATCTTCTTGAAAGATTGGACCAAATCAACAAGTCTACTCATCCCTAGACTCAAGCACATTGTTGCTTCTTAAGATTTGGTCACTTATTAGTATTAGTAGAATATGGCTAAATCATTCTCTTAGTTTTTAGAGATTTGTTGATCATCTCTTATGTTTTATCGAATGATAGTTTACTTGCCATATTGCATTGAGTATATGTTTGTTGGTTGAATACATATCTCATTTTGATGTTAACATTACTTGTTACATCACCATTGCTGAATTTAATCATCAGCTATACGGATCCCTCAAAATTACCTAGACGGATCCCTACTAGGAGGGAACCGTGGGATCCGTGAGACAGAAAACTATTTTTCTACTAACTTGGATCACATATGCAGGAAATTGTGCATTATACTTGTTTTCTAACCTTTGTTTTGTAGTTATTCAATCTACACTTGAAGCCTTTTGACACCCTAAAGCTAGGGGGAGCTTTGTGTCAAAACAATACATTGCAAATTACTTGCAATATTAGGATTACATTTCTCGATATCCCTTTGCAAAATTGCAATCATCAAGGGGGAGCACATTCGTCACTTAGACGAAATCTTTTGCAAACTTAGTTGCAAACAAACTAGATTAGTATTACTTTCTTGACACCCTTAGTATTACTTAGGGATGGACTCGTCAAGAGGGAGTAAAGACGAGATCCGTTCCCGTTACTTGCTCTATATATTTTTTTTTCCTTTCACATGTTTTTCCTAAAAACAATGTGTTAGTTTCCTTTCGAAGCTCTTTTTGTTTCGACAAAAAGGGGGAGAAGAAAGTAAAAACTACAAATTCAAACGTTTACGAATTTTAGATTTTCCTTAAAATAATTTTATGTTTTGTCATCAACAAAAAGGGGGAGATTGTTAATACAAATAAGCCGTAAAAACGTTTATTTATATTTTACGATCTTCTAATATTTTGTCGATAACAAACGTAAAATCATATTAACGAAATAAATAAAATACGTAAATGGTTTGAACTAATAGTTTCTAACATATTCACGTTTTCACATAAAACACTAAAATAAGTATAAGTGATTTTATGATTTAGTATTACATATGTACAACAACTAGTGTTTACATATTTGGGTAAATATACACAAAACTAGTATGTAGTATATTGGGTAATATAAATGGGTAAAAACTAGCAAATGGTATTGACCCATAACCCATGGTTTTATGTATACCACTTGACCAAGTTCATTGTATACTAGCAAATGGTATTGACCCATAGCCCATGGTTTTTGTATCCTTAAGATACATTGTATCTAGAAAGAAAACCATGGATCAACCCATAACCCATGACCCATAACCAAAAATACCCATGGGCAAAGAGGAGCGTTCCACGGATCCCTAGCTTTGTGCTAGCCGGATCCCAAGTGGAAGGGATCCGTGGGATCCGGGGAAACAGTAGAGAATTTTCTCTATAAATAGAGAGCCATTTCTCCCTTTCTACTCACCACTTTACACACATACTTCCCCCAAGTATTCTAACCCTCTAACCTCAGATCCAAGAGATCTATGTAGTTTTGTCTTTTGTTTTTTTGTGATCTTCTAGGTTCCTCTTAAAGGAAAGATCACCACTTCTTGAAGACGTGCAAGCTCAAGTCCATGAGTTGCCATGCTTCGTCATCATCAAGACAACGAAGGTTCTCTTGTTGATAGATCTACCTTTCTCCATAGATGTTGGGTTGAAGGCATTAGTGAAGAATGCCAAAAGTGTCAAGATGAAAGCATTAGTGAAAGGTGCTCATCATCCATGTCAAAGCATTAGTGAAGAATGCTAAAGGTGTCAAGACGAAGGCATTAGTGAAAGGTGCCAAGCGTTGTGTCAAAGGCATTAGTGAAGGATGCCGAAGAACCAAATCAAGTGGCATTTGGGAAGAATGCCTAGGTCGTATAATCGATGAGGTGCATCGTTATACATATAAGTATTTGTTTATTTACAAGGATGGTGATATCCTTGATGGTGTTGTAACAAGGAGTAGATCTCCTTGAGATTAGGTGTTGTGTCGTGAAGGGTAGTAGTTCCTCCATAGTAATGGAACTAGGTGCTTAGCCTAGTACCTAATAAAGGGTAGGCGACGTTGTGAAGGATTAGTTCTCCTAAGGTGTGAAAGAACTCGGTGGTTAGCCTAGCACCGTATAAAGGGTAGGCGACGTTGTGTTAGGTGTGGTTCGCCTTGGTGTGAAAGAACTCGGTATTTAGCTTTGTACCGGAAAAAGGTTAAGTGACGTTGTGAAGGCTTCTCCGCCATAAGGAGATTGGTGTAGTGCTTACGAACTCTCGAGTAGGTGACTCGGGGAGTGGAGTAGGGCAAGGAAGGTGTCCTTGTAGCCGAACCACTATAAATAACTTGTGTCGTGGTGATGTGCTTCTTACTCTTTATCTTTCATTACACGTTTATATATCTATCTATCAACGTCCAACATAAACAACCAAATAGATTGACATAAGTCGATCTAAATATTGAAAAGGAAGTTTTAAATTGGTAAAACTATTCAACCCCCCCCCCTTCTAGTTTTCCACACCAAGTATTATCTAGCCAAAGTTAGCTCGCAGACTTGTCTCTATTTATGTTAGTTATTAAATTAGTAGTAGCGTAGATTAGTATAGTGCAACACCGTGGAGGAAGTACGGGTCTTTACCCATTGTATCCTTGATCCACAGGCCGTCAGGAGGTCGTTTAGTCTGTAACCTATAAATACCCTCTACCTTGCAAGGTAGAGGGTTGGATGTTCTTTTAGTAATCTAATATCCCACAAGTTTCTCTTAATAGAATATCCCACTTTCTCTCTCTCTAAAATCATCTATGTGCTTAGTGTGTTAACGTTATGTTATGTAAGTGAAATCCAATACTCTACAATTGGTATCAAGAGCCATGGTTAGATCGTATCTTGCACATCTTTGGATTTCTAGTGGTTTTTAGGTGGTTTTTGAGTTTGAAAAAGTTTAGTGGTTTGTGCATCATTTGGTTGATTTCTTGTGTTAAAGCTTGGATTTTGTTTGTACTTTTATGTTTAGAATCATCATAAGTGTTTAGGTTTCCATTTGGTAAGCTTGAATCATCTTGGTTGGCTTGTTTTTGGATTGAAAAGTGATGTTTGTGAAGTTTTCTTGCTAGCGACTTGACCTACGGATTATGTTTCTTAGTAGCGACTTGCTTTACAAGTTTGTAGCGAGTTGCAGTTATTGGAGCTAGCGACTTAGGCCTAGCGACTAATAGTACAAGTAGTGAACTCTCCACTACGGGTAGCGACTTGGTGTTAGTGACTTGGTCAGTAGCGAGTTGCTATTTAGCGACTTGATTCTCTAGCGACTTGAATCTTAGCGAATTGCTGCCCAAATCTTGCTAGCGACTAGAGGATTAGCGAGTTGCTACTTAGCGACTTGCCTGTTGATTTAGCGACTTGGGAATATAGCGACTTAGTTGCTAGCGAGTTGGTTCTAAATCCCTAGAGACTTGGGGGGTTAGCGATTTGTTACTAACATCTTAGATACTTGGTATTTAGCTACTGGAATTCTGAATACCTTGGGGTAGTAATTCAAAATAACACAATGTCATTCATCACTGATCCTTTAATCACCAAAGTACTTGCTCTCTATGACACCGCACAGAATAGTGAAATAGGATGCTTCCCTGAATGCTCTACATTTAATGATTCAGCATCGATTAATCAAAACAACTCAAATGAGTCACTCTTAATGTTTGCAAATGATGCTAAGAAAATGGAATGCACCAGTGAGCCCTTTCAACATCTCAGTCAGCTTCTCAAACTACTGTTATCTACAACTATGGATCGAACAAGTTGTGCTATCCTTCATCGGGATTTTCCCACTTTAACAAGATTTGTCTTACTTAACTTAGAACGACTGAGGATTCAAATTACCAAATAAAAGTTCTCATTTGATGATTCTCATGCCGCTCTTCAGACTATCTTCAATCAATTTCAGCCACTTATCCGGGGAGAATATTCCTCAGATTTTGATGACAACATGACTGGAATATCATTCAAGAAACACACGGGAATGGAAATTCATGAGTTCAGAAACTCATTTATTCAACTTATGAGTAATATGGAAACATACATCAAGGAAGCTGCAAAAGAGAATAATAAGCTGAATGAATTGAATGGGTGTCAAGAGACACTATGGAACAATTGTGACAAGCCATGCAATATACCAGTTGAACCAGTGAATGACACCGATTGCAGAATCTCAGTCGTAATAAAAAGGGATGAAGACAACAGCAATGATCTCAAATACTCAGAGTCAGAAAAGGTATCAATCGATAACGTACACTTAGCTGATCGCATAAATTCTCATGTAAAGGTACCTGACTCTTACTCTGAACATTACATCATGAAATCGATCTTGGTTGTGCCTGAATCTAATGCTAATAACATGATTGAAAAAAGGGTATATGATGAGCTTTCAAACAAATTTTCAATTCTTGAAAAACATTGTATCTCATTGCAAAGTGAAATACAACAAAAGGATGAAACCTTTTATGCAAAAAAACCTTGTGCTAATCAGGAACTACCAGAATTTCGAGAATTTTTTGAAATTAATCAGTTAAAATCCCAGATTCAGGACAAAGATTCGACCATAGGCAATCTAAAATTACTTCTTTCAGAAGTCCAGAAACATGACTGTCATGAGATGAGTGATACACTAGAATCTAGAAATTCTGAACTAGCTCTATGTGTGTCCAACCTTCTAAGAGAAAATGAGCATTTAAGGAAGAACCTTGAGGAAACAAATTCTAAGTTTGCCAATCAATCTAACCTCTTGATGAAAGACATTGATGACCTCAAAGCCCAAATTCAGGATAAGAGCTTCAATATTGTTGCCCTAAAAAATAAGCTTAGGAAGTCTATTGGAAATAGGAAGAACACTAAGTTTGCAAAACCTTCAACTTTGGGAAAGTCAACTGTTCAGAACCACTCGAAATGAACAGTTATTAAACAACCTAATGCCTTTAGGTCTGAAAGAGTTAAACCATCGAAATCTAGGCTTACCTCCCAAGTTGATAATATTTCTGTTTTGTCAAAACCAGTCACTTCATTGCCTAATTCTGATATGATGAATCTCAAACCTCAGATTTATGTTCAATGCTCTAAGATCAGAAATACAAAAAGTACAACTAGCTCTCATGCAAAACATCATTTGACTGATCAATCCCCTAAGAAATACTCTAATCACAAAAAGACAAATAGTCAAAACAAGGCTGTGCACACATTCAGTTCAACTAACAGTTGTTTCAAATGGATTCCCACAGGCAGATTTTTTAAGTTTACAGGACTTAAACGAACTTACATTCCTAGATCATGCCTCAAATGGATTCCCACAAGAAAACTCTTCAAGAATATCGAACCTAATAGGATCCCCATTAATGATACGTCTGTGTTATACTGTGATGCATCCAAATGTGAGATTAAACATGTCACTAACCCTTCTATGTGCAATTCTACATGTGCTTCCAGTACAATGTGCTCTCAGTCTTTTTCAGGTACAATGCTAAACTCAATCAGGAACATCATGACTTGGTTTCCATCAGAAATTAACATGGCTTATTCAGGAGCTATAGCATGCCACAACTAATGTACTTATTACTTTGACTCCTATTCATCTTGAATCAGGACTCGCTCCGTTATATATGTGTATATATTTATAAAAAAAAATAAAAAAATAAAATTAAATTAAATTTTTTATTAACTTTGTCATTTTCGTCCATCTAATAAAAGATTTATTAGCTGTCATCGATAACATCTACGATCCTAGAAATATCATTCAATAATGATACGGGATCATAGATGAAGTTCGAACATCTAATATTTCCAAAAAAAAAAAAAAAAAAAAAAAAAATGGGTTGGTTAATGTCAATCAATAGTCTTTGTTGACATTGATTGAGGGGGAGATATTTTGTGTATAAGTTTTTCTTGATTATCTATGCTATCTGCTTCTGTGCTGGTTATGGTGTTTGCTCTGTTGTAGGGTGTGGTCGTGTCTTGCTTTTGTGATTATCTGGTTATGGTGTTTTTCTCAGTTGTAGGTTGTGGTCGTGTCTTGCTTTTGTGATTATCCTTGTGTACCTATGTATTGAGTACTTTGCATGCTTTGCATTGAATGTTTATTTGATTCATGGTTATCATTGTGATTATCTATTCTATCTGATAATTATGTTATGGCTATGGATTATTTATATCTTATATGCAGAATATGATCTAATTTCACTATTTAATGACCATGTTTGCTACTTACTGTTAAAAACACTAGAGACTTAGTCATAAAATATTTGATAGCGACTTACCACACTTGCCTCTAAACCACAGGGACCGATTGTGTCAATTTGCCAAAGTCTCCTCCTATACCCCTAGCGACTTAGTTTTTTTTTATATAATTCTTAAATAAATTTTTTTCTTTTCTCTTCTCTCTTTTCTTCCTTCTCGTCTAATACATTCGGCTTAGCGACTTAACTGTGGTATGATTCTAATCTCTCATTATTTGTTCTCGCATACGCGTTTGTGTTGGGTGTCTAACTCGTCCTTTTAACCAGATCCCTACGAGCTCGTGAATCGTGACATTTGATTCCCACCTATGTTCGAATTATCATGTTATCGTGTTTTGTTGTAATGATGATGTTGCAAGTGTATTAATTGTTTGGTATAACTGATCTTGAGTGTTTGATAATGTGTTTCCATGAACTGGTGTTGTATGATTGGTGGTTTAGGTCGATTATTTGTTGAGATGATAATTGTTCCTGTTAGCGACTTAGGTATTGTTCTTGATAGTGTTTTAGGTTATCTGTTCATCATGGCGAGTTAGATCTGTTAAGTCTGCTCAAGATGGCGACTAAAGTGTGTTGGTCTGGGTTGATTAACTGTTGCGATAAATTGTTCTTGATAGCTACTTAACACTGTTCTTGGTAGCGAGTTAGTTTAAATGTTCATCGTAGCGAGTTGGTACTCAACTTAGCTACTAAGCTGCTGTGGCGACTAAGTGAATTACTTTCTAGCGACTTGGGTAGCGACTTAGTTGTACCTTTATTATCAGCAACTTGTCTTTACGAGTTAGCGAATTAGTAATGTTAGCGACTTAGTAAACAGATTTTTAGCGACTTGGTTATGTTATTGTTCATGGCGACTTTTCTTCACAAGTTAGCGACTTAGAGAGTAAAACTGGTAGCGACTTGACTGTGGTACTGGTGATGGCGACTTGTCTTTACAAGTTAGCGACATAGTTCTCTTTCATGTAGCAAATTAGTCCAGTTTGGCAGCTTGATCATTTATGTCTTGAGACTTGTTTGGTGGGTTTTTCTTCTCAGGGTCTAGGGTTATTAAAATGTTTAAAGGCAATTTGCTAGGATAATCTCATGCTTACAATCTTGGTTCAGGATTTCCTGTAACAACTTGTATTGTCAACTTACTCTTTGTAACCTGCTATAACATTTTGTTTAGGCAAGTTGTTCTTGAACTCCCTTGTGGCTATTCAATGTTACATCTTGTTTCATTCAATCTGCTATATCACTTCTACATTTGTATCTTGGTTCATGGCATTATTTCTTTGCAAATATGCGTTTTAACCTTTTAACTCCTTAACAACTCGTCTCGTGATAACTGTATCAAATGGTGTATTCAATATTGTCTCACTAATCATTTATTATCTAACTCGTTCCCAATCAATACTGTTGATTGTATGTATACTCAGATCATCAATGGCAAGTTCAATCCCTGATAAGAACGTTACCCCTTCGGCATAACCCAAAGTTCTCCCAGACGAAGAAATCCTTCCTAGGAGTCAATGGGCTGATATTGGAAAGAGTAACTGTTACGTGGACCTACAAAAGTTGCAACAAAATCCTATACTCAAAGTGTCTATTTATATCCTCAAGAACACTAACTTCTTCGGTGCCATTACCAAGCAATGCTCAATTCCTACCATTTACGTTCAACAATTCTGGAACACCATTCAATGGGACAAAATCACAGCTCAATACTCTTGCAAACTGGATGATAGGGAGTTCACGATTGATTCAGCCATTCTTAGCAAGGCTCTTGGAATCACCCCATGTAACCCCAACCTTCGTTCCGAATCTCCACCTGGTGCTGACGATCTAATTGTCTTTCTAATTGGTTTGGGTTATCAGAACAACATCTTAAGGGCTTCCGACATCATCACTGGACACATGTATCAACCCTGGAGAGCTATTACAACTATTCTCAACTTGTGCTTATCTGGCAAAACATCAGGGTTCGATAAAGTCATAATTCCCATCTTGCAAATCCTATGGGGTATTGTCAATAGGGTTGATGTGAATGTCTCAGATCGTATTTGGGAAGAATTTTCTTTATCAATACACACATTCATATCTAATAGAACAAATTTTCAGAACAAAGCTCAAGGCCGAAAGAAACAGAACAAGCTTGTGATTCCCAGCATCAGATTTTCAAAGCTTGTTATCCAGTACCTGCAACAAACTCACAACTTCAATCCTAGGATTGAATCAACTCTACATAAAGCAGAAGATGAATTTGTTTTAGGTAACCTGAAATATGTTCCTAGAGGTAAGGATAAAGAAATATTTGGATTGCCAATTCCTGATACTCTACTCACGGATGATATCAAGAAAAGGGACTACTTCAAACAGTTCATGAAAATTGTTGCCAGATCATCTGTTAATGTCACACCCACTCCCTCACAACCCAATTCTCCCAAGCCTATCTCTGGGTCAAAGGCATCTTATGCCTCTCTTCCCAAAAAGAGACGCGAAAGATCACAACAGTCAGATACCTCATCCAAAAAGCATAAAGAAAAGAAGAAGAAGGTGGAAAAGGAAATCGATGAAAATACTGAGGGGGTAAGGGATAGCACCAAGGTAGTTGATGATGATGATGTTGCTCTGCAACTTGGAATTCAGCAGAGCCTAGAGAGTCAGAATATGAAAGCCCCAGTTGGAGGAATTGTGTTAAGAGAACCTGATCAATTGCCTCGGCAATCCACATCAAACACGAAAGACAAAGGAAAAGGGGTTGCTATCGTTGAAACTGAACAAGCCGCTCACATGCTTTTAACGATCTCATCATCTCCATCAAGCACCACCAATCAATATGAGCTAAAGAGAAGAACTGAATCATCTCCTGCTAAAGAACAATCTGGATTGGACAAAGTACCTGAAACGTTTAAAGAATCTCTTACACTAAGTGAGACTCAGTCTGGTCAGAATGTTGACGCTCTGTTGCAAAAAGGCTCGCAGGAGAATCTTGAGACAAGATCTGATGAGACCTTGCAGATGGATAAACCAAATCTGTCTACCAACTCTCTATCTTCACTTAAGGATCTCGATACAGATTTCACTTTCAGAGATCAATACATAAATGACAAACCCTTAGATACTGCACAATCCATGTTTACGGTCAACATTCAGCAAGATACATCAACCATTCCTCCGATGTCAGCATCTTCACTCACAACTGAACTTCCACCTCCCAAACCTGCTCAATCAACTGTACTAACACCACCTACATCTTCACTTACCCCTGAACCGGTCATTACAGTTGTTGATACGGATGCTCCACCTGCGTCACCACCTTAAATTCTCACTTCAGATCAACTGCTTGACAGAGCAGTAAAAAGGATAGAAGCTCTTGAAAGGCAACTTCCGAAATCTGTTGATTCTCTTGAGGATCGTGTCTATAGATTGGAGCATCTCAACTTCGATGAAGGGGTCGCAGCCGCCATTGAAGGGGAAGTTAAGGATGCTGTGGAATGGGCAATGGAAGCTCCTCTTCTTAGACGGTTCAAGGACCTTCCTATTGCCGATATGAGAGCTGCTCTGTTAGAAAAGATGTATGACTTTGAAGATGACAAGCATGAGGTCCACAAGAAGCTATATGAGGCACTTGAAGAATCAATTAAGTACGACAATCATGAACAGTACTTATTTGACATCAGGGAAAAGGAAGCTAAGGAGAAAAGGAGGGCCATTGTGTTGGAAACACTACGGAAAGACCGTAAAGATCCACCTCCACCTCCAACGGGGGGTGCTGGAATCTCTGGAGCCGGTAAATCTTCTACGACAACCAACACACCTCCAGCACAACCACCATCATCACCGCCAAAACCTTCCAATCAATCAAGTCCTACAAAAGAACAGAGTACTAAGAAGAAATCTGCTGCTTGGAGACGGTTGATTCAAGGTTCACATCCACATCCACATCTATTCCTGATGATCAAATGGTTCACGAAGAGTCGCACGTCATGGCAGATTCAGAACCAGATGAAGATGATGCATCAACAAAGCATATTCCTAAGCCATCAGAAAACTGGTTTGATGCTTACATGGCTGAGAATCGCACTAGCACATCCAGAGTGGCACGTTCAAGGGACACAATTCAAAGTTGCATTGTTGAAGATAGACCTCCTTCTCCAGAACCTACATGGACCATCCCAGAGTCTGACTCGATTATTCCTGACAACAATTTGGCATCAATTATCACCAATAATTATGAAGTTCCAGCTGAAGACTCTCTTCTGCACTACACTGGTGATATGGGAAGCTTCATTAGATGGTTTTGTGAACGGAAGAGTATCTCATCCATAACTCCAAGAGATCTCGAAGGACAAGCTTATGAAATTGTCAAAGTCTTCCACTCAGATGCAAATCATCTTCAATATCAGATGGAAGAATGCCATAAGATGCTGAATGACCAAGTCAGTGAGCAAATCAGTCGCTTCAATGTCAACAAATCTCTTCCTCTTAGTGGTGAACCTGGTCAGATGACCATTCAGGCTGAATTCTTCTTCAATCATGACTTGGACTATTTGTGTGCTCGCTCTGCTGACAGAAGACCAGCTCTATCAATTTCAAAGATGAAAGCTGCAACCTACTCTGATCAGGGGCTTGAACAGATGGTTCCTGATCAATTCTGGGCTGATGAAGAACGAAAATATGATATTGCCGCTTCATATGGTATCTCTCACTGGTGGTTCAAAAAGAAGAAGTTCTACATCGAAAGACATGGTGCTGATAAAAGACGCAATGATGTTCAATCAAAGCTGCAAATCTTAAGTGTTGTTCGTGTAGAGATCTTCCCTATCTATGGATATGAGTATTTGAAGAAGATAGTCCTTAAAAGAGCAGACTTCAAAGAGTATACTATTGAGGAAAACGACTTCAAACATCTTCTGCCAAATGATTTCGAAGATCTCTATCTCTTGAATCTTCAAGGACACCTTGAGCATTTACATGTCCTTGAGAAAAAGGCCCTCTCTGCAGCTGTCACTCTTTGGATCAGGGGCTTAGTCATTCGAAAACGAGTTGAGGACTTTCAGCTCGGCATAGAAAGCTACCAAACCAGGATCAACCTTACAAGTCCACAATGGAATGCAACTGGGCATGAATTTCATCGCGAATACAAAGTTCTTGACACCTCTAGAGCCGTCATCTTCACCGACAGATATGGGTCTCGCATGCTTATGCGACTATGTGAGCTCTACAAGTTTAGTGATGGTACTCTCAAATTGGTTGAAGAAGAACTTGACACCAGAGTGAAAGAAATCAAAATTGACATGAAGTCCTGGGAAAAGACTACCTTTTGGACTGATGATGACAAAAAATGGTGTGAAGATTTCATTGCTGCAATCAGGCGAAGACTCAAGACTCGAAGGATCTTCCGCAGCCTTGAAAGTTTTGTTGGTGGTAGACTTCGGGGTGGTCACTACAAACTTCTTCAGAGAACTGAATGAAGACATCTTCGGGATGCAGCTTATGTTGTGTTTTAAATATGTGTAATATGTGGTGTACTAACTGTGAACAACTGTAATGCATGTAATAGTGCTAGGTTATGTATTGTGGTTTCCCTTTGTAAAAAAGGGAAACATCTGCGTTGTCCACTTCTGATCATATAAAACTGGACACATTTTTCTCCAACAAATATTTTGTCTCATACATATTTAAATCACTTGAGATCCAAAATCTCAAAGGATTTGAAATTTTTGATCGGGGGAGAAAATGTGATATAAATATGAAAGATGTTAAAAGATAAGATGACCAATTTTTTGTGCATACTACTCTCTAATATGTGCTAAACAATTTTCGAATCTCGAAGCATATATTAAGGGGGAGAATTTTTTTTGCAAATTCAAGACATCAGGGTACACAAATTTCAATTTTTCTAAGGTACCTTGATTGTATGTTATATGGCTTCTAATCTTTTGGTGATCATGTCTGCACTTTAAAAAGGGTTCCCTCCAGTATGTGCAAAACCCTCTTTCAAACTTAGAAGCACATATTGAGGGGGAGCAAAATCATGAAAATCTCATCCTTCCCCAAAATGCTTTATCTACTTGATTCGATTTGGGAAGTGATGTTGATATCTTTTAGAAAATGGTATTCAAAGAAGTTAATTCTTCCTCTTGCCTCCATGTGCAAAACGATTTCAAACATTTGATGCACATGTTGAGGGGGAGCACTTGTTCTAAAAATATCAAAAACAATTCAGGTACAAAATGTCTTGATAATATATCACAAGTATCTGGATTGATTTTCAAATGATTTTCAATTGGTTTCAATGGCAGATGAACAATACCATACAGACCGACCAACGTTACTTTATGTACGGTGATATAAGGATGATAAGGTTTAGTATGTGTTCCCATGATCCGCCAGAACCGGAAGGATCTACCCAGGGACTATCCACTAGTTAGTGTAGAGTTCTTAGGTATGATGATAAAAGGAGAAAAATGAGATATGGGAAGAGTGCGGACTGAGACAGAGCAAGTACTGGAACAAACCCAACAAGGTTCTTGCAATGAAGTCTCGGTAAGCACTGAATGGGTTGAATGAGAAAAGGGTGAAAACAAATAGCCCTCCATTTATTCAACCTTAGGGCAGAAACCGGGTTCAATTCATATGCTACTGATGGTAACATCGGTATTGAAGACAAGACGTCATGGACCCAGTGATGCACTACACTTCAACTTTCCAAACCACTCAAGATCCTCTTAAAAGGACTTGTTTCATTCTCACGGGGAACCAACATTATCTATCGACGTTCTCTTAGAGATTGTTGATATTGAAGAAGGAGACCCTCTCCCTAGTCTCCGACACAGGATCCAAATATGCACATATTGAGTCTAGAGCCACGAGATCATCAATAAATCTCATTAGGACACTTTCAATGAAGACTCTCTGTTTCACACAATGTGGAAAGAGAGATTATATCTTGAGTCCTACGCATTATCCTTGTGGTTTTGCCAGAACATCCGAGTGATATGTGAACATATTCACAGTGAAGATGGAAAACCTTCTGGAGCCAACATCAAACAAGCTCCTGGTAGGTGGCATGTGAGATCTATTATATAGATCAACCATGTGACAACTGAACAGAAAAAATGGGGCGATTCAATCTCTTGAATCAATCCTGGTTCAGGTTATGGATTGACGGATACCTTTGAAAACCCGGTCTCTGTGCTTAATAACTCTTTTCTTAAGCACATCGACCGTGTACTAATTTTTCAAATCAAAAGGTGTTTTTATGATTGATAATTGATTTTCAATAAAACCTTCGTTGTATTGCAAAAACAATTTCTATTGAGCAATACACGATTGTTTTTCAAATCTCTTTTCATCAATCAGTGGACTTAAATTCGCTGGTTCACTCACTCCGTGTTGTCTTCTTTGAGATGTTCCGGTTTGAGAACAGCTAGAGCAGCTGCGAAACCTTGTCAAGGAAATTCTTCGGAATTATACCTGATCACAGGTAGTACATGTACTGATCAACGGGGAACCGTGGGCCGTGTACCTCAATTCAACTAAAGTGGTCAAAGACACTTTTGTACGCTTTATTGCTAACTGTTGTATGCAGGTACGCCCGACGTTTGCAGCTGATCAGAATGAAGCGGTCAATCCATAGCCGCATGCTCACACAATACATTCATCTCTCAAGAAATCATGATAAGTGCATCAATGACTCTGATATTTTCACTCCATGCTTCTACTACGCTGCTGCCAATATCATGAATCAACGAAAGCTTCCGCTACTCTGATGAGAAGATATCATGATCCAGAATGTGAGCATGTCGGTCCGAATGTCACAACATCACAAAATTCCAACACCACAATGGATATCTCAGAGACTTTTAAGTAGCTGATGATCTCAAAAGCTGGCTCAAATTTACAATCACAGTAGATCAGACACTCTACCTCCACGAATTATTCATTTCTGTTGTTCAATATTGCACTCTCCATAAATGCACTTGGTTTGATTACTTTGTTGAAAAGAAGTCTACGAGCTCTTGAATGAAGACTTACTTGAAAGCTAGGATACACAATGTAATTTATGGGGTGACCTCCCTTACGGGGAGATTGTTAGGAATCAGAAATTCCATGAGTAAAAGAGTCGGTCACCCCAAGTATTATCTAGCCAAAGTTAGCTCGCAGACTTGTCTCTATTTATGTTAGTTATTAAATTAGTAGTAGCGTAGATTAGTATAGTGCAACACCGTGGAGGAAGGACGGGTCTTTGCCCATTGTATCCCTGATCCACAGGCCGTCAGGAGGTCGTTTAGTCTGTAACCTATAAATACCCTCTACCTTGCAAGGTAGAGGGTTGGATGTTCTTTTAGTAATCTAATATCCCACAAGTTTATCTTACTAGAATATCCCACTTTCTCTCTCTCTAAAATCATCTATGTGCTTAGTGTGTTAACGTTATGTTATGTAAGTGAAATCCAATACTCTACAGTTGGTTGACATCTTCATATGGACTGGTGAGTTTAATGACAATGTGATTCCAGTTGCGGGGCTGATTTCCTTGATGAACATCTTTCTGTTCTTGTTTGATTGGGAGGGATTTGAGTTAAGGGGATTTGCTTTATGTATGCTAACGGGAATGCATTTGGTGAGTTGAAGATGTTAACTTTTGATCCCCAACTGGACAATCTTGAAGAAGGTCGAGTCTACAGTCGGTTCTACATCTTTCTGCTGCATGTTGGAAGACTAAAGACGAGTTGCATTTGATTATCTAAAGACTTCTTCTTAATCTGGGCATTTATCAAACAGATTTTCGGTTTAGAGGAGAGCACTAATTGGGGGAGAGTGAAAAGTCAGATTTAATCCCCAATTAGACTTGCTCACATTCTTCAGCAAGTTTATTCTCACAGATCTATTTGATCTAATGATGTTCTTCTCAAAATATTTCAAGTATTTGGGCTTATAATATGTTGCTGATTCTGAAGTGTCAAAACCAGCAAGGGGGAAGGAGACAAGCATCTAAACACGAGTAAACTTGATGAACTTAATACTTCTAAGTGATTGAAGATATCCCGGGAAGACGAATGTCATTACCGCAGAGACACTCAAGGTTTGACTCATGGCGTTTAGTGTTCTTATTCCAACTATGTGGGGGAAGAGATGGAAGTGTTAGTTTCTAATGATAAAAGAGGTACACAAGTGTGTGATGATGCTATCGCATTCATCAGGGGAGAGAGATTGTGTACATTAGGGACGCTCAACTGTCTCACTTGGGGGCTTAATCAGTGATTTAGAGATGTAATCACTTATTCCGGAGTTGACATCCGCAGAGATTGTCATCCGCAGAGATAATCAGTGATTCGGCCTGCTTCTTCAATGTTATCGGTTATTCTCTCTTTGGGCATTCTGGTATTTCGGGTTCTTGAGCTTCATACACTTTCTTCAGGGGAGAGAAAAGTATACATCAGGGTTACTCTTTGGCTATTGGACTTAATCTGCTACTTCGATGGTATAAGTTTTTTTGTCTTTGGGTATATGTTTATTCGGGTTCGTGAGCTCTAGTCTAAGAGACTGACTGCATCAATTCGTCTACTTGGGGGAAGTGGTTTCTTGACAACTTGTGGTATGGATTGCTTCAGACTTCAGTGGAAAAGAAATTTGAGAAGAATTATTTATAAGTGGGATGATATGTTGATGTTCTTCTATTGGATGGTATAACCTCGAACGGAGAATCTTGATTATCGTTCTTAAAAGGAGCAGCAGGATTTGTGATAATGGTGTGCTTCTATGTGCACCTGCCTAAGGCAAGCTTGAAATAGAATCTCGATTATCGTTAATGGATTTTCAGTTTGGGGGGAAGCTGCCAAAGTCTCTTTGTCTCAAAGGCTCATGTTCTATCTTCTATTCTGGAGCCTCGGAAACTTTGGTGGTGTAAGTTTAAGAGATGACGAATTCTATCTTCTACGACGTGCTGCTCGATATCTTTATCTCGGTACTCGTATCATCATCTTCTTAAATTATATCATCTACTCTATCTTTGTAAATATTTATCAAAAAGAAAATACAAAATTATAAAACTAGTAAAACAAAATAGAAAAATATAAAACCAACAAAAACCCATAAAAATCAGAAAATTTGAAAAAGACCAAAAATATGTTTTCTCAAGACATGTCTTCTGGTATCAATAACATCTGCGGTCTTAGAAATGTCATTCAATAATGGCACGGGACCATAGATGAAGTTCGAGCAGGAGGTGTAAATATTCTTTTCCAAAACATGTCACATATCAAATGGCTTACAGTTATTTCAGACTGTAACCCGTGCTTAAACTATGGCTTGCAGTTATTTCTGACTGTAACCCGTGCTTAAACCATGGATTGCTATAATTTCAGATAGTAACCCTGTAACACCCCAACCCGACAAGGGTAGAAGTGTCACATTCTGGTGTCATATCGGAACATACAAATAAAATCTTACAAGCGAAAGCCTTAAAGAATAAAGTACCAAGTCATATAGACGAATGACTTACAAGGAAAATACAAAATCCAATATGTCTAAAATAAAAATGAAATCTCCAAACAATAGCCCAACAAAATAAATCCAAATAATAAGGTATCTAGGGTTGGTCCACTCAAATAATCCAACTCTCAGCCCATCAAAGCCCATCTTCAAACCTAACACCTGCCGCAAGAAAAGAAATGTGGCTGAGCTTAAAAAGCCCAGTGAACAGATATAACAAAACGAAAGCTAAATAAGATCTGAAATGCGAAATGAACAAAGGAAACGGATCACAAAGTTGCAGCGAAATGAGAACAATGAGTCAATGAGGATCCTGCAGAAAACAATTATACAGATATCCAAAGTACATATAACAAGGAGAACGAAGCAAAGCATCGATGACATGTATACATGCACATACAAACCAGGCATACAAGTACTGAGACATAAGCAAGCATAGCAGACGTCACATCCACACAACATATACAACATACAATCAATTCAGGAAATCATAAGCCATACAAGTCAAAGAGAAATCTAAGGCAAGCGGAAGCAATTAATTAGAAAGTGAGCATGGCAATCACACAGGTCAAAAACCCTTAGTTGAAAACATAATTAGTATCATGACAGCTGAAGTACTAACAACAGTCAACACATGGCAGTCACACGTAATAAGTAGGAATACAGTATAAAGATATAATTAAATGAATTAAAGACATAGCAGGGCAATTAAACAAATTAACAAGCCAGACGTCACAAGCTGAACCAATTACCCAATCAAACCGTAGCACAAACCGAAATGCAAACATGGCAGGTCAACAACAAGCAGATAAGGATACAACAGATAGTCATAGTCCACGAGATCAACTGAACGTAGTACACATAATAAACAGACAAAACTATCGATTACACAAAAGCATGAACACCAGACAATACAGAGGGTCACCTAACAGTGAGATCACATATCATCAGATAGAAACAGGTAATTCAGATAACCGCATGTTAATCACATCATAGCAGGATAATCAGTAGTCACATAAAACATAAATAGCATAAACAAATCAAATAAACACATAATAACCCGGTACGTGAATGGAACGATAGTCTGAAATAACGGAATGAGAGTGTGACAGATCAAAGAAATGGAATATATATATCTTGGTAGTAGAGTGAGTCATATAAGGGTACACAGAATATGGTGCGTTGGGTAAATGTAGTAGGTACAATATAGGTATATCAAAGGTGTAAGGGTTGTCAGAAATCTATCCCGAGCCAACAAAACAAACCATATCAATAGTGGCAATAGCAGCCAAGTAACCAATAGAAACCATTGTATTCGGAGGGGTGACCTCGGAATACCAAACCAATATGAGGGGAGACCTCAGTAACCAGTGGAGTAGCTAGCTCCCAAAATGTGAGGGGGTGTATTGCACACACGCACCACATCACCAAAACAATATATCAATATCAATACAATACAAATCTAGGATGCATCCATACGCCCCCTGCAAAACAATAGTGGCCATACATATATCTGAAGCGCGCATAATCAATACAAAATGGGGACGGTGTGGAACATCACTCATCCACACTAGAGTCATGCCATTGGTGCATCAATGACACGGACATGGAACCCCCATGCCTAGTTAATGGCTCGGGTATCAATCTGAAGGGTCAGACAAAAGTTCAAAGTGTAGCGATATATAGGTCTTCATAAACAAAGGTGCAATATCAGTAGTTCACAATTCAGAGGTTCATAGCAATAATTCAATATCAAGGTCCAATATCAATGTTTCAATGACAAAGTTTCAATAGCACACATATAATAGCACATGTCAAAAGCAAAAGTTCAATAGCAAAGGGTTCAATAACGAAAGGGATCAATAGCAATGGTTCAATATCAAGGGGTCAGCAGTAAGCAAAGGTTCAATATCAAAGGATCAATAGCAATGAAAGCATAGCAATGAATATCATAAGCGAAACAAAGTCGAAGGACCAGAAAGTCATGAGAGATCCCTACTGAAAAGGGATAGAATATCTGTACCTTATTCGAAGCAATCAACAATGAAAGTAAAGTCAAGAAAGGAGATCAATCGCGTCGCCCGGAACCTATATGAATTAGATAACATTCTATAAGAATCCGAAACACTTGTTTAAGACGGCTTTCCATTTTTAGCAAGTTTCCCATTTAGTAATCTTTCCATTTTAAGTACTTTCTATTTTAGGAAACTTTCTATTTTAGGAAACTTTCTATTTTAGGCAGGTTTCTATTTTTAGTAACTTTCCATAATTAGCAGGTTTCCATAATTAGTAATTTTAGTTACTTATCTCAAGTTAATTAATGAAAATGAGTGTTATTATGATTTAAGGATCATTTATGACAAGTTACAAAAGTTTAGGGTTTAAAATGTCAATATTGCAAACTATAGGGTTAAAAGTGTAAATATAGTAAGTTTACTCATTTTACTCATTTAATCCATTTAGTTAGTATATTAACAAGTTAATCCATCAAGTTTCACAATTTACAAAACAACCCCTTAACTTTATTTAATCATGTAATTACAAACCCTAGTTTTTTTAGGTTATGATTAACGAATCCGTTCTAAACCATTTTAGCTCGATTAATACAAGATTACAAGACTCCTTATGTGATAACATATTCAATTCGAGACACCCTTCATCAAATCCATTTTGTACGCCCCATGTTTTAACCAAAACACACTCATAAATCATTTGTTAACAATTCCATTTATCATATACGTAATCATATAATTCATAAGCTCATTAAACCCTTAACCAAACATACATATGTCGACTTATATGAAAGACTCAAAATAAGTTTCATATTCATATTACATGCCTTATTCGAATTATAGAGATTAAGATTCAAGGTTTTATGTATCTTGTTTTATCATTTCATGTGACAAACTTATTTATGATTTCATGTGATCCATTTTTATATTACAAGCCCTAGAAAACATATATGTGCCACGAATTGATTAAGAAACAAAGAGGAAAAGATTTAAGATGATGGTACGTTACCCTAGTAGCGTGTACGACACAAGAAACAAGAATCAAACCAACACGATCAAACCAAACCTCCTTTGGCTACACCAAACCCCACGGCCACAATGAATAACCCACGACAAAGCTTCAATTCGACCCAAAACATGATCACCACGTCCACCAATCGATTACCCACGATCACGAGCCTCCTAGGAACACCTTTGCTTGATGGATTTTCGGATTTAAATGATGAAAATACAGAGTGCCGCCACTTATGATTAGATAAGAAGACTAGGGTTTTCAATGTGTGTTTTTGAAATGAAATGAGGAGATAAATGTGGTTTAATAAAATTGATATGTGATTCAAATTAGGGCCTATATGGCCGGCCATTATGGGGGAACAAAGGACCAATTCTTAGACTTTCCATCTTATCTTTCAATCATGTATATAGTCTTGTTTCAAGTCTAGGTTAATTGTGTACAAGTTGTAATGTTTATGTATTACCTAGAGTTTATTTATTTATGTTCCTTTAATTTATATCATAAGTTACTTACTTTCATAATGTGTATTTATTATTTATGATATAACTTGTTAAATGATGTTGAAGTGTTTCCCGAGTTTGTAAAATTTTGAGTTGGAGGGCAAAATTGTCATTTCACGCGATTTGAGATTTTAGGGTTTTACAAACCCGCTCTTCAAGAAAGGAAAGTGTTGCGCTAAACCATTTTTCAAAATTCGTGCACTTATCCTAAAAACAAAACAAGGAAAGCATGTCGTCAAAAAGATTGCTGTTCCTATACAAATGTTTTTCCTTCTAAAATTCTTCAGAAAAATATTTGTTATTTTTCAAAAATAGTGGTAAATTGTATTGCTTGTAAATCAATCAGTTTCATAGTTTTCGTTAAAATTTGCAAACTCAATCAATGAATTCAGCGCTTTTAAACTTTTTAGAAAATGAGTCATTGATTGAGGGGGAGAATGTTTTCAAATTTACATCATCTAACGGGCTTTCTTAATTATCCTACGTGCTTAATTAAAAATGATATTTGCCAATGTCGAAGGACTAGGAATTTAGGATATGATTGTTAGGATGAGATGATTAGAGTTTGATAAACGCATAAATCCCATACCTTATATGAACTGATTGTTATGTTGGATTGACTTTAATTAGTCGATTGTTGTTTGGGTGATGTCGACCACCATATATCTGTATGTGTGTTCACTAACGTATGAAGGTATATTGGTACATAAGAATGTTCCCGATCCTGATCCCACAATTGAATATGATTGGACGCCAAAAGGAAAGGGTAACTATATCTTGGGTTGACAAATGAATAAACGGAGCTTAATTTGACTTCTATGAAAAGTTGGCATGAAAAAATGAAACGTACGAGGTCTCACTGCATCAGCAGATGGTTTTCTTCATCATCAAATGAAGAAACGGAGCTTAATTAGACCTCAGTTGGCATGAAAAAAAATGCAACGTAAGAAGTTTCACTGCATCTGCAGACGGTTTTCTTCCAGACCTACAGCAACAACAACAAAAGCAGCTCAACAACCTAATGTATCTTTGTGCAGGTTAAATAGTGAATAATACCATTTTTCAAAATATTTGTTAAAATTGTCTTGAAAATGGGAAAATATTGTTTTGAAAATAAATTGGTCTTAATTTTAAAAATCACCGGACTTCATTTTATCAAAACTTAAGTCACTCAATCATCGACTTCAGTCATCGATTGAGGGGGAGAGTGATTTAAAATAAAATATTTTCAAACGATATTTCTTCATAAAAGTTCCGGTTTGTACGTTAAAATAGTGGTGATCTAAAGATTTAATGTTATGTCATGGTATGATTTTCTTTAAAACCCAAAAGATCTTTCAAAATGAAATTTTTTCTGTTCTTGTTTGATTGTGAAATTGTTTTATTTTACCTTAAGATCTCTTAAAACTGTCATACCTGACACTAACAATCTTTAACGTCTTAAATTGATCCTCTTCAGTCATTTTTCAAAAGTAAATCTTGCCATGTCTTTCCCCTAAATTTTTTCTAAATGATTTAAATCAGTTGGGATCACAAATCTCAAATGGTTTGATATTTGTGATCAGGGGAGAGATCGTGATTTAAATCTCAAATCTGTTTTAGTCCTTTAAAGGCACTCCTGCCTCCATGTGCCAAACGATTTCTAATACATAATGCACATGTTGAGGGGGAGCATTTATCCAAAAACAAGATGAGTATTTAAACAAGGCATATATTCTCCCATGTTTTCTAAACCTTATTAAATCACTTGGGATCCAAAATCTCAAAGGGTTTGATATTTTTGATCGGGGGAGAATTTGTGATTTAATAATGAAATTTGATAAAAGGTGATCGTTTTGATTCAAATGTGCATGTTGCTCTCCCATATGTGCTAAACACTTTCGAATCTCGAAGCATATATTGGGGCGAGCATTTCAAAAGAAAATAAACTATCAAGGTACAAAGATTTCTGTGTTTCAACAAAAAGTACCTTGATTGATTTTCTAATGGTTTCTTAATGGCTTTAGTGATCGTGGATGTACTTCAAAAGAACTCCTTCCTCTATGTGATAAAATGATTTCAAATATCCTATGCACATATTGAGGGGGAGAATTTACCAAGAAAATTAAATGGCTTTTTCCATGGAAATTGTGATCAAGAATTTATTTCAAAAGAACTCTTGCCTCCATGTGCTAACAATTTCAAAATCATATGCACATGTTGAGGGGGGAGCATTTCTAAATGATCAAAACAATTAAGGTACAGAATGCTTTGATACTATATCACAACTATCTTGGTTGATTTTCCAAATGATTTTTCAATTGGTTTCAAGAAGGAAAGAACAATACCAAAAGACCGAGCAATTTACTTTATGCATATGATGTTATAAGGATGGTTAGGTTAGGTATTCGTTCCCATGATCCCGCCAGAGCCGGAGGGATCTACCCAGGGACAATCCAATAGATAGTGTAGAAGTCCTTAGGTATGATGAAAAAAAAAGAGAAAAGTGAGATATGGGAAGAGTGTGAACTGAGACAGAGCTAGTACTGGAATAAACCCAACAAGGTTCTAGTTATGAAGTCTCGGTAAGCACTGAAGGGGTTGAAGAATGAAAAAGAATTGAATGTGAAAAGGGTGACAAGAAATAGCCTCCAACAATTCAACCTTAGGGCAGAAACCGGGTTCAATACATATGCTACTGGTGTCTACTAAGGTAACACTGGTATTGAAGACAAGACGTCATGGACCCAGTGACGCACTGCACCTAACTTCCCAAGCTACTTAAGTTCCTCTTAAAAGGGCTTGTTTCATTCTCACGGGGAACCTACATAATCTATCGACTTTCTCTTAGAGATTGTTGATATTGAAGAAGGAGACCCTCTCCCTAGTCTCCGGCATAGGAACCAAATGTGCACAATTGAGTCTAGAGCCAAGAGATCATCCACAATATCTCATTAGGACACAAAATTAATGAATACTTGCTGTTTCACACAATGTGGAAAGTAAGTATATATTGAGAGTCCTACGCATTATCCTTGTGGTTTTGCCAGAACATCCGTGTGATATGTAAAGTATTCACGATGAAGATGGAAATCCTTCTAGAGCCAACATCAAACAAGCTCTTGGTAGGTGACATGTGAGATCTTTTCTAAAGATCAAGCTTGTGACAACTGGATAGAAACAATGGGGCGATTCATTCTTGAATCAACCTTGGTCCAGGAAATGAATTGACGAATACTTTTGGAAAAACCGTTCGATGTGCAAATCTCTTTTCTCTAGCACATCGAATGTGTATTCATATTTCAAACACAAAAAGTATCTTTGATTGAAAAAAATACTTTTGGAAAAACCATTCGATGTGCAAATCTTCTTTTCTCTAGCACATCGAATGTGTACTCTTTTCAAATACAAAAAGTATTTATGATTGAAAATTGATCTTTCTCATAAAACCTTCGTCGTATTGCAAAACTCTTAATTCTAAGCAATACGCGATTGTTTTCAAATCAATCTTTCATCAATCAGTGAATCTCAATTCGCTGGTTCACTCACTCCGTGTTGTCTTCTTTAAGACGTTCCGGTTTGAGAACAGCTAGAACAGCTGCAAAACCCTGTCAAGGAGATTCTTCGGAACTATACCTGATCACAGGCAGTACTTGTACTGATCAACGAGGAACCGTGGGCCGTGTACCTCAATTCAACGAAAGTGATCAAAGACACTTTCGTGTGTTTTATTGCTAACTGTTTTTTACATGTACATTTGGACGGTTGCAGCTGATCAGAATTGAGGAGTCTATCCAAATCAATTCTGATCAGCTGCAACCGTCCAAATGTACATGCAAACAACAGTTAGCAATAAAACACACAAAAGTGTCTTTGATCACTTTCGTTGAATTGAGGAACACGGACCACGGTTCCCCGTTGATCAGTACAAGTACTGCCTGTGATCAGGTATAATTGCGAAGAATCTCCTTGACAGGGTTTCGCAGCTGTTCTAGTTGTTCTCAAACCGGAACGTCTCAAAGAAGACAACACGGAGTGAGTGAACCAGCGAATTAAGATTCACTGATTGATGAAAGATTGATTTGAAAACAATCGCGTAGTGCTTAGAATAAAGAGTTTTTCAATACGACGAAGGTTTTATGAGAAAGATCAATTTTCAATCATAAATACTTTTTGGATTTGAAAAGAGTACACATTCGATGTGCTAGAGAAAAGAAGATTTGCACATCGAACGGTTTTTCCAAAAGTATTTTTTTCAATCAGAGATACTTTTTGTGTTTGAAATATGAATACACATTCGATGTGCTAGAGAAAAGAGATTTGCACATCGAACGGTTTTTCCAAAAGTATTCCTCAATTCGTTTCCTGGACCAAGGTTGATTCAAAAATGAATCGCCCCATTGTTTCTATCCAGTTGTCACAAGCTTGATCTTTAGAAAAGATCTCACAAGTCACCCACCAAGAGCTTGTTTGATGTTGGCACTAGAAGGATTTCCATCTTCATTGTGAATACTTTTACATACCACTCAGATGTTCTGGCAATTACCCAAAGGATAATGCGTAGGACTCTTAAGTTATATTCTTACTTTCCACATTGTGTGAAACAGCAAGTCTTCATTAATTTTCTGTCCTAATGAGATATTGTGGATGATCTCTTGGCTCTATACTCAATAGTGCACATTTGGTTCCTATGCCGGAGACTAGGGAGAGGGTCTCCTTCTTCAATATCAACAATCTCTAAGAGAAAGTCGATAGATTATGTAGGTTCCCTGTGAGAATGAAACAAGCCCTTTTAAGAGAAACTTGAGTAGCTTGGGAAGTTTAGTGCAGTGCATCACTGGGTCCATGATGTCTTGTCTTCAATACAAGTGTTACCTAAGTAACCACCAGTAGCATATGTATTGAACTCGGTTTCTGCCCTAAGGTTGAATTGTTGGAGGGCTATTTCTTTTCACCCTTTTCACATTCATTTCTTTTTCATTCTTCAACCCCTTCAGTGCTTACCGAGACTTCATTACTAGAACCTTGTTGGGTTTATTCCAGTTCTAGCTCTTTCTCAGTCGGCACTCTTCCCATATTCTTATTTTTCTCATTTTTTTCATCATACCTAAGGACTCTACACTATCTAGTGGATTGTCCATGGGTAGATCCCTCCGGCTCTGGCGGGATCGTGGGAACGAATACCTAACCTCACCATCCTTATAACTCCATACATAAAGTAAAATGGTCGGTCTTTTGGTACAGTTCATTCTTCCGTGAAACCAATTAAAAAATCATTTGAAAATTAATCAAGGTACTTGTGATATAATATCAAAGCATTTTGTACCTTAATTGTTTTGATCATTTAGAAATGCTCCCCCTCAACATGTGCATAAGATTTTGAAATAGTTTAGCACATGGAGGAAAGAGTTCTTTGAAATAATTTCTTGATCACAATTTCCATAGAAAAAGCCATTTGATTTTCTTGGTAAATTCTCCCCCTCAATATGTGCTTTGGATATTTGAAATCATTTTATCACATAGAGGCAGGAGTTCTTTAAAGTACTTCCACGATCACGAATGCCGTAGAGAAAACCTTTAACACTCAATCAAGGTACTTATGATAAAACATTGAAACCTTTGTACCTTGATAGTTTATTTTCATTAGAAATGCTCCCCTCAATATGTGCTTCGAGATTCGAAAGCGTTTAGCACATATGGGAGAGCTGCATGCACAATTGAATCAAACGATCACCTTTTATCAGATTTCATATTAAATCACAAATTCTCCCCCGATCAAAAATTTCAAACCCTTTGAGATTTTGTATCCCAAGTGATTTAATAAGGTTTAGAAAACATGGGAGAGTATGTGGCCTAGTTTAAATACTCATCTTGTTTTTGGATAAATACTCCTCCTCAATCATGTGCATCATATATTGAAATTGTTTGGCACATGGAGGCAGGAGTGCCTTTAAAGGACTAAAACCAATTTCATTTAAACAGATTTGAGATTTAAATCACGATCTCTCCCCCGATCAAAAATTTCAAACCATTTGAGATTTGTGATCCCAAACGATTTAAATCATTTAGAAAATTTTGGGGAAAGACGTGGCAAGATTTGATTTTGAAAAATGACAGATAAGGATCATTTTAAGACATTAAAGATTGTTAGTGTCAGGTATGATTGTTTTAAGAGATTTTTTAGGCAAAATAAAACAATTTCACAATCAAACAAGAACAGAAAAAAATTCATTTTGAAAGATCTTTGAGTTTTAAAGAAAATCATACCATGACATAACATTAAATCTTTAGATTACCACTTATTTTGTACAAACGGACCTTTTATGAAGAAATATTCTTTGAAAATATTTAGAATGAAATCACTCTCCCCCTCAATCGATGACCGTAGTCGATGATTGAGTGACTTAAGTTTTGATAAAATGACGTTCGGTGATTTTCAAAATTTGAGTTCAGTTTATTTTCAAAACAAGATTTTCAATTTTCAAAACAATATTTTCAAAATTGTTTAAAAATGGTATCATTCACTACTTTTCCTGCACAAGATACGTTAGGTGGAGAGAATCATAAGCTGCTTTTGTTGTTGTTGCTGGAGGTTTGAAAGAAAACCATCTGCTGAAGCAGTGAGACTTCTTACGTTGCATTTTTTTCATGCCAACTCTTCATAGAAGTCAATTTAAGCTCCGTTTCTTCAATTGTCAACCCAAGATATAGTTACCCTTTCCATTCAGCATCCAATCATCTTCTAATGTGGGATCCGGATCGGGAACATTCTTATATACCAATATACTTGCATACGTTAGTGAACACACATACAAATATATGGTGGTCGACATCACCCAAACAACAATCGACTAATAAAAGTCAATTCAACATATCAATCAGATCATATAAATCATGGGAATAATGTGTTTATTAAACTCTAATCATCTAAACCTAACAATCATGTCCTAAATTCCTAGTCCTTCGACATAGGCAAATATCATTTTTAATTAAGCACGTAGGATAATTAAGAAAGCCCGTTAGATGATATAGATTTGAAAACATTCTCCCCCTCAATCAATGACTTATTTTTCTGAAAAGTTTAAAAGCGCTAAAGTCATTGATTGAGTTTTAAATTTTTACGAAAACTCTGAATCTTATTGATTTACAAGCAACTCATTTACCACAATTTTTTTGAAAACAACAAATATTTTTCTAAAGAATTTATAGAAGGAAAAACATTTGTGTAAGAACAGCAGTCCTTCGACATACTTTCCTCAAATTGTTTTAGGATAAGTGCACTGATAAGGTTTTAAAAGGTACCTTTTTGAGGGGTCGTTTAAGCCCTTATTTGATCACTTTTGTATCCGTTATTGCTTAATATCGTTCCTTTTCACTTTTTAGGTCTCTTGAAGGCAAAATGCTGGAATGGCACTTATTTGGACGAAAAGGCGCGAATATACGAAGAAAATGGCCAAAGTTAGAATCGAGACACTCAAAGCTGCTGAAAACATAAGGTGACGGCGTCACTGCTTAACTGTGACGCCGTCAGAGGATTTTGTGACGGGACAGAAGCCAAAACTCCTATTTTCAAGTGACGACGTCAAGTTATAAAAGAGTAGGCCGTCGCAACTCAGACGGCCTAGATGCAATCCAGACGGCGTCAGAAGCTGAAGAGGATGGCGTCACAAGCATAAGGTGACGTCGTCGCAAGTCTAACGTGGCCAAGACGAAACCCTAATGACGGCGACTCAACGGCGTCACAAAACATAAGGTGACGCCGTCGCATGTGTAATCCTATATATAGAATCCGAATTTTTTAGTGTTAGTGTGTAGTCTTTTGGAGTAAAAACCTAAACCGAACCAAGGCTGTCTTGTACAGTATTTTAGGGTTCCAAACCCTATCTTACACCAAGATAAGTGTTTTACTTCATTAATACAATTATGTCTTTGATTATTTGTGTGTATGCTTGCATGTTCTCCATGTCCGGCTAATTTACTTGTGTGTTTGCTTAGGGAATATGAAACTTAATTATTGAATATTGATCGATTGTCTCTTATCTTAGTTGATTAATGATCTAGTAATGTGATAGGTCATTCGTTGTGTACTTAATGCTTGATTAAATCTTTGTGAACTTTAGAATATGACTCCTTGAGTAGTTGTAAGCTAAACCATCCAAAGAGTACCTTAGAGTAAGAGTTTATTATCCCTAATGGGTTTTGTAGACGAGACCCTTTGGTAAGTTCAAAGAGTTAGGGAGAAACGCATACCCTACAACCTTAGACATACAACGCAACTAAGAATAAGGACGTGACAATTCAACCACCAATAGGAGATAATTAAGGAGTAGTAAAACCTAAGTAAACACATCTTTAAACTACCATACGAGCACACAATAATTAGACATAGACTACATACACCTTAGATTAGATAATTAGATAAGTAGAGTAATCGGTAGCAATACCAACCCCCCAAATCCAAATCCCGAGATTCGTACCTTTCCTTTTCTTAAAAATATAAAAAGATAAAAAAATAATCTTCCTCAATCCCAACCTTAGCGTAGTAACTTCTCACTACCATTCCTATTCCCCTAGAGAACGATATCAATACCCGTGGCTTACCCTAATACTACACTACAACGATTAGGTTCACTGCCTAGGGTGTTGAAAAACTTGCTCGACGAAAAGGAAGTTCCTTTGACCCCGAACGACGCGTGTAGCGTTATCAAGTTTTTGGCGCCGCTGCCGGGGAATAGAATAGCTAGTTAGTAGTCCACCTCGTTTAGGTTTCTTTACTTGATTCCTATCAAGTAAACTTTTTTCTCATTTTTAGCTTTCTCTTAGTCTATCCCCCTTCTTCGTGACCTTTGTTCGTAATCCCATCACTTTTCATCATGGAAGGTGATAACCACCCACCATTCATCAACCCACCACCAATTGACCCGCCAAGAGCCCGTACTCTTGGTGAATACTCGAGACCAAGCCACTTAGGCTATAGAAACACCATTGAGCTTCCCGACCAAGCCCAAACTACGGCCCTGCGATCCGACACCATCCGGTTGGTGCAAAATGGATGTGCATTCCATGGACTTTGTTCCGAAGATCCAAATCAGCATCTTAGGGATTTCCTTAAAATTGTCGATTCCATCGACCTTGATGCTACTACTCGGGAGACTACGCGCCTGCGTCTCTTCCAATTCTCTCTACGGGACCAAGCTAGTAATTGGCTTGAGCGACTTCCCATCGGCTCCATCTCAAGTTAGGATGATCTTATCTCTCGCTTCCTTGCTCAATTTTTCCCACCGGGGAGAACCACTAAGCTTAGGAATGACATCTTGATGTTCCAACAACGTCAAGGTGAATCTCTCTACGAAGCATGGACTCGTTTCAAGGACTTACTTCATAAAGTCCCTCATCACGGCATTGATCTTTGGCTCCAAGTCCAAATCTTTTATGATCATGTCAACTTCCCCACCAAGCGATCCATTGACCAAGCGGCCGGTGGAAAACTTAGTGATCTCACCGCGGAAGAATCATGGGGTATAATAGAGGACCTTGCCCTCTATGACAACGAAAGTTGGGATGACCCCCGTGAGCTGCCCAAAACCGTTAAGGCAATCTCCTTGCCTCCCATTACCTCACAATCTTCCGACCGTAGGATGACCGAACTTGAAGATCAAGTTAAATTCCTAATGAGTTCCTACGAAAATCCTAAGTCCTCACGTCAAGTGAATAAAATCACTCTACCTTGTGAGTTATGTAGTGGTCCCCATGACACTCGTGATTGCACAAGACACCCCGAATAAGCTTTTGCAGACTACGCCTCCATGCGTACCGACGGAGCGGGAGAGAAGTGGTACACTTTCAAGCCCGAACAAAACAACTTAGGAAACGCTTACAACCCCTCATGGAGAAATCACCCTAACCATAAGTGGAACCAAAACTCAAGCACACCCCAAAGCTCATCTAGTCCACCTAATAGGTTCAACTCTCTAAACACCAGGAACCCCACTAATCTTGAGGCAATTGCATCTAGATTCTTGTCATCTCAAGAGACTCGGTTGACTAAGCTTGAAGCCGATTTTAAGCAAAGACAAAGCGAGATGACAAACAAGCTTGATGCCCTCTTAAAAGCCTTCAATGAACGGGAAGTTGGAGCACTCCCAAGTGATACTATAAAGAACCCAAAAGTGAATTCGATTTCATCGACTTCATGTTCTTGTTCACCATGGGAGAACACACATCCAAGCCCCTCACACCCAACGGTTCACTCGGTAAATGCTATCAAAAAGGGTTCCAAGCCATCCAAAATGAGGTACCAAGGCCCTGCACCATTGGTGGAACCTACTCTTGAGAAACCCGTCAACCAAGAATCCAAACCTAGTTTAGAGGAGGAGTACAAGGAACTCCATCAAGAAAAACCAATTCTTGAGGTCTTAGCTCATGCACCTTATTATAATGCTTTAAAAGAAAAATATGAGTTAGAACTTAAGCTTGTAAAACATGGGTCCGCTTTTGTGCGAAATAATTTACCTAAGAAGTTAGACGATCCCGGGCTATTTACTCTTCCGTGTAGGCTTGGAACTTCCAAACCTCTCGACGCTCTAGCCGACTTAGGGTCATGCATCAATCTTGTTCCGTTGTCCCTCCATAGAAGCCTTAACTTAGGTAAAATAGAACCAACGGAAACCATCTTAGGTCTAGCGGACGGTAGTGTTGCACGTCCGGTAGGAATAATAAAAGACATGGTAGTACACATAGGAGAGTTGACTCTTTTGGCCGACTTTCATGTGCTAGACATGAATAAGGACCCGACATGCCCATTACTAGTAGGAAGAGGATTCTTAGCTACCGCTAGTGCCATCATCGATTGTAAGATGTCCAAGATAGTGGTAGGAGAGGGGACTGCTAGGTCAATTTACGATGTCAAAAAGCATACGTACTACAAAGAAGAGGAAATCCCACATGAGATTAGCTTGGATAGAGAGCCTTCTAGATATAGACCTTGGATAGATAAGAACCTCATAGGCCCCCAAAGACCTTTTTACATAGATGAAGCCTTCACTAGTAAAGCAACTTTCCAAGAAAAATAAATGGCTAGGGACATGGAAGTGAACCCGTTCGAGGACGCCTTAGTATTTAGGAAGATGACCGAGTTCCTATGAAGCTTGCCCGTCAACCTTGTCATGAATAAGTGGAAAGTTGAGAAATCTAAACACAAATGGGATTGGGATAGACCACCTAGTGACAGTGATGGATAGTGGCACATTAGGATAACAATCTATGATCCCAATGGAGAGAAGTTTGAAAAGGCATATCTAACCGAACGTACTACTAAGAACTTGAATGATAAGTTTGATCCTTATGACATTTTTGAGGATAGGCTTACTTATATCGGTACGTAGGAGCACGACTACGAGTCTAGCTACAAGACTCTCAAATAAAGAAAAGCGCTTCGTGTGAGGCAACCCATGCTTAATTGTTTGCTTGTTAGTGTCATATGTCTTTTATTGATTGTTTATTCTCATATTTAAATTTGTAAAAATGCTTTATTTTGTTTTTAACCTCGTCTTAATTGCATATAAAGGTATTTTACATAAGGGATAAGTGTAGGGAGGATTACACACGTTTTCAAAAGAAACGTAAACATGAGAATAACAATTTACAAAGATATATATGTGTGTTTGTTCGAGTCAAATGCTTGTATCGAGTCATAATGGATGTTTTGCAGAAATTTTTCCAGATTCTAAAGATGTAAATTTTCCAGAATTTTTTCCAGAAAATCGCAGACCAGTTTTTGTCAAGATAACCTGACGGCGTCAGGAAGGAGTAAAAACAACAGATTACTTTTTTCTGTTTTCTGAGCTACTTATAAAATTTTTGGAATTTTCCAGGTCTTAATTTTCCAGAAATTCTGTAAACATCCATTCCACAAGCATTATATCCTAGTTTAAATCGAGTCTTATATATATTATTACCGCCGATTTTACGCGAAGGTTTCGTTTGTTTTCTTCAAGTGTGCAGGTTTAATTTATCAAGAAGAAGTTACATAAGATTGTAAGGAGCTTTTCACGCATAAATTCTTCCTGGAAAGGATTTAACCACTACTTCACACACGGATCCTACCGAGCTAATCAGGGGAGTATTAGTTTCTTTCGTTTTTAATTACCTTCCATTATCATAACTTTGATACTTTAGGGGAACATTGGGGACAATGTTCAGTTTAAGTGTAGGGAGGGAAAATAAAACGGGAACTTTGAAACTATGCTTATCCTTGAATATTTGTTTTGTCCAATTTCATTTGTGTAATAAACCATGAGAAAATGTCGGTTAGTGTAATTTTGGCACCAAATTTAAAATTTTTTATGACATATAGGAGTGGGCCATTAGTCTTAACAAAAGCATCTCCCGGATAGGAAGTTGCATGACTAGCACAAAAACCCTTTACCACCTAAATTCCACCCAAAATGTGAGGATCACCCTTAGATTAGTAGGAATTAAAGCATTCATCTTTAATACTTAGAGTGTGAACCGGTAATATATTAGATTCTAGAACTTGTTTTGTGATGCATTCCGAGATCGCTAGTAAGACTGTACTTGTGTAGTTAGGAATAACTAAATGATAAGAGGCATTAGGAGAACCCTTGTTTGATACCCGTAATATAATTACTTCTTCCACTGCGGTTGAGTAATTCCCCCACACCTTTTGCGTTGTACTCATCTTTAGTACACGATACCCCTAGTTAACCCCTCAGAGCTTATCCTTTTCGCGGTTCTCGTGATGTTTCGGTTTTTCCGGAATATCAATGAAGAGCATTGTTTACACCCCACCCCCAAATATACACCCAAATCGCCTTAGCCTACCTTGTATGCACTCACTTTTTAGTGCATTATTGTTATCACCCTAAACCCTTAGTTCAATTATCTAGTTGCTTGCATGAGTTGCTAAGTCGAGTCATATCCTTTGTATACAGTTTTGGGATGATTGGGATTCATGGGAAAAGTTAAAGTTTATGAAATGACGGGAAGGGAACATTAAATTCAAATTCCCTTTGTTTGCATAATAATGTACCCCAAGTTTTTTGATCTTTTCAATTCGGGCCAAATTAGTGTTAGAGTAATAAAAACTCAAGTGTAGGGATGCGCCTATAAATCCCTATCATTTTGATGTTACCGTAGAGGATGGTAGAGTAAAAGTGTATAAAAAAAATAAAAAAAAAACATACGGGCTACCATCATACATCTATCCTTTAAATTTATGTTTGTTTATTTCAGCTAGCTAGAGTCTAGAGTGTCCAGTCTTGGCTTAGCAACGCCATTCTTCGTATGCTTGTAACAATAAGATTTTTGACTTGCCACCACTATATAGCCTATCCCACCAAACCCTTTGTTTCCCTACCGTAAGCCTAACATTACAACCCTTTAAAGACCTCTTTGATAGTCTTTCCTAGGTACTAGGACCGGTTAATGAGTGTTTATCTTCCATTTCCAATTTGTTATATTTCATATACACCCGAGAGAGATGTGAGTATCCAAACACCCCATGAGAGGTGCTAGTATGTGATTTCCGTGCTTGTTATGACTTTTACGGGGCTTATATGTGTTGTGGACTGTTTTAAACCAATGCTTCATGACCTCTAACTTATAAATTAATTGGCTAAAAGCACATTTGCTTGAGGACAAGCAAATACCAAGTGTAGGGATATTTGATAAGGTTTTAAAAGGTACCTTTTTGAGGGGTCGTTTAAGCCTTTATTTGATCCAGACGGCGTCAGAGACTGAGGGGTCGGCCTAGATTTGATCCAGACGGCGTCAGAGACTGAAGGGGACGGCATCACAAGCATAAGGTGACGCCATCGCAAGACTAACGTGGCCAAGACGAAACCCTAATGACGGCGACGCGACGGCGTCACAAATCAAAGGGTGACGCTGTCGCGAATGTAATCTTATATATAGAATCCAAATTTTTTTCTTTTCAGTGTGTAGTCTTTTGGAGTAAAAACCTAAACCGAACCAAGGCTGTCTTGTACAGTATTTTAGGGTTCCAAACCCTATCTTACACCAAGATAAGTGTTTTACTTCATTAATACAATTATGTCTTTGATTATTTGTGTGTACGCTTGCATGTTCTCCATGTCCGGCTAATTTACTTGTGTGTTTGCTTAGGGAATATGAAACTTAAATATTGAATATTGATTGGTTGTCTCTTATCTTAGTTGATTAATGATCTAGTAATGCGATAGGTCATTCGTTGTGTACTGGTATGTGCTAAAACACATACCTTTTCATTATCAAAATAGACCCAAAATAACCAAGAAAGAGCCGTTTATTGCTAATATTTGTGGTTTTCTTGAGTTTGTGCTTGTGCAGGTACGGATATGTAAAAACACACAAAAAGGAACCAAATCAGACGTAAAACCGAGCACGAGAGAGAGAAGTGTGCAAAAGCCGATGCCGGGATGCTATTTATTGGATTTGAAGCTCAAAAGTGCATTTTACGGAATTCTGGATCAAGATTGGAAATTTACACATTTCACCTTTACCTTTACCACATTTACACAATAAACCTTTCACTTTCCCATTTACCCATTTTCACCCTTATACTTTCACAATTTACACCTTTGGTCCCTTATAAGCTTAAATGAATACATAACTAGTCCAAAATATCCTAAACCCATATATCAATCCTTTGGCCCAAAACAATATCAAAAAGCCCAAATCCATTCTCCTACCCGGCCACATTTTTATATTAAACCACAATCCAGTATCTCAACCACTTACCCGTTTTCCCTTAAACCATGACCCGTTCCACCACTTACAACCCGGTCAAACAAACCCACACACCAAGTCAAATTAATATAAACAAACCCTTACCCAAGCGCGCCCAAATCCTCACCCATTTACTGTTTAACTCCTTCTCCCCCATTTACCCACTCACCTCAACATTTACCTCACTTAAATGACCTTCTGGAAGCCTCTGCCACGTCTGACACATGGGTGTGTCACAAGATTGCCAGGGTGGAAGATTGGAGGCTCCTTATTGGTCCTGCCACATCACAAGAGTGATCCAAGGGCGTAGATTAGATTTGATGACAAATGAATGAATCAATGGCAGAGATCAATGCTTCATGAAGCTTCTCAAAGGCATCCCAAGCTCTCCTCAACTCAGCTATATAAGCCCTCTTCATCACAAGATAGAATCTGTCCAATTTCTCATGTATTTAGAGAGATTTTGATCTTTTATTTACTGTCACTCTTTATTGTTTTCATTAGTTAGTTAATTGTAATTTCAAATTAAGTTTTGTAATCTCATTTTTTTTAATGCAAATTTCTTGTTGTCCCATTTACTTCTCAAATCTGCTTTTAAAACTGTTTAGTGTTTAAGAGTGTTTAATTTCTGTTCTTTGAAGCTCACATGAGCTTTTGCAAGCTTATGTGAGCCTGTGGATGAATAACTTGTGCTTAATTCAAAGTTTTTCACAAAAGTCAATGAAAGTCAAACGGGTAAAATTTGAAAGTCAAAACCAGAGTTTTAGTGATTTCTGTTTCCATGTTTGTTTAAATGTTAAGTTTTAAAGTGATTTGAGTTAGTATAATTAGTTGAGATCAGTTTCCTTATAATTTCAGTGGTTTTATTGCTTCTAGTTAGTTTTAAAGGAGCGTTTGGTTTAGTCTTAAATCTTAGGTTCTTAGCCATGTAGATGTATGGAATGTGGTCTAGTTCAGTAGAGTTACTGGTTTTAAAGTTGTCTCAAGTAGTATTTCAAGTTACAAATCACATTTTGAGTCTTAAAAAGTTCTAGCTAAATCTGTCTTGCATATCCTATCTGTCCAAATCAGTTTCTATTCACAGTCAATTTTTAGGGTCTTAATCAGTTTAAACATCAGTTTTAGAGCTTTTACTTGTTGTTTAGTTAGCATAGATGATCTTATTTCAGTTTATTTGGTGATTAGAGGTTTTAGTTTTGCTTAAATTTCAGCTAGAAATTGCTTGATTACTTTCTGTTGCCCTGTACATCTGTCATCAAAACTTATTCACAGTTGCTTTTTAGCTTATTTTGTTGCAATGTATGTTTGATTTTTGATTCCCCTTTTAGCCCTTAGTCTAAGTTTGATTTGTATTGCCCTTTGTAGCCATCTAGAAGCTTATCTCTTAGCTTAATCAGGCCTGCTATAAGCCCTTTTCTGCCCATCTGTTTTGCTGCATCAGCAGCCTATGCTCTATATATCCAGTTAGTTTTTGACCTTTAACTTCTTCATCACTAGTCCTCATTGGCTGAAATTTGGTACAAGCACTCTCTGGCTGGTAGACTAGAGATTTCCATCCTTGGTTCTCAGTTTGGCTTATTAAATAAGCAGTTGCAACTGCTTAAACAGTAGGGTCAGGAATCTGTTTTGCTTTAGTAGCATTTAGCTTAAATCCTTGGTAATCTGCTTATTAGGTGTTAGGAGTAGTTGCAAATGGTTGCTTTAGAGTAGTTATAGTATAATTTTGCTTCTGTTTTCAGTTGGTTCATTCTAGTGCTTATTTGCTTATTTAAAAGTGCTTATTTCCCCATCAGTTACACTACAGCTTCAATATTCCCCACATAAGCCCATGTTGTTATATTTTTCATAGCTTTAGAATAACATTTTAGAATTTTCCTGAGTTTTTCATAATTTTTGGTCACTGTTTAGTATTTTTCTTATTTAAAAACAGTTTTTAATCATTTTTAAATAGCTTTTATTGCAAATAATTGAGAAAAAGTTCCAGAAAATAATTTTTCAATTTTCCCAGTTTAAGAAAAATATAAAAAGCATAAAAAAGATTTTTCCTTATTTTTCCCCTTTTATTTGGTATTTTTCACAATATTAATTAGATTAAAATAGTTTTAAATTAGTAGAAAATAGAAAATTAATCTGAAAAATAAAAATTTAGTTTTGAAAATTCTCTTATGTTATTTTAGATTTTTAGAAATTAGTTTCATAATTTTCCCTTTAATTTTTATAATTTTTAGTATTATAATTTAGTTTTAAAAGTTAAAAATTAGTTTTTAATTTAAATAAAATCCAGAAAAATCCAAAAAAAATAGTTTTAATTCATTAATAGTTTTCAAATATCATTTTAAGAGTAAAAGTAATTTTAGGTTATTTTTAGGATCTAGATTAGACGTACTTGCATTTTATTCGCGTTTTGTTTTAATCCCGTTTTTGCGTTTTAGTGTAGAATTGCGTAGTTTGCCATAATTCTTAGGTTTTCCCCTTAGATTTTATTTCCATTTACTTTCCTGATCCCGTAGTTTAGATAAACATCATTTTATCCCCTTCTCTTATTCAAATCCCTATAATCGAGACGTGAGTTGGAAATTCCATTCAACCCTCGTTCGGAACGATCTTGGTGCTCAAACCTAATACGTTTGAGTTACCCATACTACACAACTTCTCTTATTATCATTGGTTGATTTTTATCAAATCAATTTTTGGCGCCGCTGCCGGGGAGGGCTTGTAGCGAGTTTTCGTATTCCGTCTCGAATCGCGTGCATTTGAAGATCCTTCCCCGAGTGAAGTTACCGTCATTTTTGTAAATATATATTTTTGAAAAACCCAAAAAAATCTAAAAATACCAAAACATTCTTCCTACAGTGTTTACAAAACCATAAAAATTAAAAAACCGACAAAAGAAACTGAAACGCCAATTGTTACGTCGGCTCACCTTGAAGGTACAACCTATACACGGGGTATAAGGAAAGTCTTGACATTAAATTGCAGACTGAAGAACGATCTACTCTTCGTTCCCGCTCCGCTGCGCGTACTTTTGAGAGCTACCGAGCACCGGTTGACGTGACGGTTACAAAAATATAGTGTTTTCTTATATATAAAAACCCAAAAAGATTTTCCTTTTCAAAATTTGTTTTAAAAACCCAAAAATATTCTTCTTTACCCTCTGAACCGTCAATTCTTTATCTCTTTACCCTCTTATTTGTATAATTCTTCTCGATGTCTTCGTCTTACCATTATGGTTGTCAATGGTGTGGGGGACCTCAAAATGGTGGGAATTGTCCCGGTTGTAGCATTGTGAATACGGGAAACGAGTTTGTCTACGACCAACATCCCTACAATGAAACAACAGATTTCCTTAACCAATCCTCATACCATGAGACGGAGTCATACTCTTGTGAGTACTATGGAGGTCCTCACCAAGGTTTTCAATGCCAAACTCAATATAACAATCAGACCTTTGGTTATGAACCTTATCCATATACTTCACCAAACCCGTCACAACAATCATATTGTTGTGAGTATTGTGGAGGTCCGCATGTTAACTCCGATTGTCAAATGCAAAACCCGCTTGTCTATGAGCAGGTTCCTTGTAACAATTACGACTATCCTTATAACCCACCTCCACAATACCAAGAAATTCAACCACAACCTCCGATAATTTCTCCAGAAATTCAAAGATGTCTTAAAATACTCGAAGAATTTGTTAATAAACATGCCAAAGATCGAGCGTCTCGCAACGAAAGATATATGATAGAATTACTCGAAGAAGAAGAACGAGCAGCTCAGATTGAAAAATGCCTTGAAGAAATACGAATTGAGGAGCAAGCACTTGAAAGACGTGCCCGATGGCTCGAGACTTACATTGACGATGATGATGAGGATTCCATCCAAATGAAAGAATACTATGCAAGTTTGTCGGCTGAAACCCCTCCCGTTTCTGAGTCTTTCATTTCCGACTCTTCCCCTTCACTCACGCCGGATGAGAGAAGTGATGTCGTATTGGAAGAGGTCGATGATTCTATTTCTTCAAACATTGTTGAACCCGTTGACTCTCTCATAATGGGGGACGAGCTTCTTAGCACTATTCCGGAAACGGAATCGTCTAGTGTTGAGAGCCTTGACCCAATCCCAAGTGAGTCCGAGGATTTATCTGATAATGATTGTGATTCGCTTTTATGTGATTCTCTTGACATCTCCGAGGTTACTTCCGGGATTTTCTCAAATCCAGTTTTCAAGTTCAGTGACGACTACACCTTTTGTGAAGTTAATCCTCTTTTCGACAAAGATTTTGAGTCCGATTCAGATACCACAACGGAAGTGGTGGATATTGCTAGCTCTCAGAGCACACCACTTGTCCCATCTCTGTGTTCCGACCTTTCTCTCCCGTCATGTGATGTTATGCAAGATGAAGAAAGTGATGAATCTGACACTGAAGATATTATGGAGATTTATGAATTGACTAAAGTGGTTGAAGATGATATTCTTGATTATCCGCCTTATGATTCTGATATGGAAGAAATCGACTTATTTCTTGATGATCCAATACCGCCGGGTATTGAGAGTGATGGGTGCGACTCTAATCAAGATGTCCTTTTTCTTGAAAGCTTGCTTAATGATGATTCTCCTTCCTCTGTTGAGTCGACCCTCACTTATCCCGTTGAGCCGACATGTGAAGACAAAATTTTTAAACCTGGAATACTCATTGATGAGCTTTATGCTAAAACCGTTGTTAGAGAAAAGGATCCTCTCTTGGATGCCTTCATTGTTAAGCTTTCACCTCCTTACCATGAGCTCCCTTCTTCTATGGAGTATTCTTATTGTGATCCGTCATCCTTTCGTCCACCCGCAAAACCGCCGGATGATGGATCATTCTTTCATGTTATCCTATATGTGCTGAAGCCCGACATTTTCTTTCCCACCCAACCCACCCATTCTCTTTCCCTCTGGAGTGAGGATACCGTCTTTGATCCGGGTATCCCTTCCGCTTGCTTCCCCAAGGACAAATGATTTCGGGGACGAGTCAAGCTAGCGACTCGGTAATCAAAAACAGTAGCGCTTCGTGGGAGGCACCCCATGCTTATCCATCTATCTTCTTTCTATTTTCTAATAAGTGACGCGAAGGGGTCTGCCTCTTCGATTTCTCGTGTTTGGTTGTTTGTGATGTTGTGTTTAGGATGTTCCCGATATGAAGACTCTCGTGCTCGAAGTTTGTCATTTCTCCACTCGAGTTTCATGATCGTTGCTGATGGAAATCCGATATCCTAATCTTATCGACTAACATTTATCTTTGAGCATACTTAATAAACGGCTTTTAGATTTTCGTGATACCCTTGCATTAAACATTGAGGACAATGTTTCGTTCTAGTCTGGGGTAGGGTAATCTTCGATTTGATTTGACCGCACTTGCTTATTTCTGTTGTGTTACTCTTGCAACCCCGTTTTTCCTTAGAAAATGAAAAATTGTGCAAAAACGTGAAAAATTTAAAAAATTTTGTAAGCTTTTGTTAAGTCTTTTAGATTGAAAAGTTTTGCTAGTCTCTTAGACAAGAAGCTATAAAATGCGAATTCTAGCTCACAAGGCCAAGATTTTGCAAGTTTCCCTGAGTAACTTTAAATATGCATAACTTTATTTCATTAGACGAAGCATTTGCTAAGTTTATATATGTTTTGACACCTTGTTGACTTTCCGCTGGTGAGAGTAGGAATAGAATTCTGACTTGACCGGGCGTGTTGAGCCCTAGCTTGTTCCCTTAACCATAGATAATCTAAAAATTATCGGCTAAGCATCTGCGGATCTCATTATTTGGGATTTTAAATTTGCAGAGATCGAGAAATGATAGAGTTACTTATGAGTTGAGATGCTAAGCGTGGAGTAGTTGGTTCTCTTTAGAGCCCATCGAAGGTACTTATGGCTTTTTGTTCCCACAAAATTGTTTCACCCCATATCTGTCTAATAATAATTAGAGATGTCGAGTTTTTGGCGATAGTTAGTTCTTTATCTTCTTAAAAGAATCTTTGTTTCTAAAATTGGGTACACATCAAGGATCCGTAATGAATAAGCAATAAGTGATAAGTGAAAAAGTAATAAGTAAAGTTGTGAGCTGCGGTGTCGAGATCGGACCCTTGGATCTTTAGCCGGGATTGAGTGAGGTCTTAGCCTAGCCAGCCGGGATCCTCATTTCATGAAGCCTATAGTCTTGGAATTACCCCGTGAAGCTCCGTAGTTCATAGCTCATATAAGTAAAAGTATAAGTCAAAAAAAAAAAAAAAAATGATGTTGAAAAATGATGAAAAAAGTCAAAAGTATAAGTGAATAAAAATTCCTTGATGTGGACCTCATTTTTGGGACAATGGTTCTTGAGAGAAGACGGATAACTAATTATCGACTTAGCTTTGTATCTTTATCGGAATAAAAGTTATCGAAACGAGAACTTGAAGAAATTCATTTCTCACAAAAATAAAAAAATTCTAGAGGAAAATAGGAAAATGGGAACAAAAGGTATTTACATAAGTAACTTCCATGGGTAGTGTTAGCATCTAGAGTCATATTTAACAATGATTTCGATTTTACGCTTAGTTTGGGACTTGTGAAAAATCAGGGACGATGTATTCTATCCGTATGGTCACTTCACGCTGTGTTGTGTTTTCTACTCCGTGATCCTAACGTGTCGTTTGAAAAATATTGATCGACATGAAAGTTCAACTAACCGTCATTCATAATCGGAATGTGCTTAATCATAATATCTATATGTGAATTAAAAGGTAAACGGGGCGTTTTTAGAATTAAGGGTTCTTAATCTCTTTTGAGGAATCTTTGCTACTTCTTCATAGGTTTAGTAGAAAGAGATTAAAATCCTTGGTTTTAGAAGCGTGAGTTGATTGCATTGCGTGAGGACACGACAATGGTCTCGTCTGGGGTATTTTGGTATGTGCTAAAACACATACCTTTTCATTATCAAAATAGACCCAAAATAACCAAGAAAGAGCCGTTTATTGCTAATATTTGTGGTTTTCTTGAGTTTGTGCTTGTGCAGGTACGGATATGTAAAAACACACAAAAAGGAACCAAATCAGACGTAAAACCAAGCACGAGAGAGAGAAGTGTGCAAAAGCCGATGCCGGGATGCTATTTATTGGATTTGAAGCTCAAAAGTGCATTTTACGGATTTCTGGATCAAGATTGGAAATTTACACATTTCACCTTTACCTTTACCACATTTACACAATAAACCTTTCACTTTCCCATTTACCCATTTTCACCCTTATACTTTCACAATTTACACCTTTGGTCCCTTATAAGCTTAAATGAATACATAGCTAGTCCAAAATATCCTAAACCCATATATCAATCCTTTGGCCCAAAACAATATCAAAAAGCCCAAATCCATTCACCTACCCGGCCACATTTTTATATTAAACCACAATCCAGTATCTCAACCACTTACCTGTTTTCCCTTAAACCATGACCCGTTGCACCACTTACAACCCGGTCAAACAAACCCACACACCAAGTCAAATTAATATAAACAAACCCTTACCCAAGCGCGCCCAAATCCTCACCCATTTACTGTTTAACTCCTTCTCCCCCATTTACCCACTCACCTCAACATTTACCTCACTTAAATGACCTTCTGGAAGCCTCTGCCACGTCTGACACATGGGTGTGTCACAAGATTGCCAGGGTGGAAGATTGGAGGCTCCTTATTGGTCCTGCCACATCACAAGAGTGATCCAAGGGCGTAGATTAGATTTGATGACAAATGAATGAATCAATGGCAGAGATCAATGCTTCATGAAGCTTCTCAAAGGCATCCCAAGCTCTCCTCAACTCAGCTATATAATCCCTCTTCCTCACAAGATAGAATCTATCCAATTTCTCATGTATTTAGAGAGATTTTGATCTTTTATTTACTGTCACTCTTTATTGTTTTCATTAGTTAGTTAATTGTAATTTCAAATTAAGTTTTGTAATCTCATTCTTTTTAATGCAAATTTCTTGTTGTCCTATTTACTTCTCAAATCTGTTTTTAAAACTGTTTAGTGTTTAAGAGTGTTTAATTTCTATTCTTTGAAGCTCACATGAGCTTTTGCAAGCTTATGTGAGCCTGTGGATGAATAACTTGTGCTTAATTCAAAGTTTTTCACAAAAGTCAATGAAAGTCAAACGGGTAAAATTTGAAAGTCAAAACCAGAGTTTTAGTGATTTCTGTTTCCATGTTTGTTTAAATGTTAAGTTTTAAAGTGATTTGAGTTAGTATAATTAGTTGAGATCAGTTTCCTTATAATTTCAGTGGTTTTATTGCTTCTAGTTAGTTTTAAAGGAGCGTTTGGTTTAGTCTTAAATCTTAGGTTCTTAGCCATGTAGATGTATGGAATGTGGTCTAGTTCAGTAGAGTTACTGGTTTTAAAGCTGTCTCAAGTAGTATTTCAAGTTACAAATCACATTTTGAGTCTTAAAAAGTTCTAGCTAAATCTGTCTTGCATATCTTATCTGTCCAAATCAGTTTCTATTCGCAGTCAATTTTTAGGGTCTTAATCAGTTTAAACATCAGTTTTAGAGCTTTTACTTGTTGTTTAGATAGCATAGATGATCTTATTTCAGTTTATTTGGTGATTAGAGGTTTTAGTTTTGCTTAAATTTTAGCTAGAAATTGCTTGATTACTTTCTGTTGCCCTGTACATGTGTCATCAAAACTTATTCACAGTTGCTTTTTAGCTTATTTTGTTGCAATGTATGTTTGATTTTTGATTCCCCTTTTAGCCCTTAGTCTAAGTTTGATTTGTATTGCCCTTTGTAGCCATCTAGAAGCTTATCTCTTAGCTTAATCAGGCTTGCTATAAGCCCTTTTCTGCCCATCTGTTTTGCTGCATCAGAAGCCTATGCTCTATATATCCAGTTAGTTTTTGACCTTTAACTTCTTCATCACTAGTCCTCATTGGCTGAAATTTGGTACAAGCACTCTTTGGCTGGTAGACTAGAGATTTCCATCCTTGGTTCTCAGTTTGGCTTATTAAATAAGCAGTTGCAACTGCTTAAACAGTAGGGTCAGGAATCTGTTTTGCTTTAGTAGCATTTAGCTTAAATCCTTGGTAATCTGCTTATTAGGTGTTAGGAGTAGTTGCAAATGGTTGCTTTAGAGTAGTTATAGTATAATTTTGCTTATGTTTTCAGTTGGTTCATTCTAGTGCTTATTTGCTTATTTAAAAGTGCTTATTTCCCCATCAGTTACACTACAGCTTCAATATTCCCCACATAAGCCCATGTTGTTATATTTTTCATAGCTTTAGAATAACATTTTAGAATTTTCCTGAGTTTTTCATAATTTTTTGTCACTGTTTAGTATTTTTCTTATTTAAAAACAGTTTTTAATCATTTTTAAATAGCTTTTATTGCAAAAAATTGAGAAAAAGTTCCAAAAAATAATTTTTTAATTTTCCCAGTTTAAGAAAAATATAAAAAGCATAAAAAAGATTTTTCCTTATTTTTCCCCTTTTATTTGGTATTTTTCACAATATTAATTAGATTAAAATAGTTTTAAATTAGTAGAAAATAGAAAATTAATCTGAAAAATAAAAATTTAGTTTTGAAAATTCTCTTATGTTATTTTAGATTTTTGGAAATTAGTTTCATAATTTTTCCTTTAATTTTTATAATTTTTAGTATTATAATTTAGTTTTAAAAGTTAAAAATTAGTTTTTAATTTAAATAAAATCCAGAAAAATCCAAAAAAAATAGTTTTAATTCATTAATAGTTTTCAAATATCATTTTTAGAGTAAAAGTAATTTTAGGTTATTTTTAGGATCTAGATTAGACGTACTTGCATTTTATTCGCGTTTTGTTTTAATCCCGTTTTTGCGTTTTAGTGTAGAATTGCGTAGTTTGCCATAATTCTTAGGTTTTCCCCTTAGATTTTATTTCCATTTACTTTCCTGATCCCGTAGTTTAGATAAACATCATTTTATCCCCTTCTCTTATTCAAATCCCGATAATCGAGACGTGAGTTGGAAATTCCATTCAACCCTCGTTCGGAACGATCTTGGTGCTCAAACCTAATACGTTTGAGTTACCCATGCTACACAACTTCTCTTATTATCATTGGTTGATTTTTATCAAATCATGTACTTAATGCTTTATTAAATCTTTGTGAACTTTAGAATATGACTCCTTGAGTAGTTGTAAGCTAAACCATCCAAAGAGTGCCTTAGAGTAAGAGTTTATTATCCCTAGTGGGTTTTGTAGACGAGACCCTTTGGTAAGTTCAAAGAGTTAGGGAGAAACGCATACCCTACAACCTTAGACACACAACGCAACTAAGAATAAGGACGTGACAATTCAACCACCAATAGGAGATAATTAAGGAGTAGTAAAACCTAAGTAAACACATCTTTAAACTATCATACGAGCACACAATAATTAGACATAGACTACATACACCTTAGATTAGATAATTAGATAAGTAGAGTAATCGGTAGCAATACCAACCCCCCAAATCCAAATCCCGAGATTCGTACCTTTCCTTTTCTTAAAAATATAAAAAGATAAAAAAATAATCTTCCTCAATCCCTACCTTAGCGTAGTAACTTCTCACTAGTATTCCTATTCAACTAGAGAACGATATCAATACCCGTGGCTTACCCTAATACTACACTACAATGATTAGGTTCACTGCCTAGGGTGTTGAAAAACTTGCTCGACGAAAAGGAAGTTCCTTTGACCCCGAACGACGCGTGTAGCGTTATCATGCACGAAATTTTTCAAAATTGGTTTAGCGCAGCACTTTCCTTTCTTGAAGAGCGGGTTGCTATCTGAAATAATAGCAAGCCATTGTTTAAGTACGGGTTACAGTCTGAAGTAACTGCAAGCCATTTTTGTAGTGCGGGTTACAGTCTGAAATAACTGTAAGCCATATTTTGAGACATGTTTAGAAAGAAATATTTACACCTCCTGCTCGAACTTCATCTAAAGTCCCGTGCCATTATTGAATGACATTTTTAAGACCGTAGATGTTATCAATACCAGAAGACATGTCTTGAGAAAACAATATTTTTGATATTTTTAAATTTTATGATTTAATAGTTGTTTTTTTTTTTTTTTTTTTTTTTTTTTTTGTATTTTGTTTTTGATAAATATTTACAGATAGAATGGATGATATAGTTTAAGAATATGATGATACGAGTACCGAGATAAGGATATCGAGCAGCCTCGTTGTAGAAGATAGAAGTCATAATCTCTTAAACATTCACCACCAAAGCTTCCAAGGCTCTTGAATCAAAGAGAGAAATTAAGCCTTCTGAAAGTGAGACTTTGGTAGCTTCCCCCCAAACCGACAAACTAAGAATAAAGACCATTTCTCCAAGAAGTAGAGATGAATAAAAACGGTCTCATTGAATGAAGCTCTGCATCCCGAAGAACTCGAGAACACCGAAGTAACAAGTTGAAACATTGATCGTCTTAGTGGTTATCAAATCCGGAATACATGATTAAGTCCGATCACATGAACCTGTTGTGGGTCCCCGATGTACACATTACTCTTCAAGATTGACCAGTTGTCTATTCAGGGGAACAATATATCAACATCTTCATTTTACCAAGTGCCTTCCAGTTATCTTCCATATAACCAATCAGCCTATAATGTACACAAGTACCCAACCAGAGTAGAGACAACAACATCACAGTAACTGGTTGAATCACTGATCTTCTCTGCGGCAACTCCGGAATAACTGATTAAGCTCGATCATGTGAATATGTTGTGCGACCCTGATGTACACATATCTCTCCCCTGATGGTTGCAATCTCATCGGAATCATCATTATATTATGAACATGAAGCACTAACCGGAAGGACATTATCATAACCCATATTGAAGATGTCGATAAGCAATATCATCTCACGCTCCAAATATTCTTCTCATATTTCTTCCTACTGAAAGCTGATTTAACACATACCGAAAGTATCCAGAGACCATTTCCCTCCAAATGGTTGGAATAATACATCCTTCCCCTAAATAGTTGGAATAGCACACCAAAGGCTACGAGTTAAACACTGAGTTTCTCTATGGTTATGACATTTGTATTTCCCGGGATTACTTCAATAGAGAAGAGGTATTAAGTTCATCACGTGTACTCGTTGTGTTTTTAGATGTATATCTCCTTCCCCCTTGCTGGTTTTGATACCTCAAAATCAGCAACACATTATACATGCCAAATATTCTTGAAATAGAGAAGAACAAAAAATTAGCTCAAATGAATCATGTGAGAATCAACTGCTACAAAGACTCTCTCTGACTTTCTTTACCAACCCATATGTGGACAAATTGAAGTGACCAGTGACGAAGAAAACACGATATACCAAACTTGAAACTGAAGTAGAATTCCCCGCATTTGTATCTTAATCTTGCACTAATCTTGGAAGAACGGTGTCGAGAATTTATGCTCCAAGCAAATCTCTAATTACTCAATACTCAACCAAATTATGAGACATTAACACCTCTTGCGATTATCCACAATGACATTTGCGTGTGTCACTGAGTAAAACTGTGTAACTCCTTAAAGTGATAGTTAACCAGTTCTTCAACCATCCACCCCGACTGCTGGTAACTAGATAAAACAAGTCTTCAACTCAAATTCTTAAGCCCGAGCAAGTTATCCAATAAGAACACGCCTTTCTGAAAGTCAACTTCAATCTCAAATAAGTAATAAATGATTAACTCCGAAGTAATCAACTTGTGTCAAATGCCCAACATGTGAAAAAACATACAATCGGATGTATATTGATCCACTGAATGAACCAGAATAAATGATTCCTCAACATCAATGCCTTCTTCCTAAAGGTATACATGTAGAGACTGATCTGGAAGATTCACCAAAAATGTTTTCGAGCGGATGAGGTAGTCATTTTCCTTAATGTTCATGTGGTTGATTTATAGCGTGCACATTGAGAGGAACAATAATCCATGGAGATTTGGCAAAGGAATACCAAAGAGCGGATCATTATTCAATAGTGCATCTACAATATCATGATAGTCATTCTCAACGCCTTGTGAAATAACTGGAGGTAATGTTTCTTGAGGATTCCAAGAAGTACTTCTTAGATGGTGAACCAGTTGAGTCAGTAGGAACCGGAGCATGAGCTTCAGAAACTAGATGATCAACATTTGTTGGAGGTTGGAAGTACTCCTCAAACATATCTTGAACCAATGAATCCCAGTTATCCTTAGTAAGTGAAGCATTAGGCGTTGAAGGAGAGTCATATGACCATAATTCAAGCATCCATCAACATGTAGTATATGCACTCTTCTCCCCCTCAAAAATTGCATCCAAAGTTGCCATTTTTGATTTGAACAATTGAATAAGAATATACACCAATGAACGTAGATCCACTTGAGGGTTGAAAGAGCGTGGAAAAACATGAAGCTTGTTGATGAAGAATGTCGATGAGAATGGTCATACACATGAAGATTTCTCTTCTTTTGAAGATAAAGCGCACTGAAGCGTACACCTTTCTTTTCTTTAAGGAACGGGGCCTGAAGTGTTATCTGTAGACGCCATAATGAAGAAGTACGAGGCCTGAACTGATGTGAACAGAAGTCATAGCCGAAAGAATATCAAGATTGAGTTACTTGAACCCATGAGTTATGAGATATCAATCCATTTGTAATACATACTTTAAGACAGTCCATGTAGTGAAGGATCGAAGTATCTGCAACAGAGTAAGGACTACCTGCACTAATATTACAAACTTGATTGCATATATTTTGGTTAGTGACATTAGTATCCAAACCCTTTGGGGTTTCACGGTCAACCTTGATTATGTCATCGGTAAACAGCTTTCCGGTAGGTATCCACTTAAATCCAGTATTCTTAAGAATTCTACCATATGGTAACCACTTATGGCAAGATCTAGGATTGTTAGGCTTCTTGTGCATAGCGGAAAACTTATCGCTATTCCTAGTTTCCAAAGATTTAGCAGTTGGTAACCATCTAGGCAAAGTTTTTGGTTTGTTTTGCTTCATATGCACTAAAGATGACTTAGTGTAAATCCTAGACTTAACATGTTGAACCTTTGCATGAGCATTTACTTTATTCAGGGATTTTGTGAAACAATTATCATGATTTGTATTAAAGATACATTTCAGACACTTCGAGCAAACAGCTTGTTTGGATTCAGAAATAGATCTAGATTTCTTAGACTGATCTGCTATGGAAATAGCTTTAATCGAAGCGCAACTACTCTTAGATCCAAGCCAGTCCCTAGTCTTTAGTTTAGTGTTCCTAGGTAATGGTTTAGAATTACTAGCAGTGCCTTGAAATCTCGAAGAATTCATCACCCTAGGTCTTGCACCTAAAATTCCTTCTTTTCGAATATGTGCCTTCTTTCTAGCCATTTCTAGATAAGAGTTCTTATATAAGTCATTCTTACCATTTTTCCTAGGCAAGTAAGGTGAAGTGACTGGTTTTGTCAAAACTTGTTTCGCATCAACTTGGGAGGCAAACCGCGTTTTTGAAAATTTTGGTCTTTCAGATCTAAACGCATTCGGTTGTCTAATAACTTGTTTCCCCAAGATTTTTGGTTTTGCAAACTTAGTGTTCACACTATTCCCTGTTGTTTTTCTGAGCTCATTTTTTAAGGCAACAATTGCAAAACTCTTTTCCTGAAGTTGAGCTTTGAGATCATCAATTTTGGCTATCAAAGAGTTTGTTTGTTCCAAAGAATTAGTTCTAGTATCTTTGACAGAGTCACTTGGGTCTATGTGATGTTTTCTCAAAGACTCATTTTCCTTAAGTAATTTAGCCACATAAATTGACTGTTCATTATTTCTTGTTATAATAGCATCAAAGTCTTGTGTAGTCTAGACTAAATTACTTTTCTCATGCATACCAGAAATATGTTTCTTCAAATTTTTGATAGTCGAGTTTTTGTCCTGAAGCTGAGCTTTTAAATCATTTATTTCAAAAAATTCACGAAATTCAGGGAATTCCGGATTGTTGCAAGGTTTCATAGTTTGAAAACTTTCTTCTTTTCTTTGGATTGCAATTTCAAGTGAAAAGCAATGTTTTTCAAGTTCTGAGAATTTATTTGAAAGTTCATCAAAAGTTATCTTATCAACCATATCATTAGTTTTGAAACACTTTATCTCAGACTCAGCTTCAGTTACAGAACATGTATTAAGAACATGTTCTGTGATGTGATCAGTTTGAATAAGAAAATTTCCATATGCATTATGTTGAACAGTTAAGGGTACCTCATCCCTTGACACATGTTCATTTATCGGTCTGACATCTGCATCCTCATCATCTATAGCAAGAATCACTGAACTACTGGTTGTTTCAAGCTTATCTGTCTCTGAGCCCTTGTATTCAGTGTCAACTGATCCATCCTCCAATGCCTTACTGGTCTCAACACTACAATCTATTGATTGCACTTGACATTCATTCACCTTTCTGATTACTGTATCCACATCATGGCTGACATGAGTTATTGAACAATTTGTTGCATCATTCTGTGTTGTCTCTGTTATTCTGCATTCAGCAACATTCGATCTTTCAACGGAAACATTACTCGACTCATCACAACAATCTGTCAACTGAACCAGACTCTCATCTATATTTTCTTTTTTCTGAGTAACTTCCTCAATATACTTATCCACATTATCCATGAGATGGATAAGTGTCTCAATGAACACGCTAATTTCCATTCCAGTGTGTCTCTTGAAAGACATTTCAGTCATGTTTTGATCATAATCTGATGTAAATTCCCCACTGATGAATGACTGAAATTGCTTGTGGATCACTTGAAGTGCAGCACTGGAACTATCCTTTTGAACCTTTTCTTTATCAAGTTGTTGTTCTAATTGTTCTAAGTTCAACGGTAATGTACCCGTTAATGTGGATAAATCTTGACGGAAAAGGGCAATACATGTTCGTTCCGTTGTTGTGGGTAGAAGTAACATGAGGTGAGAGTGAAGTTGTTGATAGGGTATAATGCAACATTCCTTTTGCATGGCATTCTGTAGCATTAGCAGGTGCAATTCATTCTCATTGTACTCAGAACATGAAGATCTCACATCCTCATTGATTAATTCAAACATCTTTAACCGTTCAGTGTAGCATACATTATCATTGTTGTCCACAGCATCATAAAATTTAAGTACTTCTGAAATCACTGGGTCAGTAGTGTAAGACATGATGTTATAGTATGCACGGGATTTTACAATAACCAATAGAACGTGTTAAGATAACTGATGGACCCACACAATGATAGAGGATTATGTGTTAGGAGTGATGATTGTTTGAAGGATTAGCTGAAGTGTTATTTGGTTGTGAATTGGTTTTGTTAATGCACGTTTTTACGGTGAAATTTAGGTCTAAAAACTTAAAAGCTCAATAACTTCCTTTCGGAGAGGATTTGGGCCTCGAAAAATTCGTTTCACAACATTGTTATAAAACCTCACAATATTCAGCCTGTTCCGGTCGTTTTGACAGGTATTTCGCTGAAAACGTAGTTACGGATCAAAAGTTATGGCCGTTTGAAGTTTTGATGTAAAAAGTCAACTTTGGTCAAACCTCATCTCAAGTCGCTATGGATCAAGTCGCTATGAACCAAGTCGCCTAAGCAGCAAATCGCTAAGCTGACAAGTCGCTAAAGAACAACTCGCTAAGTAGACAAGTCGCTAAGGAACAACTCGCTGAGAGGTCAAGTCGCTAAAGAGTAAATCGCTAGTAACAACAAAGACAAGTCGCTAGAAATAATAAAGATAAGTCGCTACGTCAACCAAGTCGCTAGCCGAAGTGGTGTCTCCACTACTTTTACTGTTTGTCGTCTTGTCTCAATAGACAAGTCGCTAGGGCTCAAATCGCTACCACTTCAACTACAAGTCGCTACCAACTAACAAAGCAAGTCGCTACGAAGAAAGTTTATCCGAGAACCAAGTCGCTAGGAAGAAAAACTTAAACACAACCCTTTTCAATCCAAAAAAAGCTCAACCATAGTGATTCAAGCTTTCCAAATCAAAACCCAAGCACTTACAATGATTCTAAACACAAAAGTACACTCAAAATTCAAACTTTAACACAAGAAATGATCCAAATGATGCAAAAACTACTAAACTTTTTCAAACCCAAAAACCATTTAAAACCACTAGAAATCCAAGAACATGTAAGAGAGATGTTCAAACCATGGCTCTTGATACCATTTGTAACATATTGGATTTCACAAACACATCACATAACAATATATGGTTCGAATATGAGTAGGTTTTATAGAGAAAAAGTGGAAGGTGGGAGCCTTTCTAGAGAGAGAAAGAGAAAGAAAACATAGAAGGTTAGATTATAATGAAAGGTCCAACCCTCTACCTTGGGAGGTAGAGGATATTTATAGTTACATACTAAACGTCCTCCTTCGGACTGTGGATCAGGCATACAGTGGGTAAAGACCCGTCCTTCCTCCACGGTGTTATTCTAAACTAATAACTAAGCTAATAAATACGTAAATAACGATATGTCTACGAGCTAACCTATGCTAGATAATAGTTGGGGTGACCGACACTTCACTATGGAATTTCTAATTCCTAACAATCTCCCCCTAAAGGAGGTCACCCCATGATTTACATTTTGAATCCTAGCATTCTATTCTTGACTTCGTTCTTGAGCTCGTAGACTTCAATTCTTCAAATTTAGCAATCGTTGTGCTTTAGCTGTGATTTCTTCAAAGTTCGACTGCTTTGTACTTTTACAGTGGAGGTCTTTTTGCTGATCCACATCTTTGATGATCTTCGAGCTTTCATTGAGATCATCAGCCACAGAAAATCTCTGGATCACCCTTTGTTGTGTCGCCTTCATGTGAAGTCGTGACTTTTGGACCGACATGCTCACACTTTCATGATCATGACATCTTTCCATCAGAGCAGCGGAAGCTTTACTGGTTCATGATATTTGCAGCAGCGTAGCAGAAGCATAGTATAAAAATATCATAGCCAGGTTATGTAGATATGCACCAGTCATGATTTCTTCTATTAAGTGTGGATGCTGTGAGCATGCGGCTTTCTATTGACTCCTTAATTATGATCAGCTGCAACCGTCAAAATGTACCTCTAAACAACAGTTAGCAATAAAACACACGAAAGTGTCTTTGATCACTTTCGTTGAATTGAGGTACACGGCCCACGGTTCCCCGTTGATCAGTACAAGTACTGCCTGTGATCAGGTATAATTCCGAAGAATCTCCTTGACAGGGTTTCGCAATTGTTCTAGCTGTTCTCAAACCGGAACGTCTCAAAGAAGACAACACGAAGTGAGTGAACCAGCGAATTGGGATTCACTGATTGATGAAAGATTGATTTGAAAACAATCGCGTATTGCTTAGAATAAAGATTTTTGCAATACGATGAAGGTTTTATGAGAAAGATCAATTTTCAATCATAAATACTTTTTGTATTCGAAAAGAGTACACATTCTATGTGCTAGAGAAAAGAAGATTTGCACATCGAATGGTTTTTCCAAAAGTATTTTTTTCAATCAGAGATACTTTTTGTGTTTGAAATATGAATACACATTCGATGTGCTAGAGAAAACAGATTTGCACATCGAACGGTTTTTCTAAAAGTATTCGTCAATTCATTTCCTGGACCAAGCTTGATTCAAGAATGAATCACCCCATTGTTTCTATCCAGTTGTCACAAGCTTGATCTTTCAAAAAGATCTCACATGTCACCCACCAAGAGCTTGTTTGATGTTGGCTCTAGAAGGATTTCCATCTTCATTGTGAATACTTTTACATACCACTCAGATGTTCTGGACATTACCACAAGGATAATGTGTAGGACTCTTAAGATATATTCTTACTTTCCACATTGTGTGAAACAGCAAGTATTCATTAATTTTGTGTCATAATGAGATATTGTGGATGATCTCTTGGCTCCAGACTCAATTGTGCACATTTGGTTCCTATGCCGGAGACTAGGGAGTGGGTCTCCTTCTTCAATATCAACAATCTCTAAGAAAAAGTCGATAGATTATGTAGGTTCCCCGTGAGAATGAAACAAGCCCTTTTAAGAGGAACTTGAGTAGCTTGGGAAGTTTAGTGCAGTGCATCACTGGGTCCATGATGTCTTGTCTTCAATACCAGTGTTACCTAAGTAACCACCAGTAGCATATGTATTGAACCCGGTTTCTGCCCTAAGGTTGAATTGTTGGAGGGCTATTTCTTTTCACCCTTTTCACATTCATTTCTTTTTCATTCTTCAACCCCTTCAGTGCTTACCGAGACTTCATTAATAGAACCTTGTTGGATTTATTCTAGTTCTAGCTCTTTCTCAGTCGGCACTCTTCCCATATTCTCATTTTTCTCCTTTTTTTCATCATACCTAAGGACTCTACACTGTCTAGTGGATTGTCCCTGGGTAGATCCCTCCGGCTCTGGCGGGATCGTGGGAACGAATACCTAACCTCACCATCCTTATAACTCCATACATAAAGTAAAATGGTCGGTCTTTTGGTACAGTTCATTCTTCCGTGAAACCAATTAAAAAATCATTTGAAAATTAATCAAGGTACTCATGATATAATATCAAAGCATTTTGTACCTTAATTGTTTTGATCATTTAGAAATGCTCCCCCTCAACATGTGCATAAGATTTTGAAATAGTTTATCACATGGAGGCAAGAGTTCTTTGAAATAATTTCTTGATCACAATTTCCATAGAAAAAGCCATTTGATTTTCTTGGTAAATTCTCCCCCTCAATATGTGCTTTGGATATTTGAAATCATTTTATCACATAGAGGCAGGGGTTCTTTAAAGTACTTCCACGATCACGAATGCCATAAAGAAAACCTTTAACACTCAATCAAGGTACTTATGATAAAACATTGAAACCTTTGTACCTTGATAGTTTATTTTCATTAGAAATGCTCCCCCTCAATATGTGCTTCGAGATTCGAAAGCGTTTAGCACATATGGGAGAGCTGCATGCACAATTGAATCAAACGATCACCTTTTATCAGATTTCATATTAAATCACAAATTCTCCCCCGATCAAAAATATCAAACCCTTTGAGATTTTAGATCCCAAGTGATTTAATAAGGTTTAGAAAACATGGGAGAGTATGTGGCCTAGTTTAAATACTCATCTTGTTTTTGGATAAATACTCCTCCTCAATCATGTGCATCATATATTGAAATTGTTTGGCACATGGAGGCAGGAGTACCTTTAAAGAACTAAAACCAATTCCATTTAAACAGATTTGAGATTTAAATCACGATCTCTCCCCCAATCAAAATTTTCAAACCATTTGAGATTTTTGATCCCAAAAGATTTAAATCATTTAGAAAATTTTGGGGAAAGACGTGGCAAGATTTGATTTTGAAAAATGACAGATAAGGACCATTTTAAGATATTAAAGATTGTTAGTGTCAGGTATGATTGTTTTAAGAGATCTTTTAGGTAAAATAAAACAATTTCACAATCAAACAAGAACAGAAAAAATTTCATTTTAAAAGATCTTTGAGTTTTAAAGAAAATCATACCATGACATAACATTAAATCCTTAGATCACCACTTATTTTGTACAAACGGACCTTTTATGAAGAAATATTCTTTGAAAATATTTAGAATGAAATCACTCTCCCCCTCAATCGATGACCGTAGTCGATGATTGAGTGACTTAAGTTTTGATAAAATAAAGTCCGGTGATTTTCAAAATTTGAATTCAGTTTATTATCAAAATAAGATTTTCCATTTTCGAAACAACATTTTCAAAAAATTTTAAAAATTGTATCATTCACTACTTTTCCTGCACAAGATACGTTAGGTGGAGAGAATCATAAGCTGCTTTTGTTGTTGTTGTTGGAGGTTTGGAAGAAAACCATCTGCTGAAGCAATGAGACTTCTTACGTTGCATTTTTTTCATGCGAACTCTTCATAGAAGTCAAATTAAGCTCCGTTTCTTCAATTGTCAACCCAAGATATAGTTACCCTTTCCATTCAGCATCCAATCATCTTCTAATGTGGGATCCGGATCGGGAACATTCTTATATACCAATATACCTGCATACGTTAGTGACCACGCATACAAATATATGGTGGTCGCCACCCAAACAACAATCGACTAATAAAAGTCAATTCATGTAGGACCTTATATTTATCAACCTTATCACTTTACCAAGCAAACCCAACACGTATACAAGTATACCCACGTGAAACAAACACAAACAAAGCTTAGAAATAAGATGAGAAAGATGGTGACTTGAAGATATAAATTCGTGTATGATGTGAGAAAAGATAAACACAAGATGTTGTATATTCAATAAGGAAAAACACACACACACACACTTTCAAGCACACCCCTCAAATGACATACTTGAGGGGTATATATAGGTAAGAGAGATGATGCCCTAAGGCTTGGCCATGGGCCTTGAGATGGACTTGGGATTGGGCTTGGGTTACACGAACTAGACAAGGCTAGCTTAACATAACTTATGCCCAATTAGCTTAGCCCAATCCACGAGCCCGTTGACTATTCTATCACGATATCTAACACACATTACAAAGTTCCTAATCGTGAATGACCATCACTTCTAATAAAAATAATCAAGGCTAACAATCTCCCCCTAAGGGGTGGTCATTCAAAAGATGCTCCACTTGAATAGGTCTTTAATCTTTTTGAGCTTGAACTTTGTGAGTAGATATAGAATAGTCTTAATTCTTTGTTCCTTCATGCTTTGTGATCAGTTAATGTGGTTGTCTGCCATTGTCAACTTCGTTGGTTAGGTGTCTCCACGTCATTCTCCACCATGCTCACACTTCTATTTGACTTTGAATTTCCAATGATAAAGTTCTCGAGTCTTTACACTTTGAGGATTCTTTGACATTGACGAAGAATCATCTTTAACTTTGTTGCCTTTGATTTTGATGAGAACTTTTCATGTGTTGTTGGTATGAGCATGTGGCGAGTCTGCACGATCCATCCGCTCCGGAGCTTCCATAAGAGGAAAACATAAAAACAGGTTAGTAATAAGCGGATTCTGGCACTTACAAGTTTGAATTTCGAGGGTGTTAACAGCATAGTGTGAAAACACGTCTCTAATTCTCACAGAGGCCGTTCCTGAACTGGAGTCCCACAAGTAAGATAACGCGATATACCGAAGTACATCTACAGTTCAGATGAGTCGCTGAGGTACACCGAAGCATCACCCCACGACTGTAAACCGTTTGAGACACACTAAGCGTAATCCACGGGGAGTTACCGAAGTGACCTGCTGTCAGGGCTGCTTGATGTTGACCCTGGCAGGAGTTTCCATTCAATCACTGAAGATCACAGAAGTGAAACTTCTCATAAATGTTCTGGCAGATTGCTAAGACTTGCGTAGGACTCTATAATATATCACTTGTGTCCTTATTGATGAACAACAAGCGATGTCATGTCAAGTGTTCCTATGAGATCTTTTGATGAATCTCGTGGCTCTAGACTCAATAGTGCATTTTGGTTTTCCTGAGCGGAGACTAGGGAGAGGGTCTCCTTCTTCAATATCAACAATCTCTAAGAGAAAGTCGATAGATTATGTAGGGTTCCCAGTGAGAATGAAACAAATCCTTTTAAGAGGAATTGAGTGGCTAGAAGGTTTAGTGCAGTGCGTCACTGGGTCCATGACGTCTTTGTCTTCAATACCAGTGTCAACTAGTGACAACTAGTAGCAGATGAATTGAACCCGGTTTCTGCCCTAAGGTTGAATATGGAGGGCTATTTCTTTTCACCCTTTTTCATTACTTTTCTTTTTAATTCTTCAACCCCTTCTTTCTCCTTTCTCACATTACTCCTTTTTTCAATCATACCTAAGGACTTCTAGTTCTAAACTATTGGTGATGTCCTTGGGTAGATCCCTCCGGCTCTGGCGGATCATAGGACTGATTTCCTATCCTTAGTCACCTTATAACTCCATGATTGTCCTATTGTTGCCATAAAACCATTTTTCTTGAAAATCTCTCAGAGTGTATATGATAGAAAACATGTTTGAGACACTCCGAGAGTTTTATATTTTCAGAAACACTCCCCCTTCACATGTGCTTATAAGTTTTGACAGAAATCTGCACATAGAGGGTAGAGTTTGCACTTTTTGAATTGATCGACTTTAAATGAACAAGACCGATTCGAGACACGTTTACATCACTAGAGAACTAGCTTGAAATTATTACCCGTCCTGGTCAAGTCCATAGAAAGTTTCTCGAGATGGTACATTATTCCTCGTCAATTCATTGGTTCCGACTGAGTCGAGCTCTTTTGAGATTCAAACAACGAACATTAAACTTTTTTGATCACATTTTAATCACGTTTCTCCCCCTCAAAAATAGCATATCGATGATGTTTTTGAAACAAAATGATTAAAAGATATGTTTTTCGAAAAGCATTTGGAGAGAAACTGATTTAGCATGAATTTTGGAACAATTTAGGTATTATACTCCCCCTTAACGAAAGCATATTTTTCATACAGAAAATTTAGAATCAATTAAGGGTTTAGAGGGAGTTATCTTGGTACCAAATGTGAGAGATTTTGAAAAAAATTTTTGAAAAATTTCGAATCAATGGTACGCAAGATGAGAAGAAGATTTTGAAAATCTTTTGAAGATATTCGAGAAGAATAATCTTCATTTGTTTTAGGATAAGTGCTCGATATTTATGAAAATCGATTTTGCGTAGCACTTTCCTTTCTTTAAAGATCGGGTTACAGTCTGAATTAACTGTAAGCCATTATGTTTTTAGGAATAGTGCTTGAAAAATATTTAAAAACTTTGATTTTGATAAGCACTTTCCTTTCTTTGAAGCGCGGGTCCTGAACTGATGTGTCCAGAAGCCATTATTTTGAAGTCCGGGTTTCGTACTGAATTATACGAAAGCCATTTTATGAAGAAATTTTGAGAAACGACATGTTTTAGAAAACATATTAAAGAACTCTCGCTCAAGCATCTGTACATGCCCGTATCATTGTTGAATGACATTTCTAGATACGTACAGAATATCGATTATACAAGAGACATGTCGTAGAAGAATATTTTTGGATTTTTTGATTTTATATTGTTTTTGTATTTTTTGAAAATTTTCTATTTTTGTATTTTGCTTTTGTTGGTTTTTCAAATTTTGTATTTTGTTTTTCAAAAATATTTACAAAGAAGATTTGAAGAGAGAGAAATTACGTTGGGACAAGTAAAAGTGGAGTTAAGAGTGAAACTAGAAAAGGATTTCCACATGCGAAATTGGCATACAGTTCTTCTTTACCACACGGGGTATATGAACCTTCAACACTTTTACAAGTACCTGCATCCACAGAAGAAGAATTTTCACAAATAACAGTGTTAGAAGTACATGTTTCCTCATGGTGAGGGTGATCACTATCAACGGTTGTAGTGGATCTGACTTCCTTATCCGAATGATTGTCACTACTATCTGTGTTGGAGCAAGTATCAAAAATCTTTCCTGTGGGAATCCATCTAAGACCTATTTGTTTGAAAACTTTTCCAGTGGGAATCCACCTAAGGTAAGATCGAGGAGTTGTTTTCTTATCAGATGCAGCAGAAGACTCATTTTTTGAAGAACTACGTCCTGAAGAGATCCACCTATTAGGTTTCCTTTTGTTTGACATTTTATCAACGGGCTTGTTTCTATTTGGTGTCTTAGTGGATTGTGCCTTGGCACGAGAATTATCTTTCTTGAGATATTGTAAGGCACATGCATCATGATTAGCTGAAAAAATACATTTTTTACATGTAGTACAGACAAATTCAATATTCTTGTTTAAAACAGCAGCTTTAACTTTGTCACTACAGTCTTTTGGAGATTGATGCTTGTTTGAAAAAGACTTAGAATTCCTAGTGTTGTTTTCTAAGGGCATAGCATTTTCTTTTGCGCAACTACTCTTAGATGCAAGCCAATCCCTAGTCTTTTGTAGAGTGTTCCTAGGTAATGGTTTACTACTACTAGCAGTGCCTTGAAATCTTGTAGAATTCATCACCCTAGATGTTTCACCTAGAATTCCATCTTTTCGAGTCTGTGCTTTTTTCCTAGCTTCTTCTAGATAGTGATTGTTGACCATGTTGTTAGAACCGACAGATTCTTTAACTGGATTTTTGGTCACATTCCTTGTACTAGTCCTAGAAGTGCCATGTGTAATCACTTTTTCTTTATCAAAAACTGGTTTTTCAAAAGCTTTGATAATTCTCTTTTTAATAGGCAGGGACTGTGGAGTGACTGTTTTTGACAAATCATATTTCTCATTGACTTTTGGAGGAGGCTGAGAAATAGACATTTTTGGTTTGAAAACCGATTTTGGAACATTTGGATTCTCCTCAGTCAATGGTTTTGCAAACTTAGTATCCACAGCCTTTCCATTTAGACATCCCAGCTGAGCTCTCAAAAGATCATTTTGCTCTTGCATGTCCTTGTAGGCACGCTCATACGACAGTTTGTCATACTTGCATTCCTCTGTTTTTCGATCAAGCTATTTAAAATAGGACACGTTTTCTTTTTCAAGTTTCATAAGAGCTTTTTCATATTTTGAAACAATTTCAGAGGTCTCATCCTGGAGTCTTTCATGATCTTCAACAGAATATGTTTGTAAAATAATGGACATGATATCGGTAGTCATAACATCTTCGAAGAGAGAATCATTCAAATTTTCCAAAACTTTGATGTGTTCAAAACTTTCATTAGCTTGCTTTACCAGGGATTTATGGTCCTTGACAAAGTCAGCTGTTTCTTTCAAAAGTGCTTGTTCAACATGAATTACCCTCGCACTGATGGCAGTTAACGGAGGGGCAATTTGGGTTTTAAAAAACTCTTTTGTTTACTGATGGCTATAGTACAGGTAATAAAATGTTTGTATAAGACAACTTCTAGTACTTTCTGAGGTCCTACTCTGGAGACTTTAACAAAGTTTTATACTTTTTCGAGAATACTTTGAACTTTTTCTTTTGCACAGGATAAAATTTATCGAACTAGCTTTTTGTCTCCTTACGTTCATACTGTTTGACAGCATACTCGCACGGATGTTCCTGTACGTTCTCGTTTTACTAGAAAACTCTCGAGTCGACCCTACAG
>BPTQ01000001.1:114177382-114239559 GCA_019973895.1 Chrysanthemum seticuspe | reverse complement strand
ATGACCCGTTGTAAGAAGCAAATTATCCAATTTTTTGATAGTTTCATTTTTATCCAGAATTTCATCAAGAAGAGAATCTTCTCGTTTTGAAAAATCAGCAATCAACTGTTTCTTCTCTTTTTCAAGATCAGAGAACAGTGTTTTTTGTTTAGAAAGTTGGTTGTTTAGATCAGAAATTTCCTTGTTTAAAGATTTTATTTTCAAATTCAGATTCACATCAAGTGTGTCATACTTGAGTTGCAATTGTTGTTCTCTTAAAACAGAATCTCGATAACCAATTTCTAATTCGGACATTTTGTTTGTATGAAATTCATAGGCTTTGGCGTGCTCCTTGTAACTCTCAAGCTCAGCGGTCAATTTTTTATTCGCGGCCTTAACCTCGCGATTGACCGTTCTTACTTTCTCAACTTCAATGCCACATTGATTGATTAATGATTCAAAATAAGCACGAGTTTCCTCATCATTAGCACCATTCTGTATCACTTGACCTCCATTAGGATCCATATATGGAGTTTCAGAGTTAACATTGCTATTAACTTGCTCTCCCACATATGTGTCATAATAAGGTTCGGGAGACACAGAATGTGGCTTCTCATGAGTAAACGAATGTGGTACCTCATTGAGTGAATCTGTGTCGTAGACAGGAGTTGTGTCATAAGTACCGTTTGATGTTGTGGCCTGTTGATTGATTGTGTGATTGGAGGTTGCAGTATCTTTTGCTTTATCTTCCCATTTTGGGTACCTGAATTTTATTTCCTCAGCAGTCAACTCAATTCCCAATTCTTCTTTTTCTGCCAACATCAACATGTACTGGATCTTTTCACGCTTTGTCATTGGTATGACACTAGATCCTGAATCTTGTCTTTGAGGTTCGGAGGTAGCATTCTGAACAGAAGTCATAAAACAGTTATTCCCATTTTGATATCCCATATTCTGATTCACAATCTGACCCCCTTGATGTCCATCTCCATAATTCCCAACGACTGGAGCTGCAACATTGCCATTCTGATTACCCACTGCACTATTCCCAACATTCTGTCCCATCTGATTTCCAACATTCTGACCCAACTGATTACCCTGATACGGAACCGCCTGATTACCTATGCGACTGCTAAATGCTTTATCCAATAAAGAAAATACTTGTTGCAAGGTCGCTTCTACGTGGTCAGTTTCATTATCAGTGATTCCTTGTTCCTGGTATTGTTGATCTGGATAGAATTGTTGTTGTGGTTGTGGAATGTATTGCTGCAAGTTGTGGTTGTTGGAAGATGATGAAGCTTGTTGTTGTGTATTCACTGTAGTTTGAGTCTTAGCAATAAGTGCCAATTTTGCCAATTTTTCTTTTCTGACTTCATTCGCTTCAGCTTGGTTTTGTTTCAGAAAATCGTTGAGTTGATCAAAGTTCACCTGATGTAAGTCTTTTGTTTGGTTGACAATAGTGACATTTCGTCCCCATTCTTCTGGAAGATTATTCAGGAACTTGATGTTTTGAACGATTGTTCTGGGTGCCAACTTGTTTCTTAGAAGCTCATTCATCAAAGTGCAAAACCTTCCATAGTAGGATTCAATGGATTCTCCTGGTGTAGATGTAAACTTCTCCCATTCAGTTAGCAGCTTGTTCTCCATGTCTTGTTTACCAATTTCTGTTCCAAAACCTAGTCGTCTAACACGTTCCCACATATCGAAAGCAGTTTCACAACTGTCTACCGCAGCAAAGATGTCTATTGGTAAACCCAGTTGGATAATATGAATTGCCATGTCATCTGCATCGACTTGTTTCTGATCCTCTTCAGTGTATTCTGATTCAGTTTGAAGATGAGAGGATGGTGGGATGGGAGGTGTTGCATCTGCATTTCCAGGTACATGAACTTGTCGAGGCTTGAAGGGTCCATCCTGAATGGATTTAATCATGAGTTTCCCATTAGGTTTGGTCTTGATGTAGCGAAGCATTCGACTTGTCCATTGAAGATAACCACCTTTTATTTAATCATTGAGTGAGGCTTATGTGTAACATGGCTCTGATACCAATTGTAGGACCTTATATTTATCAACCTTATCACTTTACCAAGCAAACCCAACACGTATACAAGTATACCCACGTGAAACAAACACAAATAAAGCTTAGAAATAAGATGAGAAAGATGGTGACTTGAAGATATAAATTCGTGTATGATGTGAGAAAAGATAAACACAAGATGTTGTATATTCAATAAGGAAAAACACACACACACACTTTCAAGCACACCCCTCAAATGACATACTTGAGGGGTATATATAGGTAAGAGAGATGATGCCCTAAGGCTTGGCCATGGGCCTTGAGATGGACTTGGGATTGGGCTTGGGTTACACGAACTAGACAAGGCTAGCTGAACATAACTTATGCCCAATTAGCTTAGCCCAATCCACGAGCCCGTTGACTATTCTATCACGATATCTAACACACATTACAAAGTTCCTAATCGTGAATGACCATCACTTCTAATAAAAATAATCAAGGCTAACAATTCAACATATCAATCAGATCATATAAAGCATGGGAATAATGTGTTTATCAAACTCTAATCATCTAAACCTAACAATCATATCCTAAATTCCTAGTCCTTCGACATAGGCAAATATCATTTTTAATTAAGCACGTAGGATAATTAAGAAAGCCCGTTAGATGATATAGATTTGAAAACATTCTCCCCCACAATCAATGACTCATTTTTTGAAAAGTTTAAAAGCACTGAAGTCATTGATTGAGTTTTCAAATTATACGAAAACTCTGAATCTGATTGATTTTCAAGCAACTCACTTATCACCAATTTTAGAATACAACAAATATTTTTCTGAAGAATTTTAGACGGAAAAACATTTGTGTGGGAACAGCAGTCCTTCGACATACTTTCCTCATTTTGATTTAGGATAAGTGCACGATATATTTGAAAATTGGTTTAGCGCAGCACTTTCCTTTCTTGAAGAACTGGTTGCTATCTGAAATAATAGCAAGCCATTGTTTAAGCACAGGTTACAGTCATAAGTAACTGCAATCCACATTTTTAGACATGTTTTGGAAAAAGAATATTTACACCTCCTGCTCGAACTTTATCTATGGTCCCGTGCCATTATTGAATGACATTTCTAAGACCGCAGATGTTATCGATACCTGAAGACATGTCAGATAAAAACAATATTTTTGGTTTTCAAATTTTCTGATTTTTATGGGTTTTAGATGGTTTTATAATTTTCTATTTTCTTTTTGTTGGTTTTATATTTTTGTATTTGGTTTTTGATAAATATATACAAAGATAGAGAAGATGATATAGTTAAAGAAGATGATGATATGAGTACCGAGATAAGGATATCGAGCAGCACGTCGTAGAAGATAGAATTCGTCATCCCTTAAACTTCAACCACCAAAGCTTCTGAGGCTCCAAAATAGAAGATAGAACATGAGCCTTTGAGAAAGAGAGACTTTGGCAGCTTCCCCCCAAACCAAAGATCCATTAGATGAGCAGATTCGAAGCTCTTATTTCAAGCTTGCCTTAGCCAGGTGCACAGAGAAGCACGCCATAATCATAAATCCCGCTGGTCCTTTTAAGGATAATCACCGTGATTCTTCATTCGAAGTTATATCATCAAATAGAACAACAGCAACGCATCATCCCACATTTAAATAATCTTCTCAAATTCCTTTTCCACTGAAGTCTGAAGCAATCCATTCCAAAAGGTATCAAGAGAAACCACTTCCCCTAAGTAGACGAATTGATGCAGTCAGTCTCTTAGACTAGAGCTCACGAACCCGAATATACATTTACCCAAAGACAAAGAAACTTATACCATCGAAGTAGCAGATTAAGTCCAATAGCCAAAGAATAACCCCGGTGTATACTTTTCTCACCCCCTGAAGAAAGTGTATGAAGCTCAAGAACCCGAATACCCGAATGCCCTAAGAGAGAATAACCGATAACATTGAAGAAGCAGGCCGAATCACTGATTATCTCTGCGAATGACAATCTCTGTGGATGTCAACTCCGAAATAACTGATTATATCTCTAAATCACTGATTAAGCCCTCAAGTGAGACAACTGAGCGTCCCCAATGTACACAATCTCTCTCCCTTGATGATTGTGATACCATCGAAATCATCACACACTTGTGTACCTTTTTTATCTTCAGAAACATTCTCTAACATCTCTTCCCCCACATAGTTGGAATAAACACTAAACGCCATGAGTCAAACCTTGAGTTTCTCTGTGGTAATGACATTTGTCTTTCTGGGATATCTTCAATCACTTAGAAGTATTAAGTTCATCAAGTTTACTCATCATGAGTCAAACCTTGAGTTTCTCTGTGGTAATAACATTTGTCTTCCCGGGATATCTTCAATTACTTAGAAGTATTAAGGTCATCAAGTTTACTCGTGTTTAGATGCTTGTCTCCTTCCCCCTTGATGGTTTTGATACTTCAAAATTAGCAACATATTATAAGCCCGTATACTAGAAATCTGTTGAGTAGAACACTTGAAGTCTTTGTGAGAATCAACTTGTTGAAGAATGTGAGCAAGCCTAATTGGGGATTAAATGTGGCTTTTCACTCTCCCTCAATTAGTGCTCTCCCATAAACTGACAATCTGTTAGATAACAGCCCAGATTAAGAAGTCTTTAGATTGTTAAATGCAACTCGTCTTTAGTCTTCTAACACGCAGCAGAAAGTGTAGAACAGACTATAGACTCGACCTTCTTCAAGATTGTCCAGTTGGGGAATAGAAAGTCAACATCTTCAACTCACCAAATGCATTCCCGTTAACATACAAATAGCAAATCCCCTTAGCTCAAATCCCTCCCAATCAAACAAGAACAGAAAGATGTTCATTAAGGAAATCAGCCCAGCAACTGGAAGCACTTTGTCATTTAATCATATCAGCCCGTGTGAAGATGTCGACCAACGGACTCTTAGAGTAAACTCTATGTGAAGATGACCCGATAAGAAGAAGCTCGGTTCTTACATAAGTTTGGAGCTGTTTGACCATTTATTCTCATATATCAATCAACCATGCAGTAAATTCAGTAAATTCACACTTCTTCTCCCCCTCAAGAATTGCATACGGAGTTGCAATTCTTGATTGAATAAGTGAATATCTTCAACAAATGTAGTCTATTCACACTTCTCCCCTGCAAAATTAGCACATGATGTCTCCATCGTCATTATAGTTGAGCAAGTGGAATAAGAAAACAATCAACAGTAGCCCTGTTCACTTGATGACTGAAGCGCATGGAAGAAGTATGAAGCATGTTGATGAGAATGGTCATGATAAGAAGATTTCTCTTCTTTTAAAGATAAAGTGCACTGACACGTACACTTTTCTTTTCTTTGAGCAACGAGGCTTGAACTATTGTGTTCAAACGTCATAGCCGATAGAATATCAAGATTGAGTTACTTGAACCCGTGAGTTATGAGATATCAATCCATTTGTAATCCATACTTTAAGCCAGTCCATGTAGTGAAGGATCGAAGTATCTGCAACAGAGTAAGGACTACCTGCACTAATATTACAAACTTGATTGGATATATTTTGGTTAGTGACATTAGTATCCAAACCCTTTGGGGTTTCACGATCAACCTTGATTATGTCATCGGTAAACAACGTTCCGGTAGGTATCCACTTAAATCCAATATTCTTAAGAATTCTACCAGATGGTAACCACTTATGGCAAGATCTAGGATTGTTAGGCTTCTTGTGCATAGTGGAAAACTTATCGCTATTCCTAGTTTCCAAAGATTTAGCAGTTGGTAACCATCTAGGCAAAGTTTTCGGTTTGTTTTGCTTCATATGCACTGAAGATGACTTAGTGTTAATCCTAGACTTAACATGTTGAACCTTTGCATGAGCATTTACTTTATTTATGGATTTTGTGAAACAATTATCATGATTTGTATTAAAGATACATTTCATACACTTCGAGCAAACAGCTTGTTTGGATTCAGAAATAGATCTAGATTTCTTAGACTGATCTGCTATGGAAATAGCTTTAATTGAAGCGCAACTACTCTTAGATCCAAGCCAATCCCTAGTCTTTAGTTTAGTGTTCCTAGGTAATGGTTTAGAATTACTAGCAGTGCCTTGAAATCTCGAAGAATTCATCACCCTAGGTCTTGCACCTAAAATTCCGTCTTTTCGAATTTGTGCCTTCTTTCTAGCCATTTCTAGATAAGAGTTCTTATACATGTCATTCATAGCATTTTTCCTAGGCAAGTCAGGTGAAGTGACTGGTTTTGTCAAAACTTGTTTCACATCAACTTGGGAGGCAAACCGCGTTTTTGAAAATTTTGGTCTTTCAGATCTAAACGCATTCGGTTGTCTAATAACTGTTTTCCCCAAGATTGATGGTTTTGCAAACTTAGTGTTCACACTATTCCCTGTAGTGTTTCTGAGCTCATTTTTTAAGGCAACAATTGCGAAACTCTTTTCCTGAAGTTGAGCTTTGAGATCATCAATTTTGGCTATCAAAGAGTTTGTTTGTTTCAAAGACTTAGTTCTAGTATCTTTGACAGAGTCACTTGGGTCTATGTGATGTTTTCTCAAAGACTCATTTTCCTTAAGTAATTTAGCCACATAAATTGACAGTTCATTATTTCTTGTTATACTAGCATCAAAGTCTTGTGTAGTCTTGACTAAATTACTTTTCTAATGCATACCAGAAATATGTTTCTTCAAATTGTTGATAGTCGAGTTTTTGTCATGAAGCTGAGCTTTTAAATCATTTATTTCAAAAAATTCACGAAATTCAGGGAATTACGGATTGTTGCAAGGTTTCATAGTTTGAAAACTTTCTTCTTTTCTTTGGATTGCAATTTCAAGTGAAATGCAATGTTTTTCAAGTTCTCAGAATTTATTTGAAAGTTCATCAAAAGTTATCTTATCAACCATATCATTAGTTTTGAAACACTTTATCTCAGACTCAGCTTCAGTTACAGAACATGTATTAAGAACATGTTCTGTGATGTGATCAGTTTGCATAAGAGTATTTTCAGATGCATTATGTTGAACAATTAAGGGTACCTCATCACTTGACACATGTTCATTTATCGGTCTGACATCTGCATCCTCATCATCTGTAGCAAGAATCACTGAACTACTGGCTGTTTCAAGCTTATCTGTCTCTGAGCCCCTGTATTCAGTGTCAACTGATCCATCCTCCGATGCCTTACTGGTCTCAACACTACAATCTATTGATTGCACTTGACATTCATTCACCAAACATTCATTCACCTTTCTGATTACTGTATCGACATCATGTCTGACATGAGTTACTGAACAATTTGTTGCATCATTCTTTGTTGTCTCTGTTATTCTGCATTCAGCAACATCCGATCTTTCAACTGAAACATTACTCGACTCATCACAACAATCTGTCAACTGAACCAGACTCTCATCTATATTTTCTTCTTTCTGAGTAACTTCCTCAATATACTTATCCACATTATCCATGAGATGAGTAGGTTTTAGACATATCGTTAAATGACGAATAATGTTAGATGATATAACTATGCTAGATAATAGTTATTAGGATAAGTGTCATCTAACCTATGCTAGATAATGATATACTATGCTTCTGCTACGCTACTGCAAATATCATGAACCAGTAAAGCTTCCGCTACTCTGATGGAAAGATGTCATGATCCAAAAGGTGTGAGCATGTCGGTCCAAAAGTCACAACATCACATGAAAGCAACACAACTATGGATGATCCAGAGAGATTTGTTGTGGCTTATGATCTTGAAGAAAGCTCGAAGATCATCAAAGATGTGGATCAGTTCAAAGACCTCCACTGAAAGTACAAAATAATCGAACTATGAAGAGTCACTACAAAAGCACAAAGAATGTGGACATTGAAGAATTGAAGTCTACGAGCTCAAGACTGATGATTAAATAGAATGCTAGGATTCAAAATGTAAAACATGGGGTGACCTCCCTTAGGGGGAGATTGTTAGGAATTAGAAATTCGATAGTGAAGAGTCGGTCACCCCAAATGTTATCTAGCATAAGTTAGCTCGCATACTTGTAGTTATTTACGTTATTTAGTAGTTTATTAGTTAGTTTGTAGCGTAGATTAGTTTAGTGCAACACCGTGGAGGAAGGACGGGTCTTTACCCACTGTATGCCTGATCCACAGTCCGATAGGAGGACGTATTCATTGTAACTATAAATACCCCTTCCATCCTTGGAAGGGGTGGTGCTTCTTTGAATCTAATCTTTCACATTTGTGCTACAAGTCTCTACCAAGAACACCCTCTCACTCTTTCTCTCTCTAAAACATGGCATACTTGTATCATCATCATCCAAGGCCACCCGAATCATCAAACACAATAATATTAAGATCCTAACAAAAAAGAACTTATGTTAAACCTCTAGGAAGACTAGTTGCAAGATTTAGGTCTTACACTACTGATAAGAAGCATAATGTTTACTTTAGGGATGATATTTGGAAACCAACGGGTAGAACTTTCACACTCCAGAATGGTAGAATGAGTGATGAACATGTCTCACCAGTAGATAACTTCTATGAGTGTGATCAAAATTTTACCTCTAACCCAAAGGAACCAAAATCAAAACAGTTTCCAAAATCTTCTTCTTCTGTTCTTGGCAGTTTATGGAAATATGTCTTTGGATCGTCGACTCGGGTTGCTCCAAGCACATGACCGGGAATCTGAAGTTGCTGATCAATTTCGTCTGGAAATTCATGGGAACCGTACATTTTGGAAATGATCATGTAGCAGCTATCATGGGTTTTGGAGATCTACCTTTTGGAAATTATTTGATCATTCGGGTTTACTATGTCGAAGGGTTGGGACACAATTTGTTTTCAGTCGGGCAGTTCTGTGATGCAGATTTAGAGGTTGCTTTTAGGAAAAATACTTGCTTCATTAGAAACTTGGATGGCACTGATCTCTTAACTGGGAATCGTGATACAAACTTGTATGCTATCGACATTAACCAAATGGCCTCTTTATCACCAATCTGTCTTATGACACGAGCATCTGGAACAAAGTCCTGGTTGTGACATCGAAGATTATCCCATCTCAATTTCGACACCATCAACAAACTGGCCAAAGACAACATCGTCATCGAACTTCCAAAGTTCAAATACACCAAGGATCACCTATGTCCATCATGCGAACAAGGAAAAAGCAAAAGAGCATCATATAAACCCAAACCCGTACCTAGTTCAGAAGCAAGGTTGCATATGTTGCACATGGACTTATGTGGCCCAATGAGAGTTGAAAGCATTAATGGGAAAAAGTATATTCTTGTTATAGTTGATGACTATTCAAGATATACATGGGTTAAGTTTCTGAGGTCAAAAGACGAAGCACCAGGCATCATCATCACCTTCCTGAAACGTATTCAACTACTTATTCAAGCTCCAGTAAGAGTAGTAAGAACAGAAAACGGCACAGAATTTACTAATCAGGAGTTAAGAGCTTATTTTGAAGATGTTGGAATCACACATCAGACATCAGTTGTTAGAACTCCACAGCTGAATGGGGTAGTTGAAAGAAGAAACCGTACTCTTGTGGAAGCTGCTCGCACAATGCTAATATATTCTAGTGCACCGTTATTTCTATGGGCTGATGCTGTTGCCACTGCTTGTTTCACTCAGAACCGATCTCTAATCCATCCAAGATTCAATAAAAAAACCATATGAGCTAGTGCACAACAGAAAACCTGATATCTCTTACCTTCACGTGTTTGGCGCTTTGTGCTATCCAACGAACGACAAAGAAGATCTAGGAATACTGAAAGCTAAAGGTGATATTGGAATCTTCATTGGATACTCAGAAAACTCGAAGGCATTCAGGGTGTATAACAGAAGAACTAGGAAGATAATGGAGACGATGAATATGAATTTTGACGAACTTTCACAGATTATGGCTTCTGAGAGACTCGCTCTAGAACCCGCGCTTAAACCGATGGCTTCTAATCAAAACAGATTAGAACCCGCACCAAACCCGCAGACTTCTGGACACATCAGTTCAGGACTCATACAACAAAGAGCTCCATCAACTTTTTCTGACACACCTCATGAACAAGAATGGGATAAATTATTCGAGTTAATGTTCGATGAATACTATGGTGGAACTTCGACAAATTCATCAAACCATCATTCCGCTGCACCCGCTCAAAATCATCTACCACCACCAACAGAAGATGCATCTACAACGGTCGAAACCAATGCACCAACTCCATCAACGTCATCTACATCAACTTCTGCAAATCCTATTCTTACAACAGTTTTACCAGCAGTTGATGAGTAAAACCAAAACATATCGTTTCAAGAAGAACCTACACAAAACCAGAACGATGCAACGTTAGATGAAGACTTATTTGAAAACCCGTTTGCTACGGAATCAGCTGAATCCTCTTCAAGCTTACGAGAACCATCTAACTCGCATACGTTTAACCAACGGTATCCTTCTACTCTGAAGTGGACTAAAGACCATCCAATTGAACAAGTTATTGGTGAACCTTCACGGCCAATTCAGACGAGACGCCAACTTGCCACCGATTGCGACTTGTGCATTTACCTTTGCTCAATTAGCACTAAAGAACCAAAGAACATTCGGGAGGCAATGGCAGAAAACGCTTGGATAGAAGCGATGCAGGAGGAACTTCTCCAATACCGTCTACATGACTCTTGGGATTTGGTTCCAAGACCAATTGACATTCGCGTCATTGATCTCAAATGGTTATGGAAGAACAAAAGGGATGAAGAAATTACTGTAATTCGCAACAAAGCTCGTCTCGTGGCCAAAGGATACAGACAGGAAGAAGGAATAGACTTTCAAGAGTCATTCGCGCCGATAGCCAGACTTGAGGCAGTCAGGATATTCTTAGCCTATGCAGCTCACAAAAACATCACGGTTTATCAGATGGACATTAAGACCGCGTTCTTGAATGGAACTCTGAAAAGAAGAAGTGTACGTGAGTCAGCCAGAAGGCTTCATAGACTTGGAACATCCATACTACGTCTACAAACTCAAAAATGCAATCTATGGTTTGAAACAAGCTCCGAGAGCGTGGTATGACAAACTTTCCTCTTTCCTAATTCTAAACAATTTCACCAAAGGAACATTTGATCCTACCTTGTTTACAAGAAAACATAAAAATGATATTTTGATTGTTCAGATTTACGTGGACGACATCATCTTTGGGTCCACTAATCCGAATCTTTCAAAACATTTTGAAAATCTTATGAAAAGCAAATTTGAAATGTCCATGATGGGGGAACTAAAGTTTTTTCTTGGTTTACAAATACATCAGTCCCCACGTGGAATTTTTATCAATCAAGCCAAATATACAACTGAGATTTTGAAAAATCATGGTATGGATAATTGTGACTCGGTCGGTACACCAATGGTAACTTCACCAAAAATTGGAGCCAATTTATTTGGGAAACCCATTGATCCGAAAAAATATCAGAGCATGATTGGTTCTCTCATGTACCTCACTGCTAGTCGACCAGATATTCATTTTGTTGTTTGCTTATTAGCACGGTTTCAGGCAAAGCCTACCGAACTGCACCTCAAAGAGGTTAAAAGGATCTTTCGGTACCTGAAGACATCCATTCACATGGGACTTTGGTATCCGAAGGAATTCGGATTTGATCTAATTGCCTTTTCAGATGCGGACCACACAGGTGACCAAGTTACAGCAAAAAGTACATCAGGAGGAGCACAATTTTTGGGTGAAAAGTTAGTCAGCTGGTCTTCAAAGAAACAAGATTGCACTGCACTTTCAACCGCTGAAGCTGAGTATGTGTCTCTATCTGCGTGTTGTGCTCAAGTTCTATGGATGAGAACACAACTCACAGATTATGGCTTTACTTTCGATAAAATACCTATGTATTGTGACTCGAAAAGTGCCATAGCCATCTCATGTAATCTTGTTCATCACTCAAAGACCAAGCATATCAGAGTACGCTATCATTTCATAAAAGAACACGTCAAAGAAGGTACTGTTGAATTATTTTTCGTGAAGACAGATTACCAACTCGCCGATCTATTCACTAAAGCCCTTCCAAAAGAACGGTTTAACGATTTGGTTCGACGAATTGGAATGCGAAGCCTAACCCTTGAGGAGTTAGAACATCTTCTCGAATCTTCTTGAAAATGATTTTCCAAAAAGTTTCGCTGTAAATATTTTTTGAAAAACAAAATACAAAATTTGAAAAACCAACAAAAGCAAAATGTGATCAAAAAGTTTAATGATCGTTGCTTGAATCTCATAATGAGCTCAACTCAGTTGAAACCTTTGAATTGACGAGGAATCAAAGTCAGTAAATGTACCATCTCGAGAAACTCTCTATGGACCTGACCAGGACGGGTAATAATTTCAAGCTAGCTCACTAGTAATGTAAAAGTGTCTCGAATCGGCCTTGTTCATTTAAAGTCGATCAATTCAAAAAGTGTGAACTCTACCCTCTCTGTGCAGATTTAAGTTAAAACAATATAAGCACATGTGAAGGGGGAGTGTTTCTGAAAATATAAAACTCTCGAAGTGTTCCAAACATGTTTTCAATCATAAACACTTTGAGATATTTTCAAGAAAAAGGTTTTATGGAAACATAGGATAGTCATGAATTTATAAGGTGACTAAGGATAGGAAATCCATCCTATGATCCACCAGAGCCGGAGGGATCTACCCAAGGACATCACAAATAGTTTAGATCTAGAAGTCCTTAGGTATGATTGAAAAAAGGAGTAATGTGAGAAAGGATAAAGAAGGGGTTGAAGAATTAAAAAGAAAAGTAATGAAAAAGGGTGAAAAGAAATAGCCCTCCATAATTCAACCTTAGGGCAGAAACCGGGTTCAATTCATCTGCTACTGGTTGTCACTAAGATGACACTGGTATTGAATACAAAGACGTCATGGACCCAGTGACGCACTGCACCTAACCTTCTAGCCACTCAATTCCTCTTAAAAGGATTTGTTTCATTCTCACTGGGAACCCTGCATAATCTATCGACTTTCTTTTAGAGATTGTTGGTATTGAAGAAGGAGACCCTCTCCCTAGTCTCCGCTTAGGAAAACCAAATCGCACTAATTGAGTCTAGAGCCACGAGATTCATAAAAAGATCTCATAGGAACACTTGACATTTAATAGCTTGTTGTTCATCAATAAGGACACAAGTGATACATTCTAGACTCCTACGCAGATCTTAGCAATCTGCCAGAACATTTATGAGAGATTTCACAATTGTGATCCTCAGTGATTGAATGAAATTCCTGCCAGGGTCAACATCAAACAGCCCTGACAACAGGTCACTTCGGTAATTCTTTATGGGTTACGCTTAGTGTGTCTCAAACGATCTACAGTCGTGAAGTGATGCTTCGGTGTACTTCATCGACTCACCTGAACTGTAGATGTACTTCGGTATGTCGTGTTAGCCTTCTTGAGGGCCTCCAGTCTCAGGAATAGCCTCTGTAAGAACTAGAGATGTGTTTTCACAATATGTTGTTAACACCTTCGACGTTCGAACCTGTAAGTGCTGGAAATCCTGCTAAGGATATTCCTTTCACGAATCGAATCATGAATATGAGGGTCGTTACTTGAATTTATTCAATGTAATGCCAACTGTCCCTTATGGGATTAGGACGGCTGATTCGCCCAACCAAGGTGAATGGAATCAAGACATTCATCAGTAGAACAATTGTAGTAATCAATTCTTTAAGAAAAGATTACAATGATCAATTGGTGTTCGTGACTGTACCTGGGAAGCTACTGATGATGGATGCTCACCGGTGGAAGAGATCATGCAGATTCTCCACATGCTCATACCAACTTCATCATTGGGATCTCAAAAGTGTAAGCATGGTGGAGAAAGACGTGGAGACACCTAACCAAAGAATTTGACCTATGGCAGAATACCACATTAACTAATCACAAAGCATGAAGGAACAAAGAATTAAGACTACTCTATATCTACACACAAAGTTCAAGCTCAAGGAAAGTAAAGACCTAATCAAGTAGAGCATCTTTTGAATGACCACCCCTTAGGGGGAGATTGTTAGCCTTGATAATATTTAATAGAAGTGATGGTCATTCACGTTTAGGAACTTTGTAACGTGTGCTAGATATCGCAATAGAATAGTCAACGGGCTCGTGGATTGGGCTAAGATAAATGGTTAGACGTTTAGTGAAGCTAACCTTTTATCATTTGTAATCTAATCCAAGTCCACGAGGCCCAAGCCCAAGCCCATGGGGCGTTTTTATCTTGTAGTATAAATACCCCTCAAAGTGTCATTTGAGGGGTGTGTGCTTGAGTGTGTATGTGTGTGTTTTCTCTTTGATATACAAGTTTCCTTTCATCTTGTTTCTCTCTACACATATACGCCTAACATATATCAAGTCACCATCTTTCCTTTCTATTTCATCTTCTTACGCATATCATACGTCTGTGTTTGTTTCGTGTTATACTCGTGTTACGCGTAGTATATGTTTGGTTAGCTTGGTAAAGTGATAAGGTTGATAAAAACAAGGTCCTACAAGTATTATTACTAGTATAAAAGCTCTTGATGAAGGTTTCTCTAGCAAGAACTATGTTAGGAAGTTTCTTAGGGTTGTTCATCCGGAGTGGAGGGAAAACGTTCCCCGATTGAAGAATCAAAAACTGTCATCACAATCACTTGATCAACTTATCGGTAATCTAAAAGTTCATGAAGTTATAATTGAAAAAGACTCTGAAATAGTTAAAGGTAAAAGAGAGAAAGAGAGGTATGTTGCCTTGAAAGCTAAAAAAGAGTCTACTCATGATGAGACTTTGACATCGGGAAGTACAGATGAAGATTATGCCATGGCGGTAAGGGACTTTAAGAAGTTCATTAAAAGAAGAGATAGATATATTAGACAACTACGAGATGAAAATAAGCCATTTCAAAGAAACAGGGATGAAAATAGAGGTAAAAATGAAAGGAAATGTTTTAGATGCGGAGAACCGGACAGTCTCATCAGAGAATGCCCGAAACCACCTAAAAACAAGAACCAAAAGCTTTTTTCAAAGGTTATGGTGTCACCATAATCACACTTCTAATACTAAACTAGAGAGATAAATTGGTTGTGAAATACTTCTATCCTAGAGAGAGAAACGAGAGAGAATAATATGGAAAGTCTCGTAAGACATGAAATAAATACACCTTATTACCCATAAGGTAGGGGTATTTATACCCTTACATCCAAAGATTGAGAGACCTCTCAACATATTAGATTCCCCTTGCAACTTTAAAAGTGGTACGAGGGTAGGAGGTTACAAAATAGTACAAAAAATTATGTTACATGCCCTAACTATCATAATGTTTACATAGAAGACTGAAACATCAAATAAATATTATATTTACCTATCACTTATTCCAAGAATATTGCTCATTTATTATGTATTTATATCTGAACTGATATTTAATTGTTTACTTTTATGGTTTTCAGTATTTATGGAGCAATTTCAAAAAATACAAGAAAAACAACGGGATTTGGAGCTAATATGAAGAATCTGTACGCAACCTACAAAGGGCATACGGCGTATCCATATATGGAGATACGCAGTATCAAGACATGGAAGAATTCACAAAGTATCAGTGAAATTGAAGTCATACGGCATATTAAACTCTTGTAATACGCCGTATCTGAAGCTCTGTAGTCAAAGCCCAAGTCAACCATTGAAGGAATATGGTGTATAAAACTCTGGCTATACACCGTATTAAAGATCTTATCCCAGTCCAAGCTAATAACATTTTGAAGAAATATGGCGTATCACTATTCATTAATACATCATATTTAAAGATATGCCCGTATATGCTGGGAATATTCTTTCTTATTTCCCACTCAAGATATCTGGAATATGGCGTATCTGACCAGGCCGTATTGGTGCGTCAGACATAACACTATAAATACAAATCCCTAACAAGGGTTTTACAGATAACTTTCACCATGACAGTCGATCCTAGAGCATTGTTCCATAAAGTTTCCAGTTCCAAGTGTTAGAAGATCAAGATGAGAAGGCCTTGTATCATCCTACAAAGTGTATTCAATCGGTTTACTCATTAAAAAAATTATATCTTTCAATTGCAAATCGTTTGTAAATTCCTTTGTATTTGCTACTCACATTATGGGCTAACACCCTTTGGTGTTAGCCATGTTATGTTATTCCATTTATAAAAATTAGATGCATTGTTTTGGAATTTATGAGTTCATCATTCAAATAGTATACTCGTTTATTTGTTTAGAATTTGATGTTTATTGTCTAGATTATCATAGTGTAGCTCTTTAGCTATTTATGTAATCCGTATCACTATAGATGTAGATGTGTGATGGGCATATACCGGGTCACAAATATCCTTCTTTAGGACTCGAGGAGTAGGAACCCGAGGTTAGACTGATAATGCCAAAACACTTAAGTTAGTATAGTGCTTTTCAATAAAGTGAACGCGTGAATAGAATAAGTTTCATCAGAATCAATTGGTTATCGCAGATTAATCACATAGATTGGTTAACACCACTTATTGCATAAATGTAACTGATTAGATCGATAAATTGCTTCAGAGATATAGGTTTCATTCATAGAACTAGGTATGTATCCGAGAAATCTGGCCTAGTTTAACTTAGATAGAAATGTGTTGTCTGCATGTTTCTGATGTCACAAATACTTTACATTAAATTATTACACTAATAAACGGATAACTAATAATGTAGTAGAAGTAATATGGTAGAACCTCTTCTCAACTTGATCACAATCGTAGCATAATTAGTAGTTTAATTAGTTTAATTAATTTTATTTATTTTTTTTGTATAATATTGGATTTCATAAACACATCAACACATATTAAATAGGGGCGTATGAATTAGAGTTTTAGAGAGAGAAAGTAGAAGAGAGTTGGGAACTTGGTGAGACAAAGAAAAATGATATTGAAAGCTCCAACCCTCTACCTTGGGAGGTAGAGGGTATTTATAGTTTCTTACAAGACACGCCTCCTACGGGCTGTGGATCAGGCATACAATGGGTAAAGACCCGTCCGTCCTCCATGGTGTTACTTAACAAACTACTTGTTAGGAATTGGAAATTCTATAGTGAAGCATCGGTCACCCTAAATATAATCTAGCTTAAGTTAGCTCATAGACATATCGTTTATTACTGATGACGTATAGTCCGCATTCGGGTAACGAACCCGACCAATGACCGCTACTAGCGAGCCCAGCATGACTGGGCTGATCCGATAACAGTTTGGGCTCATGAAGACCCAAACTTAAAGTTATTTATGGCCTTGATATTGGATATCTCTTATTTATGGGATATGCATTAGCCAATCGACTTAGGTGGGATACGCCGAAGGTTTGGGAACACGAAACCAACAAGGATTTCGTGTGTATATAAAGGGCATCCCAGCCCTCAGAAAAGGTACGATCTAAAACCCTAACTCTCAACTAAAACCCTAGAACCGATTACTTACTCTCACGCCGGAGGATAATCGTGAGAGACAATCACACGATAAGCCTAACGGTGTTTTCTGTTTACTTAGTGCGCAGGTCTCAAGCATTAAGATCAAATTGATACGGGAATCGGGAGTCCAAATAAGGAACGCCCAACTTTTGTATCAACAATTACGTTATTTGTTAGTTAGTTATTAGCATAGTTTAGTCTAGTGCAACACCGTGGTGGAAGGACGGGTCTTTACCCATTGTATACCTGATCCACAGCCCGAAGGAGGGCGTAATTCTATGTATAAATAGCCCTCTCCCCACAAGAGAGAGGGTTGAATGTTCATTTGAGGAATCTAACCTTCCATTTGTTTTATCTCTCTAGAACACTCCACTTTCTCTCTCTAAAACCATATATTCATACGCCTCATATTTGTCATGGTTTGATGTGTTTATGAAATTCAATATGTTACAAATGGTATCAAGAGCCATGGTTTGATCATCTCTCTTACATGTTCTTGGATTTCTAGTGGTTTTATATGGTTTTTGGGGTTGAAACAGTTTAGTGGTATTTGCATCATTTGGACCATTTCTAGTGTTAAAGTTTGAATTTTGATTGTACTTTTGTGTTTAGAATCATCATAAGTGCTTAGGGATTTGGAAGGCTTGAATCAGTGTGGTTGGGTTGTTTTTGGATTGAAAAGTGATGTTTTTGAACATTTCTACCTAGCGACTTGTGTCACGGCTTAGATTTCTTCTTAGCGACTTGTCACTATGTTTTCGGCGACTTGCCTTTGTTGTGGAAGCGACTTGAGCGCTAGAGATTTGTCTTTTGAGACAAAGCGACAAATAGTACAAAGTAGTGGTCGTACTGTTTTGGCTAGCGAGTTGTCACTAGCGACTTGTCATCATAGCGACTTGTGTCACAAGCGATTTGGTCCTTGAGTAATTTGTATACCTAGCAACTTGTATGTGTAGCGACTTGTCTTCATGATCTGTAACGACTTGTTGAATTAGTGTGAGCGGCTTGTGTCTAATATCCATCCACCTGTGATAATTAAGACGTGTCATCTGCTATCAACACAATGCTCTACACCACTGACCCTATAATATCCAATGTGCTCAAACTCTATGATACCGCACAGAACAAAGAAAGTGTTTGCTACTCAGAAAAGTTAACCATGATTGATTCAGGAAATGATGATCAAGACATTTCACATTCTGAGTCAAATAACAAAGAACCACACTTGTTAATGATACATAATGCAAAGCAAATGGAATGCAGCATTGAGCCCTATAAGCTACTTCATCTGCACCTCATACAACTGTTATCCACAACTGGGGATCGAACGTGTAGTGCTCTCTTCCGCCAGGACTTACCTACATTGACGAGAACCTTGCTGCTGAACTTAGAACAACTGAAGCTTCAAATTACCAAAAGGAAGGTATTAAAGGATGACTCCAATGTTGCACTTCAGGTAATCCACAACCAATTTCAGCCATTCATCAATGGGGAATATTCCGCAGACTTTGATCAACACGTGACTGGAATTTCTTTCAAGAAACATACTGGAATGGAAATTCATGAGTTCATCAATACATTTATCCAACTTATGGATAATGTGGAAAATTACATTAAGGAAGCTGCTCAAGAGGATGATAATTTGAATGAGTGTCAGGTGAAATTAAGTGAAAGTTGTGATAAGTCGGGTAATGTTTCAGTTGAAAGGTCGGGTGACGCTGAATGCAGAATATCAGATACAACAAAGGATGATGAAACCGGCTACACTGAATACAGAGGCTCAGAGTCATATAAGCTTGAAACAGCCAGCAGTTCAGTGACTCTTGTTATGCATGATGTGAATGCAGATATCAGACCGAAAAATGAACATGTGTCATGTGATGAGGTACCCTTAACTAATCAATATAATGCATATGCTAATGTACCTAAACAAAATGATCCTAATTCTGAACATGATGTTGATAAATGTTTCTTGGTTGAGACTGAGTCTAAAATTTTTAAAACAAATGAAATGGTTGAAAAAAGGTTTTTTGATGAACTTTCAAACAAATACTCAATCCTTGAAAAACATTGTATTTCCTTAGAAATTGCAATACAACAAAGAGAAGAAAGTTTTCTTGCTACAAAACCTTGCATAAATCCGGAATTCCTAGAATTTCGAGAATTTTTTGAAATTAACCAGTTAAAAACCCAGATTCAGGACAAAGACTCAACCATATGTAATCTGAAAATACAACTCTCAGATCTGCATAAGAAATGTAATATAGGGATGAACAATCTTAACTATGAGGTGAGTGATCCGATTAAATCTAGGAATGATGAATTGGCTTTATGTGTGACCAAGCTATTAAGGGAAAATGAGTCCTTGAGGAAGAACTTATTAGAGAACAATTCCAAGCTGTTAGATCAAACTAACTCCTTGTTGGCAGACATTGATGCCCTCAAAGCCCAAATTCAGGATAAGAGCTTCACCATTGTTGCCTTAAAAAATGAGCTTAGGAAAACTATTGGAAATAGGGTGAACACTAAGTTTGCAAAACCATCGACCTTGGGTAAGCCAATTGTACTTAATAATACAGAACGAGCTGTAGTTAGGCAGCCCAATGCATTTAAAACAGAAAGATTTAAACCATCGAAATCTAAGCTTGCCTCCCAAGTTGATGAGAATATAGTTTTGTCAAAACCAGTCACTTCACTAATTCATTCTGATATGATGAATAACAATCCCCAACTTAATGTTCGAAGCTCTAAGATCAGGAATATAAGGAGATCATCTAGTCCATATAAGAAGCATCAAATGGCTGACCAATCCCCTAAGAAACAAACTAATTGCAAAAGGACCAATGTTCAGAACAGGGAAATGGCTACATCTTCTTCTAAAACTAAAGGATCTAACTCTGCTAGCAGTTGTTTTAAGTGGATTCCTACTGGTAGATTATTTAAGTTCACAGGATCCAAACGGACTTACTCACCTAGATCTTGTCTTAAGTGGATGCCCACAGGTAAAATCTTCAAGAATGTTGGACTTAAAGGGATTCCCATTAATGATACTCCTAGACCTGACTGTACAACATCCAAAAATGAGGATACACATGTCACTAACCCATCTACTTGCAATACTACATGTGCTATTAGTGTAAAGTCTCCTCAGTCTTTTTCAGGTACAATGCTCAATTCAATCATGAACATCATGACCTGGTTTCCAACAGAAATGAAGACTGCTCACTCAGGAATTATAGCTTGTCAGAATTGATGTACCTCGTACTTTGACTCCTGTTCGACTTGACTCAGGACTCGTTCTCATTAATCCGTGTACAAATTAATCTACACTTGTTTAAAAAAATGTAAATTTTTAATATTTATAATCCTTACTCAAATGTAAATTGCTACCCAAAATCTAATAAAAGATGTATCTCCTGTTATCGATAACATCTACGGTCCTAGAAATGTCATTCAATAATGACACGGGTCCTTAGATGAAGTTCGAACATAAGCTATACTCTATTTTAAAATGGGGTTGTATTTCAATCAATGTTCACTCACTCTTAATTCGTGACATTGATTGAGGGGGAGAATTTTTCAATTTGTCTCTGCATGATTGTTAGATGTATGTAATGTGCTTTCTGGTTTGCTGTTGCATGTTTCTTTACGTGGAATGGCTAAGTCATGTTTCTTTATGTACCTTGTGCTAGATGGCTTTTCCATGTTATGTCTTATATGATACTTGTCACATTCTTTACATGAATGCCACTTATCCACTGTATATGCATGCAATTTGTCAAGTACAAGGGCTGAAAGTGTCAATTGTACAAATTTATGTGTGATACTAAGATTGGTAGCGACTTGTCTTTATTTGTCATAATACAAGGATCAAATGTGTCATTTATTGATACTTAAGAATGGTACTTTAGCTATAGCGACTTGCCTCAATCAGGTTAGCGATTTGTCTCATTTAGGTCTAGCGACTTGCCTCACGAATCATTACTTGCTGCTAGCGATTTGTCTCTATTTGATATGGTATAGGGACTGAATGTGTCAATCCGTAATACTTGAGTATAGTACTTAAGCGGTAGCGACTTGTCATAATTATCATCATTTCAAAAAAAAATCTCAATTATCTCTTTCTCTCTAACGTGACCTTTGTCAAAGCGATTTGAAGTGGTAGGTTTTTTTTTTTTTTTTTTTTTTTAAGTTTTGTTTCGAATCCTCCATGCCTAATGCCTTTTCTAACACACCTCTATTAACAGATTCCACCGATTGACTCATCCGCGACTATCAATTCCATTCTAGGTTAGTTTGTGGTTTTTAATGGTGGTGCGAGATATAGATTAGGTTGTATTTAGGGTTCCCTGGGTTGGATTTGATGGTGCATATGTGTGTTTAAATGGTCTTTCTCTTGCGTATTGTTGTAAGGTTTTTATGAAATTGTTGGGTTGATGTTATATGTTTATGTTTATGCTTGTGTTGTGGTCATACTTTTGTTGTGGTCATACTTGATTGTTGTAGTAATTTGATCATACTTGATGTTTCGTATGGTTGTGTGTTTGTGTGTTTTGGATGTGTCATACACTCGTTCTTGATGGCGACTTGTCATACAAAAGGTTTTTCTTGGTGGCGACTTGTCATATATATTCTTGATGGCGAGTTGTCACAATTGTTGGACCTTCTTGCTAGCGACTTGCCTTACAATAGGGTGTTAGTGGTAGCTACTTGTATTCAGTTGCTTGCAGGCGACTTGGCATTGGTTTTTCTTTGAGCGACTTGCCATTGGTTTTAAATTGAAGCGATTTGTTTTGACAAATTGTTTAAAGCGATTTGCTATAACAAATCTATAAAAGAGACTTGTCTCTGGTTTTTACTTGAAGCGATTTGTTTTGACAAATTAATTAAAGCGACTTGTTGCAACACTTTCATTAAAGCGACTTGTCTCTGGTTTTACCTGAAGCGATTTGTCTTGACAAATTGTTTAAAGCGACTTGCATGGAGTGAAAATATCAGATATCTTCTTATCAGAGTTTCTGAAGCTTTTGTTGAATGTGTAAAGAAATGCCACTTGTCTATGATGAGTAAAAAAAAACTTTCGTTGATCAGTCCAGATGATTTCAATCAAATCAAAAAGAAAAATATTTCCATCACAAATATTTTTCCTTCTAAATATTTATCTGAAAAATATTTGTCATCTAATGAAAACAAAATTGCTTTGAAAATAACTCAGACTATATTTTTGAAAATCATCTGGACTTATCATTTGTCAAAATATCTAACACTCAATCAACAACTTATGTCATTGATTGAGGGGGAGAATGATTTCAATCAAATCAAAAAGTTACGTTTCAAACAATTGGCACGTAATCGAGCAATGTCAAAGAACAATGTTTTTATACAATTGGATCAAGACCAAGGCTAAGGTTGTGTTTTCATAAGATACTTAAGCATGTTTAATCATTGGAGTTTAAAGTCTCAAAATTTGATCCTTATCAGTTAAATATTTCAAAAGCAAGTCACAATTCTCCTCAAAAGCTTTCAAAAACAATTTAAATCAATAGAGATCACAAATCTCAAAGGATTTGAAAATTGTGATCGGGGGAGAATTTGTGATTTAAATTGAATATAAACTGATAATTCAATAAGTGGTTTTATAACGATAATAATAAGCACTCATCCCTACATGTGCTAAACGATTTCAAAATTTTCATGCACATGTTAAGGGGGAGCATCTATCTCAAAACAAAAAGAATTGAAATGTGATTGAATTGTCTCTAAGTGAAGGTTCTCTCTAATATGTGCAAAACACTTTCAAATCTCTATGCACATATTGAGGGGGAGAAATCATAAGAAAACCTCATCCTTCCCAAAAAAAATTTACCCAAAGTATTTATAATACTAGATCTGATTGGGAAGTGATGATGATCATTTTAGAAAATGTCAATCAAAGATTGGATCTGTAAATCTTAATCTAAGATTTCAAATTCCTCTTTCCTCCATGTGGCAAAACAATTTCAAATATTCGATGCACATGTTGAGGGGGAGCGTTTTCTAAAAATATCAAAAAACGATTCAGGTACAAAATGATTTGATCTTGTATCACACATACCTGGATTGATTTTCAAATGGTTTTCAATTGGTTTCAATGGCAGAAGAACAATACCAAATGACCGACCAATTTTCTTTATGCATTGAGATATAAGGATGGTTAGGTTAGGTATTCATTCCCACGATCCCGCCAGAGCCGGAGGGATCTACCCAGGGACAATCCACTAGATAGTATAGAAGTCCTTAGGTATGATGAACAAAAAAAGGGAGAAAAGTGAGAAATGGGAAGTGTGCGGTCTGAGATAGAGCTAGAACTGGAATAAACCCAACAAGGTTCTAGTAATGAGGTCTCGGTAAGCACTGAAGGGGTTGAAGAATGAAAAAGAAATGAATGAGAAAATGGTGAAAAGAAATAGCCCTCCATTATTTCAACCTTAGGGCAGAAACCGGGTTCAATTCATATGCTACTGGTGGTTACCAAGGTAACACCGGTATTGAAGACAAGACGTCATGGACCCAGTGACGCACTACACTACAACTTCCCAAGCTACTCAAGTTCCTCTTAAAAGGACTTGTTTCATTCTCACGGGGAACCTACATAAACTATCGACATTCTCTTAGAGATTGTTGATATTGAAGAAGGAGACCCACTCCCTAGTCTCTGGCATAGGAAACCAAAAGTGCGCTATTGAGTCTAGAGCCAAAAGATCATCAATAAATCTCATTAGGACACAATCTAAGAAGACTCATTGTTTCACACAATGTGGAAAGTGAGAATATATCTTAAGAGTCCTACGCATTATCCTTGTGGTATTGCCAGAACATCTGAGTGATATGTAAAATATTCACGATGAAGATGGAAATCCTTCTAGAGCCAACATCAAACAAGCACTTGGTGGGTAACATGTGAGACTATCCAATAGATCAAACTTGTGACAACTGGATAGAAACGATGGGGCGATTCAATATTGAATCAACCTTGGTCCAGGAAATGGATTGACGGACACCTTTGAAAAACCGGTCGTTGTGCTTAAAATTCTTTTCTCTAGCACATCGACTGTGTATTAATATTTCAAAATAAAAGGTGTTTATGATTGATAATTGATTTTCCTTAAAACCTTCATTGTATTGCAAAAAAACTTTATATTGAGCAATACACGATTGTTTTTCAAATCACTTTTCATCAATCAGTGAATCTCAATTCGCTGGTTCACTTACTCCGTGTTGTCTTCTTTGAGACATTCCGGTTTGAGAATGGCTAGAGCAGTTGCGAAACCCAGTCAAGGAGGTTCTTCGAAATTCTACCCGATCACAGGCAGTACTTGTACTGATCAACGGGGAACCATGGGCCGTGTACCTCAATTCAACGAAAGTGATCAAAGACACTCTCGTGCGCTTTTATTGCTAACTGTTGTCTGCAGGAACACCCGACGGCTGCAACCGATCATAATTGAGGCGTCAATCCATAGCCGCATGCTCACACATCACATTCATGTCTAAAGAATTCATGATAAGTGCATATCTTCATCAACGGCTCTGATATTTTCACTCCATGCTTCTGCTACGCTGCTGCTAATATCATGAATCAACAAAAGCTTCCGGAACTCTGATAAGAAGATATCTTGTTGTAAAACATTAATGATGTTTTGAAGATGAAAGTTTTGAGAATTCTGAGAATCTAAAGGAGGAGGCATTTGGGAGCCATTCGCATTATTCTTATCACCCTTCAATTGTGAAATTTGAGTTTTCAATCTTTTAATCGTGTTACAATGAGCTCGAATCTGTTCATCACGTTTGCTTATTTCAAAAACTGCATCAAACTCAGGAGCATCCGAGGATGTCTTGACATTTGAGGTTTTAACATTTTCTTTGAGATGTTGATATTTTAATTGCAAAGCAAGATGTTCAACTTCCAATTTAGAAAAATGTTTGACCAAGTTATCATGATCATCCTGTTCAACTTTATCATGCAATTTTGAATTTGTGGTTTCAAGCTCAATGACATGATCATGGGAAACTTTTAATGCAACAGTTAATTCATGAAATTGAGACGCAGTAATAGAATAATTTGTAACAGTGTAGAACATATCTTGAGCAACACATTGAGAGATCAATATCATTAATGATGTGTAGATTCTTTATATCAATTTCATTACTCTTAAGCTCACGTTCATACTTACTGACCTCAAATTCCATATCATTAAACATCTTTTTCATTTCTTTAATCTCTGTGTCCATTCCTTTTTGAAGACTCTCAAATTGTTCTTTAAGTTGTTTAAAGAAAGGCATGACCTCAGTTAAATAGCATTCTTTAGTTTGTTCAAAACCCCTTTCCCCTTCAGTTATACCAGTGGGTGTGATTCTCTTCTTACACGTTTTCTCAAAATCAACAAATAGTTGGTAAACTACATAAAGGTTGATTAAGGTCTTGCTATTAGTGGGAAGATTTCTAGGCATTAAATTCATTGGTGTATTTGGAGGATACACAGTGGCTGGAGGCAATTTCCAACAAGGGGAATTCTTTTCAACAAAGTTATCTGCTTTTTGCTTATCTATATCTTTCTTCCAGAAAACTTGTTCAGGGGTTAGTTGAGTTTGAGGTTTAAACATGTTCAAGGAAATCCAATTTTCCTTAGTGTAATCATGGGGTTTATACGTTATATTATACTTTGTACACTTAGGATCATTTAACTTCTTTGCCATTTTCACCCTAGAAGCTTCTTCAAATTTTCTATCCTCATCAGTGCATCCTATACATGATGGTGTTTGCCTAGGCTTAAGAATCTCATTACCATCATAGACTACCGTTTGTGTAGTTCTAGCAACTTTTCCATACTCGGGATTGGGAACCTCTACAAGGGGGATGCTATGTTCATTGCTTAAGACTCTATGCTTAGTGATCATGTGAGCAATATGAATGGTGTTCCCTTGTATGTACAGTTTGTTTTCAAGTTTGTTTTTCAAAGTTTTTAGGTTGGAGAAGTCATTCAAAAGTTTTGATTTCTTAGCATTAAATTCCTGTTTAAGCACTTTTACATTTTCTTGAAGTTCTGCTTTTGCTTAACAGTTTTAGTAAGCTTTTCTTGTAAAGAGTTTAACTCTTGTTTTAACATTTCTTCCCTAAAGTTACTTTTTCTAATGACTGTACGTATTTTGTTGTCCATCTCCTGCTCACGGGTGGTCAATTCAAACTTAGCACATTGTTCATAAATGGCAACTTATTCCTTATAGGCATTAAGTTCAGAGGTTATGGAATCATCAGGGGCACATGCAGTGTATTCATAAAAAACATAGTCATCATTGACTACAGAAGATGCATCACTTGGTACATATTCACTTCCATCTTGCTTCACATATTAATCATATGGAACAACATTGCTATTACCAATAGTTTCAATATCTGATTCAATAATTTCAGTTGATTGTACTTTGTCATGCATCTTTTGCACATCAACTTCATCGTATAGTTTTAATACCTCTGAAATGATAGATTCCCTGGAAGGATTGGCCAGTTTTGGTGTAGAAGCCCTTGGAGTTACCATTGGTGAGATACTAGCCATGAAGATGGTCTGGGCATTTGGTTCATCATCAACATCTGAATCAAATGCATCACAGTCTACAACTTGAAATGCATTGGGATTTTTCTGACCCATACCCTGCACTGGCTGTTCATCTACATCAGCATCATAAGTTCTGGCATTTCCCTTAGTAAGGAATAGTAATTCCTCCTCATTCAACACAGCTCCATTGTCTTGAGCTTGCACCAGCAGCATCTTGTCCTTGAAGTACTCTGCATTTGGTGGACGTTTTGGAAGAGTGCAATTCCTAGCGATGTGACCTTCTCCACCACAGTTGTAACACTTGATTGGCTTTACTTGACCCTGAGTCATTTTCCTTCCACGATTCTGATTACCCACATATCCACCACCACCGCCAGCATTCCCATATCCAGCACCAACATTCCGTTGCTCATTATGTGGAAGGTATGCATTCTGTCTTCCTTGCACATTTTGCACCACTACCTTTCCATCTTTAACCGTAGCATGATTGTAAAGATTGGATGCAGTTCTGAGATGATTGTTGGTGTGTGGGGTGAAGTTCAAGTTCTGCTTGACCATTAAAGCCAGTTGATTAACAAGCTGTTCCATGAATGTGTCTGATTCTAGAGGCTTAAACCTTGGATCTGGAATGAGTTTGTGATTACCATTTCCAGTAGGAATGACTTGAGATGCTTTGTTAGTTATTCCTACATTAGTGTAGAATGCAGTTGAATCATTTGAAGAGCTTGCATTTCCAGTATTGTTGTTGAACTTTTCAAGGATCATCTGTTCAAACACAACATGCTTCTCATTTTGGAGCAAATATGCATACAATTGTTCATAGTTGGTGTTCCTCAAACATTTTTTTAGCTTGACTGCAGTGACAAATTTGTGCCATTCGGGATTCATGTTGTTCATTTTGATATTCCTCATATCATTCACAAGCTTGTGAAATCTTACATGATATTCAGTGACACTTTCCTTTGGATTCATCTTAAAGTTCTCAAAGTCATCATACAGCTGAGACTCCCTATCTTCTTTAGTCAATTCAGAACCAGAGAGAAGCATCTTAACATTGTCCCATACTGCCTTAGCTTCAGTATTGTGATTGATCAGCTTGTAAATGTCCTTAGGTAAACCCTAAAGTATGATGTTTGAAGCTATGATGTCAGCATCGTATCTCTTCTTCTCCTTATCAATAAGTTCATCATATGTCTTTGGTCGATCCAATCCTAATATCACTGAACCATCAGCAGTAGTTTCAAGAATGTCTCTGGTAGTCTCAACTTGATAAGGTCCTTCATCAATTGACTTAAGTATGTTAACCCCATTTTCTTTTCCTAAGCAATACAGACTGATTCTTTGAGCCCAAGAGTCATAGTCGGTTCTGTCCAGCATGGGAGGACGAGTATCAGATCCTGCAGCTTGAACGTCGTCAGCAACAGAAGAAGTGATTGTAGACATGATTGCAGATTCTACGGGATTTTACTATTCTCAAAAGACAAGTTGCACACTTAACAAGTCGCACTCAAGACAACTCGCACCCCAGTCAACTCGCACCCTAGACAACTCGCAGTCAAGACAACTCGCACCCTAGACAACTCGCAGCCAAGACAACTCTCACCCTAGACAACTCGCTTAAACGACAACTCGCTTAAAGCACAACTCGCATAAGCTGACAACTCGCATATAAGACAACTCGCTTCAATAAGCAAGCTCAGAATAGACAACTCGCATAGAGGACAACTCGCTTCACAAATCAGGACAACACGCATAAAAGAAATGCACAATGAGACTCAACTCGCATCCAACAAACATTCAAAAAACACCACTTTTCAATCCAAAAACAACTCAACCACGATGATTCAAACCTTCTAAACCAAAACCTAAACACTTATAATGATTCTAAACACAAAAGTACAATCAAAATCCAAACTTTAACACAAGAAATGACCCAAATGATGTACACTACTCTAAACTCATTCAAACCCAAAAACCTTATGAAAACCACTAGAAATCCAAGAACATGAAAGATGAGTGATCAAACCATGGCTCTTGATACCATTTGTATAATATTGGATTTCATAAACACATCAACACATATTAAATAGGGGCGTATGAATTAGAGTTTTAGAGAGAGAAAGTGGAAGAGAGTTGGGAACTTGGTGAGACAAAGAAAAATGATATTGAAAGCTCCAACCCTCTACCTTGGGAGGTAGAGGGTATTTATAGTTTATTACAAGACAAGCCTCCTACGGGCTGTGGATCAGGCATACAGTGGGTAAAGACCCGTCCGTCCTCCACGGTGTTACTTAACAAACTACTTATTAACATTACCTGACTACGACTACGAGCTTTCTAACGAATACATATACTTGAGGTGACCGACTCTTTAACTACCGGATTTTCTAAATCCTAACAGTTTTATTAGTTTAATCAATCAAAATACAAGCCCCTTCTAAAAGTTGTAGAAATTCACTAGGTTAACATAAAAGTAACCTACACCTTGCGAACGACCCGTACATACCAAACTAGCTAGAATTGATCGGGTACACTGCCGGTTTGTGTTATTTTAGAAGAAAATCGAAAAATATCAAGTTAAAACTAAATAGTTTAACACGCTATCAAGTTTTTGGAGCCGCTGCCGGGAAGTAGTTTAGCTTTAGTTCGTTTAGTGAATTTTGTAATTTTGTTAGTTTAGTTGCTTTTTAATTATTTTCATTTTGTTTGTTTGTTTGTCTATTTCTGTCTCAGGATGCTTATACGACGTATTCACTTTCATTGGATACGGTGTATTACTCTATACACTCTGATATGGCGTATGTTATCTCTGCATATGGCGCATTTACCCTCTGAGGCCCAGATTGGTTGTTTCAATTTTCTTTTTATTTCAGTAATTTTTCATTTCAAATTTTTCTAAAATAAATAAATAAATAACGTAAAAACTTTAAAAACCATTATTAATTTTCTATACGGCGTATTGATTTATTTGATACAATGTATCAGTCTTTATTTCAGTAGTCGTATTATGAGAAATTTGGATACTATGTATTGTTTTTTAAGATTGAATACGGTGTATACAGTTTCTGTATACGGCGTATTGGTTGATTAGTAACATTAAAAATATTTTATTTTTTGTATTTAGTTGTAGTTCTTTGTTTTATGTATTAGTTTACTACAGTAGTAGTTTTTGTTTGATTTCAAATTAAGAATGAAAATAATTGCACAGGAGGACAGACTTATGGGCATTGACATCATGAAAATTGATGTTGACGTATTTTCTTATGAAACACCAACAGGAAATACATTTGATGAATTCATGAAGCTTTGTTCCATTGATGTTGAGTTGTTCACCTATGAGATTGTCGTGAATAAGACTCATGCAGAATGGGCTTTGAGATGACAAGAAATGCAGAAAGGAGAAAAGCCATGGGTTAATAACAATGAAATGACTTTCTGAACAAAAGTAACAACTCTTGGGGAGAATGGCCTGCTAATGAATACTGCTATAGAATTGAACAAACTGAAGGTATTGATAACCAATTCGAATACACTAAGAGCATGGAAGGAGAGCGAGTCAAGGTAGAAAGTGATGATGATAGCAAGACTGTTAATCCTTATGAAGCTACATTTGATGAATTGTTCAAAGTTACTATGGTATTGGTCAAAATGGATGGTAGGAGTAAAGCAAGAATTTGGCTCCGATGGAATGAAATTTATAAGGACTGAGTACATGGCAGGGAAGAAATATGGAATATCTGGATGATTACTTTAAACCACAATCTGAAGCTTATACAAGGCACCACTAACTATCATAGTTGAAACTTTTTAAGTGAAAAGATATTCAATTAGTTCAGATGAACAATATGTAACTATGATGAGAGTGAAATGATAAGGACTGAAGCAAAAGTCACTAAAACCTTTAGAATTTGCTTGAATTGAAGGGAGGTGGAGCATTGGTGACAAGGCTAACGTACAGTGGAAGAGAGTCGAACTTAACGACTCAGAAATAACCAAAAGTGCTTCCCGAGAGACGACCCATAATATTTTTCCATTTTATTTTTATTTCTTTTCGTTATTGTTCATTCTGTGGAGTTGATACGACGTATCCAATTTCTTAGATACGGCGTATTCCACTCCCGGATAATGAATTTTGTTTATTTCTTTCATACATAGGATTTTATTTTATTTCAAAAAATATATGTCAGGCTCTTGATACAGCGTATTTCTATTTTCAGATACGACGTATTCAAGCCCTGACCGTATTTGAAATTCCATACAGGCAGTTTAATACGGCGTATCGAATCTCATGGATACGACGTATGAATTTTTGTTTGTATTATATAACTAAGGTAGTTTTAGCCCCAACTTGACCAATACGGCGTAGCCACTTAATGGATACGGCGTATTAGTCTCCAGACCTGGACATGGCCTTCTTAAATTTGATTTTAATCGGCTCACGCTACGAAAGTAGATTTCTGTTATTTCTTTTGGTGTATTTACGGGATTAATGAAGGATGAAAAAATGATGGTGTATATTTCTCTGACAGTCTACGTGTTGCATAGCCATGCTGGTATCCAGGCCCGGCAGGAAGGCTTTTTGCACATTTTCTTGCTCATATTCTTACCATGAAGGATTATACCGAGCAATATTAGGGGAGTATTCCGTTTCTAATTCTACCCTCTTTATGTTTTAGTATTCATTTGTACAAAGAGGGTGTTGTACATCTCAAGTGGGGGAAGATAGATAGAATTAGAATTTTACTTGTCCTTTATTTACGAAAATGCTTAAACTATGCTAAATTTTTTTTTAAAAATCACATGTTTTTCGTAAATCATTAGTAGCATAACCCACACACATTTCCCTTATTTTACCTAAATTCCATAAAAATATGAGTGTGCTAGTGGATTATTGTATACTTTATAACTTTGCTTGGTATATCTATTCGAGACCATAACGATGAGCATTGTATTAGGGAAACATGTGTGTAATCGGCAGTAATCAATTAATAAGGCAAACTATTAGGATTCATCCAAATGGCCCATGTCGTTTACATCTATTTGTTTATTTTAACTAACTACACTAGTTAGTTAACTACCCATATAAAACCATTTGCTACTTCATCTTTATAGTGAGATAACCCTAGAATAACCTGTTGAGCCTATATTTTCATTTGTTTAACCAACTATATGTTTATGTTTCGTTACACCCTTAACGCCTTAGTGTATCGTGTAGATTAAAGTCCTTGGTTGGTTGATAGTTGCTACTTGTATCCCGTTTACTGTGTTCGTGTGAGTTCTTCGTTTGATTCTTTTCGGTTCCGCTCGGTTCTCAGGTCTGGTTCGGGTATTTCGGTTCTACACAATTAGAACCGCTATTTTTTTTCCTTCTACTGTGAAGAATAGATGCATGTAACCATTTGTGGCTTTTGAATTTCGAAACCTGTTTGTTTTAGAAAAGAGAAATTTATTTATTGATTTGTGTGATGATTCTGTGAACATTTAGACTAGTATTTTTTGTATTCATTCTTAATGTTTATACGGATACGAATAAGAAAACAGGAACCACATGTAAACCATATAAGATCATGCTATACAGGTTGATTCAATGATACATATTTCACTATATTCATTGTTTTCTCGGTTTATTAAATCGTGTGTATAAGTTTTACAACTATTTTTCGTGAATTGAAAACAAAGACAAGTAATTTTCATTTTAGCTGTGTATATTCGAGTATCAAGCAGTGCTATTCAACTTAATCGACATTTATACCTTATTCAAACAATCTTTTCACCGAATCGATCTTTAAAGTATTTATACCTTTATAACGCTGTAACTTTTGTTCTTCATTTGTGTTCAAGACTTCAAGTACATCCCCCAGAAGCAAATCCTACTTTTCCTGCATTCACATCGTACACAACTTGTAGTACCTAATGTTTAGAACCGAGAATTAGCAATTGCACTAATAATCTAAGTCTAAAGTTTAGAACCGAGAACTAGCAATTTATGTGTTTGCACTAATCTAAACCATAAAGAATATTGAACGATCATGGTTTAACTAGCGCGTAAGCATAAATATGTAATCGAGAACTTAAAAAAAAAAACGTCTCATAAAAATCTTATGTATTTGAAAAGTCGTGCGGTTCTTCGGTTCCGGAACCGATACCCGAGGTTCCAGACTGAACCGAACCGAGAACCGGACCGCGGTTCTAAAATGCGGTACGAGTTGGGTCGGTTCTCGGTTCTTTTGCTCACCCCTAATGTGAGATAGTCGGTTCATTTAAGCTTAACCGACTTTATTGTTATATGTATATGTTGGTACGTGATATAAACCAACGGTCATTAGTTTAAGTGGTCGTAATATAAACCACTTATCAGTTTCTATTCATTTTTAGCGTATAAGTGGCCGTAACTTTGCCACTATTAATGTTGTTATATTTCGTGATCTTATGGGAGTTGGTTAATTGGGATAAGCAACTTGGTATGTTTTATGGTATGCCGATGATTTTGATCGAGGAGGACTTTGAGTCTAATTCCTGTGTCACTAAATTGTTTATTTTCCTTTTAAAAACGTGAGTTAGTCAATAATAAATGTCTCTTTCGGGTTTTGGTAAGGTATTAACTAGTAGCATTTGGTAGTATTAGACTTAATCTATTTATTGTTTATTTTTTTATTTTTAACCATTTAAAATTTTTTCACATGCCTTATCTTACCTTTAATCATTCTTAATATCGTCATTTCTTAATCCTAGTCATGGTTCTAAAAGGTGCGCCAAGGCGTCGCTAAGGCGTGAGGCGTGACATCCACATTACAAAATAGACTAAGGCGTCGAATTTAGGCGTGGCGTGAGATGAGGCGGGAAAAGGCGCGATAAGGCGCGCTAAGGAGTGGCGAGTTTTTTTTATTCAACTCCGACAATTTTTATTTTTTATTTTTTATTTTTTAAAAATGAAGAATATTACATGTAAAGATAGTTTCTTAACCGTAATCATTATTGTAGGTACTTAATTTATGAGTGTGTGTGTGTGTCTTACACACACACACACACACACACAGAGAGAGAGAGAGAGAGAGAGATTCCGATGAATAAGAAATTTCACACAATGAAAACACACACTCACACACCTCTCAAATGAGAGGAGAGCGATATATATATATATATATATATATATATATATATATATATAGAGAGAGAGAGAGAGAAGAAAGAGAGATTTCGATGAATAAGAAATTTCACACAATGAAAACACACACTCACACACCTCTCAAATGAGAGGTGTATTTGTTTATATAGTACAAGAGACGCCCATGTTGGGCTTGGTGGGCTTTGGTGGGGTGTTGGGTCTTTACAAGAGTAAACTACATAATAATAAGCCCGTACGCCTAACCTATTAGATTAAACTAACACCAAATCCCACCAATTTATCTATAACTATCTATTACAAGCGAACAAAGTTCGTGTCAAATAAATTACCATCACTTCATAGAAAATATAAATGCTAACAATCTCTCCTTAAGGGGTGGTCATTTATGAATGATGCCTCTTAATTCTTGAACTTGAATCTTTGATTTTTAGCACTTGCATCTTGAGTCTTTCAATTGGATATTTGATCTTCAGCACTTGTTTTTTTATCTTGAACCTTGTTAGTAATAGACTTGATATACTTCTTTGTTACGCTCATGCTCGTGATCTTTTGTCTTGCCTTCAACATCTTAGCTTGATATGTTGTTATGTTGTCTCCTACATACTTATACCACATGTAGATTATGCTCTTTAGATATTTACTCTTATGATATTCCTCGTATATTTTCTTGACTCTGACTTATTCTTGACTTTAAATTTGATGAATCTCTTTGTTTTGATAATCTTTTCCTTGAACTCATTGGGGAATGATCACTTGATTATGAGTATGTGGAGCTTGAAGATGTTGATGATGATGGTATACGGTCTTCATACAAGGAGACTTTCATCAGTACATGTACAAATAAATGTAGCTAATAATCACGTTAGGCTAATCGATCATGTTGGACTTTTCTTTAGAGAATCGTTCATCTACGATTGTTTTACTGATGAATGTCTTGATTTCATTCGCCTTGGTCGGACACATCAGCCATCTGAATCTTGTTAAAGACAATTATCAATACATCGGATAAATCCAAGTAAAGACCTACGTTTTCAGGACTCGATTCATGAAAGAAAATCTTACAAGTTTGGATATCGAGAGTATTTGTAGCATAGTGAGCTAACGCTTTTCAAATCCTCACAAGGGTTGTTCCTGGATAGGATGCCACAAGCATGCTTACAACTATTAAGGTGAGCCGCTGAAGTATATCGAAGTATCACTCCATGACTGTAAACCGTTTGAGACAAAGTAACCACCATAATGAATAATTGGCAAGATTACAAAGATCTTGCTAAGGAATCTCGTACAACTTGTGTTCTTATTGGTGAACAAATGTATATATTTGGAAATTATGTCCCAAGAGATATTTTGTTGAATCTCATGGCTCTTGACATAGTTTGTTAACACGTCGCTCTTATCGTTCTCACGGTCGTTTTGATAGGTAGATCACTCAAAATAGAGCTACGGTTCAATAGTTATGATGATAAAAAGTTTTGACGCAAAAAGTCAAAGTTCGTAGTTAAAACTCGGAGAAATCCAAATTCGGAGAAAGTTGGTCAAATTCGGAGTTCGGAGAATTCCGGATTTGGAGAAACTTGGTCAAACTCGGAGAATTCCAAATTCGAAAAACTTGGTCAAATTCAGAGAATTCCGTATTCGGATAAATTTGTTCAAATTCGAAGGATTTCGGATTTGGAGAAATTTGTTCAAATTCGGAGGATTCCGGATTTGGGTCAAACTCGGAGTTTATCCGATTCATAAACTCGGAGAAATAGGGTTTTGAAACTCGGAGAAAAAGAGTTTTGAAACTTGGAGAAACTCGTAAAATTACGAAAATTTTCAAAACTTCAGTGTCTATGACCTTAAAAATGTAAACTTTTTAAGATCTAAATACAAAAATTTGAAGTTTAAAGCCTTTCCAAACACGAAACAGAAAACCTAAAAAACTTAAAAACATGGCGTTTTTTTTGTAAAAAGCTTTGTACTTCCTTGTTCTAATACATCATAGAGTTGATGTATTTTATGGATTAAAGCAAAAAAATAACAAAAAGCTTGTATTTTTTCCTTTAAACCTCATGGTAACAGCTCTAAACAAAATAAGTGGATCTTTTTCGACACAAAACACAAACTCAACCAACTTTTGACGATTGATACCACTTGTAGGTTCTCAATATATGACAGAAATCTAGAGAGAGAAAAAGAGAGATAGAGATAAAGAAATGGAGAGATGGCGTAGAGAGAAAGAAAGAAGAAAGAGAGATTCCGATGAATAAGAACTTTCACATAATGAAAACACAAACTCACACACCTCTCAAATGAGAGGTGTATTTGTTTATCTAGTACAAGAGACGCCCATGGTGGGCCTTTACAAGATTAAACTAACACCAAAGCCATTAAAAGAAATAAGGTTCGTGTCATATAAATGACAATCATTTCATATAAAAGGCGAAGCTTTGCCTTTTAGGGCGTGCCATAACGCTTTGTTTAACTTGTGTTAGGAATTAGAAATTCCAGGTATTAAAGAGTCAGTCACCTCAAGTATATGTAATCGTTAGAAAGCTCGTAGTCGTAGTTCTTTTAAGTTAAGTAGTATTTAGTTAAGTAACACCGTGGAGGACGGACGGGTCTTTACCCACTGTATGCCTGATCCACAGCCCGTTGTGTGGCATTTTATTGTAAGACTATAAATACTCTCTACCTTCCAAGGTAGAGAGTTGGAGCTCATAATAATATCTTTCACTTTCTCTCACTAAGTTCCCTAAACCTCTAACTTTCTCTCTCTAGAATTCCATTCATACGCCACTTTGTGTTATGGTTTGATGTGTATGTGAAAACTAATATCCTTCAATTGGTATCAAAGAGCCATGGTTAGATCATATCTTGCACATCTTTGGATTTCTAGTAGTTTTTAGGTGGTTTTTGAGTTTGAAAAAGTTTAGTGGTTTGTGCATCATTTGGTTAATTTCTTGTGTTAAAGCTTGGATTTTGTTAGTACTTTTATGTTTAGAATCATCACAAGTGTTTAGGTTTTCATTTGGTAAGCTTGAATCATCTTGGTTGGGTTGTTTTTGGATTGAAAAGTGATGTTTATGTTGTTTTTCATGCTAGCGACTTGACCTACGGAGTTGTTTCTTAGTAGCGACTTGCTTTGTAATTTTGTAGCGAGTTACAGTTTTGGAGCTAGCGACTTAGGCCTAGCGACTAACAGTACAAGTAGTGGACTCTCCACTACGGGTAGCGACTTGGTGTTAGCGATTTGGTCTGTAGCGAGTTGCTCTTTAGCGACTTGAATCTTTAGCGACTCGTCTAGCGAATTGCTGCCAAAATTTTGCTAGCGACTTGAGGCTTAGCAAGTTACTACTTAGCGACTTGCATTTGTTTAGCGACTTGGTGGTATAGCGAATTAGGTGTTAGCGACTTGGTGCATTATCTTCTAGCGACTTGGGTGATTTTTTACGGTTTTCTCTTGATTTAGTAAAATCCAGTGAAAGAATCTATTTCCCGGTTTAATCATAGAGTTATAAAATTCCGTATAATCTGTTAACATGTCTACCAACGTTTCCACTATCATCTCCACTGTTGCCGAGGATGTTCAAGCAGCTGGTTCAGATACTCGTCCACCCATGCTTGACAGAACTGACTACGATTCTTGGGCTCAACGAATCAGATTGTACTGTCTTGGTAAAGAAAATGGGGTTAACATTCTCAAATCAATCGATGAAGGACCCTACCGAGTTGAAACTACTAGAGATATACTTGATACTAATGATGATGGAACTCCTATTTATGGAATGGACAGACCAAAAATGTATGATGAGCTTGATGATAAGGAGAAAAAGAGATTCGATGCAGATATCAGGGCTTCTAACATTGTTCTTCAAGGTCTTCCTAAAGACATCTACAAGCTGATCAATCACAACACCGAAGCAAAGGCAGTATGGGATAATGTCAAGATGCTTCTCTCAGGTTCTGAATTAACTATGGAAGACAGAGAATCACAACTCTATGACGAATTTGAACACTTCAAGATGAAACCAGATGAGAGTGTCTATGAGTACTATGTGAGATTTCATAAGCTGGTGAATGATATGAGGAACATCAGAATGACTATGCCTAACATTCAGCTGAACTCAAAATTTGTGAACAACATGAATCCCGAATGGCACAAGTTTGCTACTTCTGTGAAGCTCACTAAAGGATTGAAGAATACGAATTATGAGCAACTCTATGCCTTCCTTCTTCAGAATGAGAGACATGCCATGTTTGAAAAGATGATTCTTAATCAGTTCAAAACCAACCAGGGAGAGACTAGCTCATCTAATGACTCAACTGCCTTCTACTCAAACATCGGAATCACAACCAAAGCCTCACAAGTCATACCCATGGGTAATGGTAATCACAAACTCATTCCTGATCCTATGTTCAAACAAGCTGATGCTGATGCACACGTGGGTAACATCATTAACCAACTAGCTCTTCTGATTAGTCAAAACATGAATTCTCTCCCACAAACCAACAACAACCTCAGAACAGCATCTAACCCACACAATCAAGCTACTGTTAAAGATGGGAGGATCGTGGTGCAACCAGTTCAGGAAAGACAGTATGATCAGGGAAGAGGTGGAGCTGGTAGAGGTTATGTTGGTAATCAAAATCGAGGAAGGAATGGTAATCAAGGTCAAGCTAAGCCGATTAAATGTTATAACTGTGGTGGTGAGGGACATATTGCAAGGAACTGCACATCTCCAAAGCGTCCACAGAATGCTGATTACTTCAGAGATAAGATGCTGCTTGTACAAGCTCAGGATAATGGTGCTGCTTTGGATGAAGAGGAATTGTTGTTTCTTGCTAAGGGCAATGCCAAGACCTATGATGCAGATGTGGATGAGCAGCCTATTCAGGAGATAGGTCACAATCATCAGAATGCCTTTCAAGTCGCTGATTGTGATGCATACGACTTTGATGTGGATGATGGACCTACTGCACACACAATTTTTATGGCTAGCATTTCTCCAATGGTTTCTCCCAAGGTCTCTTCTTCACCACAAGCTGGCTCATCCAAAGACAAACTCATCTCAGAGGTACTAAAACTATACGATGACGCTGATGTGCAACAGATGCATGACAAAGTACAATCAACTGAAACTCTTGAATCAAATGTTGAAAATATGGGTAATATCAACATTGTCCCATATGATCAATATGAGAAACAAAGTGAAAGTGAAGTTGTACCAAGTGATGCATCTTCTGCAGTCAACAATGACTATGTTTTTGATGAATACACTGCATGTGCCTCTGATGATTCTGTAATTTCTGAACTAAATGCCTATAAAGAACGTGTTGCTATTTATGAACAACGTGCAAAATTTGAGTTGACCACTCGTGAGCAGGAAATGGATGACCAAGTGCGTACAATCATTAGAAAAAGTAATTTTAGAGAAGAAGTATTAAAACAAGAATTAAATTCCTTGCAAGAAAAGCTTTCTAAAACTGCTAAGCAAAAACAAGAACTTCAAGAAAATGTGAAAATGCTTAAGCGAGAATTTAATGCAAAGGAATCAAAACTCTTGAGAGATTTTTCTAATCTGAAAAATTTGAAAAACAAACTTGAAAACAAGTTGTACATACAAGGAAACACCATTCAGACTGCTCACATGATCACTAAGCATAGAGTTCTAAGCGATAAGCATAGTGTTCCCATTATAGATAAGCCCAACCCTGAGTACGGAAAGATAGCAAAAGCAGCTCAAAGTGTGATCTATGATGGCAATGAGATTCTTAAACCTAGACAAAAACCTAGTTGCGTTGAGTGCACTGAGGATGATAAGAAATTAGATGAAATCACTAGGGAGAAGATGAATAAGAAACTAAATGATCCTAAATGCAAAGAGAAAAAAGTAATTATCACTCCCCATGACTACAAGAAGGAAAACTGGATTTCCTTGAACAAGTTTAAGCCTCAGACATTGTTGACTCCCGAACAAGTTTTCTGGAAAATGGATTTAGATAAGCAGAAAGCTGGAAATATTGTTGAAACAAACTCTCCCCTTTGGAAAATGGTTAGAGTGACCGTGTATCCTCCTAATACACCAATGCATCTTGTTCCGAGAACAATTGCCACTAAAAGCAAGACCTTAATTAGCCAATATGTTATATTTCAACTATTTGTTGATTTTGAGAAAACTTGCAAGAAAAGGATCACACCCACTGGTATAACTGAAGTAGAAAGGGGTTTTGAGCAAATGAAAGAATGTTATTTAACTGAGGTCATGCCTTTCTTTAAACTTCTAAAAGATCACTTTGAGAGTCTTAAAACAGGGATAGAAACTGATATTAAGGGAATGGAAAAGGAATTTGATGCAATGATAGTTGAAGTTAGTGACTATGAGCGTGCACTAAAATATAATGAGATTGAGAGGAAGAACCTGCATACATTAAATGAGACTCTTATTACTGAATGTATTGCTCAAGATATGTTTTTCACTGCTTCAAATTGCTCTATTAATGCTTCCCAATTTCATGAACTATCTGTTGCCCTGAAAGTCTCCCATGATCGTGTCATTGAGCTTGAAAAAACTAATTCTAAACTAAACGAGAAAATTGAACTGGATGATCACGACAATTTGGTTAAACATTTTTCTAAACTAGAAGTTGAGCATTTTAATTTACAACTAAAATATCAACATCTTAAAGAAAATGTCAAAACTTCAAATATCAAGACATCCTCAGATGCTCCAGAGTTTGATGCAGTTTTTCAAATTAACAAACGTGATGAACAGATTCAAGCTCATTGCAACATGATCAGAAAGTTGAAAGCCCAAATCTCTCAATTAAAGGGTCAAACGAACAATATGACAGGCTCCCAAATGCCTCCACCTTTAGACTCTCAGAATTCTCAAACGTTTCATCTTCAAAACCTAGTAAATGCATTACAAAAGGAAAATGAAAGTTTTCTAGAAGAAAATGAAAAGGTTAAACGTCATTTCAATGAGTTATTTGAATCAATAAAGGTCACTCGTAACAAAAATAACGAACAAATAGCTTCATTGCAAAAGGAAATTGAGAATCTGAAGAGTCAAGTAAAAGGGAAAATGCCTATGACCAATGGGGAGAATGGTGTATCAAAGGGTCACTCTTGTAATAAATATGCTTTGTCTGTGAAATATGTCCCTCCTCATCTCAGGAACAACAAACTTGCTGTTCAAACATACTTCTCATCCCTTAAGGATTGCCTAGAATGTCTGCGTGAGATTGTTGAAGAGGATAAGTTAGAGAAACCTCATGATAATGCAATTGGACATGCATGCTTATATGCCAAACGATCTCAAGAAATCTTAGAATGCTTGATCACAATATGCCCAAAGTCATTAGGTGAGAGAGTTAATCCTTTGATTCCATGCTCGATGCCTAATGCCAAGTATGATATTCATTCGATTCCCAATGTTTTGAATGTGAACCGTAGTGTGCCTTTAAGTAGTTCAGATTCCAGATCTGTCAATGCTAAGAAAGAGAACTCAAGTGTGCCTTCTAGGAGTACAAATCTCAGTACTTCTAGTTTTAAGAAAGTGAACCTTAGTGTGCCTGCATGTAGTTCAGATCCCAGCACATCTAAACAGGTGATGCAAAGAGTAGTAAAACCAACTAATGTTCTCATTCCCTCTACAGGAGTAATCAGTGACATTAAAGGGAGCAGGTCAAAGTCTCAAGACAATACAAGGAATGATAGGACCTCGCAAGCTAAGAATGTGCACTGGAAAAGAGTAGAAGAACAATCTAGGAACTTTAAGTTTGAACCGAATAAAACGAATCGTGTTGATTCTAGTATTAGCCATAGGCGTACTGTAATTAATTCGAATTCTGATACTATTTGCAAACCTTGTATTGATGTCTGCTTGAATTCTGTTTCTAATCATGAATGTGGTGTTAATGTTCTGCCTAATGATGTTAATTGTCCAGTTAATATTGTTAATGCTAAAATTCATGCTAAGAAGGCTAAAAGGCAAAAACGAAAGAAAGTTAGAAAACAGTGGAAACCCACAGGAAGAACATTCAGTAAGATAGGCTATTATTGGTTACCTGTTGGTCATAAGACTAATCAGACAATGCCCACTAGAAAAGGGATGCCTACTGGTAGAACTATTCCCTTAAGAAGTGAGCACACTGTGAACAGGGCTAATACAGACACTAGTACTGCATCTATTCACAATGATTCCATTGCCTTATCTTTTGATATGAATGCTTCTATTTCTGATGTGGGTGTTCCAACCATTGTTACTAACCAAATGGAACCCATTCTTGCATGGGGATCCCAATTATCCAGTTATCCATTCTTGTATGTGTTCAACTGCAGATCGTTCAAATCGTTCTGTGGTACCTGGACTCAGGTTGTTCCAAGCATATGACTGGCGACCGGTCACGGCTCATGAACTTCGTGAGCAAATTCATCGGAACAGTTAGATTCGGGAATGATCATTTCGGTGCTATCATGGGTTATGGAGACTATGTTGTTGGCAAAAGTGTTATCTCCAGGGTTTACTATGTAGAAGGTCTTGGTCACAACTTGTTCTCTATTGGTCAATTCTGCGATTCAGACCTAGAAGTAGCCTTCAGAAAACATACCTGCTTCGTTAGAGAACTTGATGGTAAGGAACTGTTAAGAGGTTCAAGTGGTTCAAATCTATACACCATCTCTATCGAAGATATGATGAAGTCTTCTCCAATTTGCTTGCTGTCAAAGGCTTCTAAAACAAAGTCATGGTTATGGCATCGTCGTCTCAATCACCTGAACTTCGGCACCATCAATGATCTCACCAGAAAGGACTTAGTTGTAGGTTTACCTAGACTCAAGTACGAAAAGGATCATCTTTGTTCAGCATGTCAATTGGGAAAAAGCAAGAAATATGCCCATAAACCCAAACCTACCAACTCTGTCACAGAAGTTCTTCATATGATTCATATGGATTTATGTGGACCAATGAGGGTGCAGAATATCTTTGGGAAGAAATATGTGTTAGTTGTGGTTGATGATTACTCTAGATTCACCTGGGTCAAGTTCTTAAGGACAAAGGATGAAACTCCTGATATCATCATCAAACTCATCAAACAGCTGCAGGTTTGACTTAACAAAACCGTCAGAATTATCAGAACAGACAATGGAACTGAGTTTGTCAACAAACAACTCAGTGAATTTTATGAAAGCATTGGAATCAGCCATCAAAGAAGTGTTCCACGAACTCCTCAACAGAACGGTGTAGTTGAAAGACGAAATCGAACTCTTGTAGAAGCCGCTAGAACAATGCTGATTTACTCAAAGGTTCCAATGTTTCTCTGGGCTGAAGCTATTGCCACTGCATGCTACACACAAAATCGTTCCCTAATTCACACTGTTCATGAAAAAACTCCATATGAACTTGTCCACAACAGAAAACCTAATCTCTCTTTCCTTTGTGTGTTTGGTGCACTATGTTATCCAACTAATGAGGGTCAAGACTTAGGCAAACTTAGAGCTAAAGCAGACATTGGAGTATTTGTAGGATATGCACCAAACAAAAAGGGATACCGAATCTACAACAAAAGAACCCGAAATATCATGGAAACAATTCACGTTACGTTTGATGAGCTGACCGGTCAAATAGCTCCTGGACACTCCAGTTTAGGACCCGCACTTCAAAACAGTCCCATTGGTTCATCCCTTGTTCCAAACTCCTCTCAAGAAACTCCATATGTACCTCCATCTGAAGATGATTTAAAGAAATTGTTTGATCCTATGTTTGATGAACTTTATGATCCAAGTACTAATGAGGTGTTGATCCCTACAACAGAGGCTGCTCATATTCCTGTGAATGAAGTCAATCCCTCAGTCTCAATATCTTTAAGTCAAGAAGCGCCTACTGCTGATCCTTCCGTCTCATCAACAAATCATCATTCTTCAAATGTACATCATGGAACTGTTTCTGGCATCAATGATGAAGTTAATCCCTTTGCTACTCCTGAAGATGCTCCATTTGAAAACATATTTGCTCCTGAATCATCATCAGAACCATCTTCTTCAGGAGACATCGACTCTGCTACCTCAGTCCCTCAACAACTGCCACATGAACACCTTAGAAAATGGACTCACGATCATCCACTAGACAACATCATTGGAAATCCCTCTCGCCCTGTATCAACACGGAAACAACTTGCAACCGATGCCTTATGGTGCTTCTTCAACTCCGTACTATCTAAGATCGAACCAAAAGATGTTAAAACCGCCATGAATGAAGATAGCTGGTTCAATACCATGCAAGATGAAATTCATGAGTTTGATCGACTTGATGTATGGGAGTTAGTACCTGCTCCAGACTGTGCTATGATTATTGCTCTTAAATGGATCTTCAAAGTGAAACTTGATGAGCATGGTGATGTGTTGAAGAACAAGGCTCGATTAGTTGCTAAAGGATACCGTCAAGAGGAGGGTATTGACTTTGAAGAATCTTTTGCTCCAGTTGCTCGAATCAAGGCAATCAGAATCTTTCTAGCTAATGCTGCTAGTAAGAACATGGTAGTCTATCAGATGGATGTGAAGACGGCATTTCTGAACGGAGATCTTAAAGAAGTCGTCTACGTCAGCCAACCTGAAGGATTGGTGAATCAAGAGCATCCTACTCACGTTTATCGTTTGAAGAAGGCTCTTTACGGTTTAAAGCAAGCTCCAAGGGCATGGTATGATACACTGTCAAAGTTTCTTCTATCTACCGGATTTAGCAAAGGAGCAGTTGATCCTACATTGTTCACCAGGAAGTCAGGCAAACACTTAATTCATGTTCAAATTTATGTTGATGATATTATTTTTGCCTCGACAGACCCAATGGAATGTGATCGTTTTTCAAATGAAATGAGTTCAAAATTTCAAATGTCAATGATGGGACAAATGTCATTTTTCTTGGGATTACAAATTTCACAAAGTCCCGGAGGCATTTTCATAAATCAATCTAAATATGCAACAGAGATCTTAAAGAAATTTGGATTTGATTCAAGTGACCCTGTTGACACCCCCATGATTGATCGAACCAAACTAGATGAGGACCACTCAGGGATCATGATTGACCAAACGAAATATCGTAGTATGATTGGATCCCTGATGTACCTCACTGCTAGTAGACCAGACATCTTGTTCGCTGTTTGCATGTGTGCTAGATACCAGGCTAAGCCTACTAAAAAGCACCTTGAAGCAGTTAAACGGGTCTTTCGGTATCTCCAAGGAACCATCAATATGGGTCTTTGGTACCCGAAGGACACCGGCATGTCACTAACAGCCTATGCAGATGCTGATCATGCAGGGTGTCAAGATACTCGTCGAAGTACATCTGGAGGTGCTCAGTTTTTGGGTGATAAGCTTGTGAGCTGGTCTTCAAAGAAGCAAATGAGTACTTCTATTTCCTCTACAGAGGCTGAATACATAGCCATGTCATCATGTTGTGCTCAAATCTTATGGATGAGATCTCAATTATCTGACTATGGCTTTGAATTCAACAAAATCCCTCTGTACTGTGATAATAAAAATGCTATTGCTCTCTCATGTAACAATGTTCAACACTCAAGAGCAAAGCATATCGACATTCGACATCATTTCATCAGGGAACAAGTGGAAAAAGGTGTGGTGGAACTCTATTTTGTGAGGTCTGAATATCAGTTAGCAGACATCTTCACCAAAGCTCTTCCAAGAGAACGTTTTGAGTTTATTCTTCCACGTCTTGGCTTGAAAAGCCTTCAACCACAAACACTCAAACGTCTTCAGGAGGAAGACGAGGAGTAAAGGTCTATCTTCATCTATCTCTTGTATATATTTATTCGAAAAATCAAAATACAAAATTACAATGTTGCAAAAATCGTGAATCGGTAGTCGGGCGGTCGACCTCCCTGTAGCTTATAATCGGTCTAGGCGGGATTAATCGGTGATTAATCGGATTGGCATTTCCGACAATTTTTTAGTATTTTCGGCAAATTTTAGGTATTTTCGACAAGTTTTAAGTATTTTCGACAAGTTTATGTATTTTCGAAAATATTTTTCTTGAAAAACATCTTGTAATAGATATAAACAATGACCATAAGTTATTTAAACAATTTTATGGGTAGTTTTAATTATTTTCGGCAAGATAAGAAGGTTTTCGACAAGTTTGACCACCATTAACCGTCATTGACCACCATTGACAATGGTTGACCGATTTGTTTGACCGATTTACATAAATCGGTAAGGTTGGTGGCCTTGCAGCACCTAATCGGCGATTAATCGGCCTTGTTGGCCTTGTTTTGCAACACTGCAAAATTATAAAACCCTCAAAAATCAAATAGAAAAATATAAAACTTTCAAAATCCATAAAAATTTGAAAAATTCGAAAAACCCTCAAAAAATTTTGTCATTTTATCATGTTTTTCTCGGTTCGATAATATCTACTGTCTTTGTGCTGTCATTCAAAGAATGACACGGGTCTTTAGATGTTGTTCGAATTTATAAATTAAAAAAAAAAAAAAAAAAAAAAAAAAAAAAAAAAAAAATGGCTTACTGTCATTTCAGGCAGTAACCCGCTTTTCAAAGAAAGAACAGAGCCATGCTTTACCATGTTTTTCAAATTCCATGCTCTGATTCTATAAACATTTATCTGCTGAAAACTAACTGCTTTGAAAAATAACTCGGTCTCTATTTTTGATAATCATCAGGACTTATTTGTCAAAAATCTCTATCTCTCAATCAACAACCTATGTCATTGATTGAGGGGGAGAATGATTTCAATTAAATTAAAAAGTTATTTGGCATTAAATTGTTTTCAAAAGATATTCATGCATGGTTTATCAATGGAGTTTAAAGTCTTAAAATCCGATCCTTATCAGTTAAAACGCTTTCATAATCAAGTCACAATTCTCCTTAAAAGCTTTCAAAATCAATTTAAATCTATAAGAGATCACAAATCTCAAATGATTTGATAATTGTGATCGGGGGAGAATGTGTGATTTAAATTGGATTTAAACTGATAATTCGGTAAATGGTTTTATAAGGATGTACATGCTATCCTTCCCACATGTGACAAACGATTTCAAGTTTTCAATGCACATGTTGAGGGGGAGCATCTATCTTAAACCTATGATTTGACACGTAATCATTTATCTCAATGGGCAGGTTCCCTCTAGTATGTGCAAAACTCTTTTCAAACCTCGAGGCACATATTGAGGGGGAGCAAATTTATGGAAACCTCATCCTTCCCGGAAATGCTTTATCTACTTGATTTGATCAAGGAAGTGATGGTGATATCTTTTAGAAAATGGTAATCAAAGAAGTAATTTCTTCCTCTTGCCTCCATGTGCAAAACGATTTCAAACATTTGATGCACATGTTGAGGGGGAGCACTTATTCTAAAAATATCAAAAACAATTCAGGTACAAAATGTTTTGATAATATATCACAAGTATCTGGATTGATTTTCAAATGGTTTTCAATTGGTTCCAATGGCAGATGAACAATACCAAATAGACCGACCAACTTTACTTTATGTACGGTGATATAAGGATGATAAGGTTAGGTATTGGTTCCCATGATCCGCCAGAACCGGAGGGATCTACCCAGGGACAATCCACTAGTTAGTGTAGAAGTCCTTAGGTATGATGATAAAAGGAGAAAAGTGAGATATGGGAAGAGTGCGGACTGAGGCAGAGCAAGTACTGGAACAAACCCAACAAGGTTCTTGCAATGAAGTCTCGGTAAGCACTGAAGGGGTTGAAGAATTAAAAAGAATTGAATGAGAAAAGGGTGAAAACAAATAGCCCTTCATTTATTCAACCTTAGGGCAGAAACCGGGTTCAATTCATATGCTACTGATGGTATCATCGGTATTGAAGACAAGACGTCATGGACCCAGTGACGCACTGCACTTCAACTTTCCAAACCACTCAAGTTCCTCTTAAAAGGACTTGTTTCATTCTCACGGGGAACCGACATTATCTATCAACTTTCTCTTAGAGATTGTTGATATTGAAGAAGGAGACCCTCTCCCTAGTCTCTGGCACAGGAACCAAATATGCACAAAATTGAGTCTAGAGCCACGAGATCATCAATAAATCTCATTAGGACACTTTCAATGAAGACTCTCTGTTTCACACAATGTGGAAAGAGAGATTATATCTTGAGTCCTACGCATTATCCTTGTGGTGTTGCCAGAACATCCGAGTGATATGTGAACATATTCACAGTGAAGATGGAAAACCTTCTGGAGCCAACATCAAACAAGCTCCTGGTAGGTGGTATGTGAGATCTATTATATAGATCAACCATGTGACAACTGAACAGAAACAATGGGGCGATTCAATCTCTTGAATCAATCCTGGTTCAGGTTATGGATTGACGGATACCTTTGAAAAACCGATCTTTGTGCTTAAAAATTCTTTTCTTTAGCAAATCGACCGTGTACGGATATTTCAAATCAAAAGGTGTTTTATGATTGATAATTGATGTTCATTAAAACCTTCGTTGTATTGCAAAAACAATTTCTATTGTGCAATACACGATTGTCTTTCAAATCTCTTTTCATCAATCAGTGGAATTAAATTCGCTGGTTCACTCACTCCGTGTTGTCTTCTTTGAGATGTTCCGGTTTGAGAACAGCTAGAATAACTGCGAAACCCTGTCAAGGAGATTCTTAGGAATCCTTCCTGATCACAGGCAGTACTTGTACTGATCAACGGGGAACCGTGGGCCGTGTACCTCAATTCAACGAAAGTGATCAAAGACACTTTCGTGTGCTTTATTGCTAACTGTTTTATGCAGGTACATCCTACGTTTGCAGCTGATCAGAATGAAGCGGTCAATCCATAGCCGCATGCTCACACTACACATTCATCTCAAAAGAAATCATGATAAGTGCATCAATGACTCTGATATTTTCACTCCATGCTTCTGCTACGCTGCTGCCAATATCATGAATCAACGAAAGCTTCCGCTACTCTGAAGAGAAGATTTCATGATCCAGAATGTGAGCATGTCGGTCCGAATGTCACAACATCACATAGAACCAACACCACAATGAATGTCTCAGAGATTTTTAGTAGCTGATGATCTCAAAAGCTGGCTCAAATTTATTATCACATGGATCAGTAAAAGACCTCCACGTGGAGTAACCAAACATGCAATGAGAAGAATCAATGACTACGAGCTTAGGAGCAAAGGACTACATCAAGAATGCAAGAACAATTTTTTTTAATGTAATATCTATTTGTATTCAATGTAATTTTGGTACATGAATGAGGTGACCTCCCTTAGGGGGAGATTGTTAGGAACTAGAAATTCCAGGTATTAAAGAGTCAGTCACCTCAAGTATATGTAATCGTTAGAAAGCTCGTAGTCGTAGTTCTTTTAAGTTAAGTAGTATTTAGTTAAGTAACACCGTGGAGGACGGACGGGTCTTTACCTACTCTATGCCTGATCCACAGCCCGTTGTGTGGCGTTTTATTATAAGACTATAAATACTCTCTACCTTCCAAGGTAGAGAGTTGGAGCTCATAATAATATCTTTCACTTTCTCTCACTAAGTTCCCTAAACCTCTAACTTTCTCTCTCTAGAATTCCATTCATACGCCACTTTGTGTTATGGTTTGATGTGTATGTGAAAACTAATATCCTTCAACTTGATATATATGAAATATGATATAAATATATAAATAGTTTCATATTTTGTGCCGCGTTATGCCACGCCCTAAAAAGGCAAAGCTTCGCCTTGGTCACTAAAACGTGAGGCTTGGTCATGTAACCATGCCACGTCTCGCGCTATTTATAAATGGCTAATATTAACTTTAAAAATAATATAATCTTTCAGCTCATATAATACCATCGTATACAGACACTTCGCAGTAGCGCGCAAGTTCAAAATCCTTGTTTTTTTTTTTTTTTTTTTTTTATATCAAAAATAAAAAAGGCACTTTCCACCTTTTAAAATAATAATATATATATATTGCAAACCGTAAATCGTTAAGCGACAAAAAATACACCATCACGACGAGAATTTTTTTATCTTTCAGTAGACGGGCACTTTGATATACTTTCGACAAACTTATTTTCGAGTTTTGTTTTAGTGTTAAAATTTGTGTCTGGAAAAATCACATACGATTTGTTATTTTAAAAATCACGTATGATCATAAAATCACATGTGATATTAAAATAACAAATCACAAGTAATTTTTTCATGCGTGAATTTCAACACTAAAAAAATTGATAAAAAAGTTCGTTGGAAGTATATATAATTGTCTATTTATAAAAAGATGATTAATTTCTTGTCGCGTTGGTATGATTTTTTTTGTACAACGATTAACAGTTTGGGAGATATTTAATTAAAAAAAAATGATGAAGGTAAGCTTTTTTTTTGCATAAAGAAATAAGTGATCATGATTTGTTAATTGGATCTATATCGAATTTTCCTAGCACTTAAATTTCTTATGCGGAAAAAAAAAAAAAAAAAAATGTCAAGAGGTTAAAATAAATAAATAAATAAATTTAAAAAAAAAAGGTTGATGGGTATAACAGTAAATTTGGCACCTCAAAAAAAATCTTGCGATACAATGTAGGGCCAACTGTACTACAGCCATTTTATTAAACCCTATAAAAACACAAACAATTTTCATCACCAAACACAAATTCCAAAACCTACTCTCTATAGCATCTTCTCCGGCGGTCATCCATCGCCACGTTGGCATGGCACCACCACCACCACCGCCATCACCAAAAACCACCAAATCAACCATCACCCGTAGCACGAGTGACGGTGGCACCATAATCTTAAACAAATACCAACTTACACACCTTTTAGGCCGTGGTAGCTTTGCTAAAGTCTACCACGGCCGTACTCTAACCGACAACTCATCAGTTGCGGTTAAAGTAATAGAAAAACCAACAAACGGAGATCCAACAATGGAACCTAGATTAATCCGAGAAGTATCCGCTATGCGGAGACTTAACCATCCAAATATTCTTAAACTTTACGAAGTGTTGGCGACAAAAACAAAGATATATCTAGTTATGGAACTAGCTTCTGGTGGTGAACTATTTACTCAGTTGTTACGTAGAAAACGTATGAAAGAAGCAACTGCACGTTTTTATTTTCAACAGCTTGTTTTAACTTTACATTTTTGTCATCAAAACGGCGTTGCACATCGTGACCTAAAGCCACAAAACATTTTACTAGATAAAAAAGGTAACCTTAAAATATCTGATTTTGGTTTGTCGGCTTTGCCTGAGTCTAGAAAAGATGGTTTGTTGCATACGGCGTGTGGAACACCGGCTTTTACGGCTCCTGAGATTGTACGAGGCAAAGGGTACGATGGCGCGAAAGCTGATGCATGGTCTTGTGGGGTTATTTTGTATAACTTGCTTTCGGGGAGTTTACCTTTTGATGATAGCAACTTAGCGAATATGTATCGAAAGATACATGATCGCGAAATTGTGTATCCGGATTGTATACCTAATAAGCCCCGGATGATAATTATGAAGCTACTTGATCCCAATCCAAAGACTAGAATGAGTATTGAAACTTTGATGAATCTTTCTTGGTTTAAAAAGTCTTTAAAACCCGAACCAACACTGGAATTACAGGATGATAGTAATTCCAATGATTCTGGTCCGGGTCTAATAAAGTGCAAAAGTACTAGGATGAATGCATTTGATATAATATCAATGTCATCAGGGTTAAATTTGTCTGGTATTTTTGAGGAGAAGGTTATGAAGAAAGAGAGGCGCTTTACGACGATTGCAAAGGAGGATGAGGTCGAAAAAAGGGTGATGGACGTTGGGGAGACATTAGGGTTTAGGGTGAAGAATAGGACAGATGGTGTTGTGGAGATGGTTAAAGGGAGGGTGGTAGTGGTGGCAAAGGTGATGGAGGTGGTGCCGGAGTTGTTGCTGGTGGAGATGGCGGTACTGGTTGATGGTGGTGGTGATGGTTTTAGTGAGAGTGATTGGGATGAGTTTAAAGTTGGGTTCGAAGATATCATTGTATCATGGCATAGTGATGTACAGTAAATCACCTTTTTGTATTAATTAGGAAAAGTAATGATGGTGGTTAAGTTGTTACCTTCTGTTAATCTTTTGATTTTTGCTATAGAAATCAAGTTTGTTGTTAATGATATGTTACTTTGTTAAAAGTTTATCTCAATCTCTATCTTTATCTTTATCTCTGCTATGTATATAAATAAAATTTTTATTTTTAAAAGTTTCAAATTTTTAAGTTTACACACTTGTTATTATTAGAATTTTTATTTTTTAAAACAATATTAAATATTTAATTTAATACAAGTAATAATTATTTATTATAATTACAATTATTTGTAACGATATCCATTAATTAATCTGAACGTTAAAACTTAAGTTAAAACAATATAAATGCAAATTTGTAATTATACAAGTCTGCAAATTTGTAAATACATATGTATAATAATCATCCAATATTTAAAACTCACTATTGTAACTAAAGATTTATATAATTATCAGTAAATAACCTTAAACTGAAATGATTAGAAAATTTTCAGCTTATTATTTCATGGACAGTTTTACGGACGATCTTACGTAGCCATGTCTATAGTATAAGCATTAAACATGGTGTATTAATTAGTTTCATATAATTTATGAGACAGAATCAATATGGTTGATGATTTTAATCTATATTTTGTACCGAGTTACATTTCATATTTTTTTTACGAAAAAATTGCATGAATCTATCTTCATGACGAGTTACAATATTCATTCACTTTTACGTTATAAATTAACGACACATGAATCTCCCTTTTATAGCTGCAATCAACAAGCTAAGTACATTGCCAACAACCACTAAGAATTTTGCTTTTTTATTATTATTATATATCGGCGTCAATTATTTATGTTTTCGCAGCATTGTGCGGGTACAATGCTAGTAATATTAAGGTATTTAAAACGTATCACATGTGTGAAATAAGTGTGTGATTTGGAGTTTAAAAAACATGAACCTAAATCTTTTGATTCTTGTTAAAGACATCAAATTTGTTGCTATAATGATTATGTTATTTTGTTACAAATTCATGGTAATAGCATAAAAGTATATACTATTTAGAGTCTATCACAAGTGTCTCGTGTGTGAATTCTGGACTTAAAAAACATGAACTTTGTGATATGGTATATGAGAGTTTCTTGTTTAAGAAAATATGAAAGGTATGACATGTAAACATGTAGTGAAATTATTTGTTGAGTTTGTGCCATAAAAATGAGGGGTAAAAATATCTCGTTTACTAAATTTAACTAGACAACATGTACGAATTAATCTATAATACCAGGGAGGATGATTAGGGACTTAACTTAAATACACTTAAGGTCCGTTTGGTTGAGGTGTATGGGTATGAATGTATGACTTTGAAAGTTATTAATATTGTTTGGTTGGTTATGAAACCCACCACAATGAAATGAGGATAGCCAAATGTGAAGGTTTCATCATATATTATGTGTGTGAGTGGTTTCGTCATACTCTCAATTATCATTCCACTATATACCAACACTCATACCAATTGTGATTCATAGCGACGAACTAAACGCACCCTTATAATTGTAAGATTAGAAATTTAGAAGGTTGGTTATAGAAGAAATTTGATTATTAATATTTTTGTTATATTGTGTCGACAACAACATACTATTTAACATGGTGATAATGGAAAGTTTGAAGACATTATTACTTTGTCATTTTTGGTATAAAGTGATAAGACCATATGCCAAAAAGGAAGAATTGACGGCCATAAAACCAAGAAATATAATACTAGTTCACATTTACGCATATAAACTAATGTTTATTTATTGGTTGATTATGATAGATGAAGAGTAGATACCCGTTCATAGTGATGTTTGTTTTCCTTTTAATATAACTAAAGGAATAATTAATTCAAATAGTGTTTGGTGAATGGAATTAAACAAATGCCCATGATGAAAATCTTGAACTCCAAACGATGAAAACCTAAACAACTGAAAACTGAACTCCAATTAGTTGGAAGAAATACAACATTGGTAATATACTTCTCCTTCAATTGTTGCAACTAATTCAAGATATTTGTTTGGTGTAAATAATCTTGCGTTGGCCGATCAAGCTAACAATAATGAGAAAGAAAAAATAAATGAATTAGTAAGTGTCTTAACTAGTGTTTGTACGACAGTGAACTCAATACATATAAGTTAAGCGGTCAAAATTTGAAAAACCAGTTACCTGAAAATATAACTAGTTAAAACTTAAAAGTCTTTACTTGAGAGTTAATAATTTAAGCAACCCTCGTGACATTACCTAGCAATTGTACTAAGCATGCGCCTCATCGTATAAAAGGCATGAACATTGCAATTATATTTGACATCATAGCCACATTCTTCTCACTTTTAAGTTTTAATAGAAGTAGAATAAGTTCAAAAAAATAGAAGTAGAATACTAAAATATTGTATATGAAGAGTTTATGTTACAAAAAGAACGTAAAGCCTTTCTAGCTCAGTTGGTAGAGCGCGTGGCTTTTAACCACGTGGTCGTGGGTTCGAGTCCCACGGAAGGCGTGCTTTTTACATATATTTTTTGATCTAGGCAATTACAACGTGATTAAAGATAATTATTTAAATATATATATATACACATGCTTAAAATATATCCTTTCTAAGTTTCTATTATAAGTCGACTTATTTCAAAACCTCATTTAAGAATTTTAAAAAGTTGTTTGCCAAATATAGGGGTGGAAACGAGCCGAGCCGCTCGTGAAAAGCTCGGGATCGGATCGCTAAAAAGCTCGAACGAGCCGAGCCTAAGTTTGGGCTCATTTAATAATCGAGCTCGAGCCCGAGCTCTATACAAAAGGCTCGTTTAGGCTCGCGAGCCTAAACGAGCCCTAGAAATATATACGTATATATATTTTCTATACGTATAACCGTGTTAACGAGCTCGAGCCTTGTGTTAACGAGTCGAGCTTTGTGTTAACGAGCCGAGCTCGAGCTGAGCTCGAGCTTGTGAAAAATTTCACGAGCCGAGCTCGAGCTCAAAATGTGAGGCTCGAAACAAGCTCGAGCTCGAGCTTTTTATATATAAACGAGCCGAGCTCGAGCCTAAACGAGCTCGAGCTCGGCTCGGCTCGTTTTTCACCCCTAGCCAAATATACTCTCTATTTTAAAATAAGATTTTACTAAACATAGCCTTAAAGGTTATTTTAAAAAATAAAGTCATGTATAATTGATGGGGAAAAGTTTATTACTTATTTTTTTTTTTAAAATAAGATTTTACTAAAGAAAGTAGGGGTGAGCATGGTTCGGTTTGGCTCGGTTTTTGTATAAAACCGAAACCGAACCGAAAAATTTCGGTTTTTGATTTTTAGAAACCATTCGGTTTCGGTTTTGTGTCGGTTTGATTTTTCGGTTGTCGGTTTTCTTTCGGTTTGGTTTTTCGGTTTTTTCGGTTTCTATACGATTTATCGAGCTTTGCTTTTTCAAAGTAGATTTGACATATATCATAAAATAGAACCATATCTTAAACCGGTACCGGCCGGTACAACGGTACTAAAACGGGTAAAGAACTGTCTTAAATCAAGTGCCAACATTCTCAAAGTTGCCTACAAGTTTCAAGGATTTGTTAGAGCTTGAAAGATACACTGAAACAATTGAAGGGTGTGTAAACGAAAAAAGAATGATGTTGGAACAAGATCTTCAATCTTTTGATGTAATTGCACCATCTTCAATAGGAACAACCATTAACATTCAAACTTAATGTGTTCTTGTGACATTTGTGTATCCATTTTTTTTTACCTTAAAGCACATTTGTGTTATGTATATTGTTATGAAATAAAATATTAGCAGAGTTATGACACATTTGAAATGCGTCATTGACAACGGTAATGTAAAAGGAAGATATCAAGATACAATACTTATATTATTTATATTATTTATGAATAACAAGGCAAGATATATTATTTTGACTTTAAATGTCGGTTCGGTTTTTATTGGTCGGTTTTTAAAGCTAAAACCAAACCGAACCAAAAACTTCGGTTTTTTCAAAATATAAAAACCGAACATTCGGTTTTTCAATCGGTTTCGGTTTTTTTGGTTTCGGTTCTTCGGTTTTTTCCGGTTTAGGTTCGATTTTTCGGTTTCTTGCACACCCCTAAAAGAAAGCCTTAAAGGTTGTTTTAAAAATAAAGTCATTTATAATTGATAAGAAAAGTTAAATGCACGGGATGGACAATTATTATTAATGGTACAAACAATTTACAAACAAATATATTTTCTCTATTTTAAAATAAAGTTTTACTAAATATAGCTTTGAAGGTTATTTTAAGAAATAAAGTCATGTATAATTGATGAGAAAAGTTTATTACTTTATTTTAAAATAAGATTTACTAAATAAAGCGTCAAAGATTGTTTTAAAAAATAAAGTCATGTATAATTGATGAGAAAAGTTAAATACACGGGATGGACAATTATTATTAATGGTACAAACAACTTATGAATGTCTAAAAACTTTAAACATAACCTTATAGCTATGTTTAGCAATTTTCCTTATATTAATGTCCATCATTGAGATAACAAGAGACTTATACAAATTTACATTGATGTGGTTGACCCAACACAAATTTTGGGTGAGTTCTAACTCATTTTCAAATATTGATGGTTTGCACATTGTTCTTGGTCAATTTAGTCATTGCAACATTTCTTGTTTTCTAATGTTTATTCACTTGTATGTTTAGTTACTATTTTGAAGCCGTTCATATATGCCCAAATAGATCTATGTGAGATTTGCTTTTAGTAATGTTATTTAAGCTGTTTGAATTTCAAAATAGCACGTACTTCTGTTTAGTTATAACTAGCTTATAGACCCGTGGAATCACGGGAATTTTTAAAGAAATTATTCACTAAGTAGTTGCGTTTATGAATAAATTAACAAACAACAACGAACGTAAACAAGTTTCATTATTTTTTGAAGGGAAGAATAAGTAATGCGTCAATGACACGATAAACAACTTGGGTTGTAACTATTAGAATGATAAACATGCATGCGAAAATGTTCAACTTGTAGATAGTCGTGAAAAACAAAGGTATGCAGTCAACGTGAGTTATTTGAGTAGTCCATCTTCATTCCGTGAACACCTAAATGTGAAAAAAAACAAAAGTCAAAGTAAAAAGAAGTTATTGCTAAGAGTATACGTAAAATTCAAAAATTATACAAAACACCAGTCTAAACTAAACTATTTGGAGTATATACAAATACCATAGACATTGCATTATAAACACTTTCATATCATTATTCACACATTTTTTTACTAAGTCCGGTATACAAAATAAAGTCTCTTAAAATCCATTGTAAGCATGAACAAATACAAAATAATACCACTTGAAATAACCTTTGAGAGAAAAGTCGTATACCTAAACTCGGTTACAGATAAAAAAGATTGCAATGTATTTATCATGAGATTGTTGTTAACTTCACTTGTAATAACGTTCAAAAGAAACATATTCCAAATGCATCATTGCTCTAAGTTCGTCAGCTTAAAAGTTGTATCATAAAAAAAGTAGCAATATTTATTTTGTACAACAAACATTGGTGTATGGTCATAAGGAATTTGGACCATATAAAAGAGCATGCTATAATATTGGTTACTAAAGAGTAGAAAGATCAAGTTAGCTGCAAATATAGATCATTTCTTTCACATGTCTACAAACTCTCGACCTTCGATCTAATGGATTTGATTTTCTTTTCATCTTGGCTTTAACCTTTATTGCATACTTATCATCCGTATGACTCTCTTTAAAGACCGTATCTAACAACAATCAAAAGAAAAAAAAATTATCACAAATTCACATGCATCATCTCACTTTACTGGAAATCATGCTTAATTCATAAATGCCCATATTATAAGTTCAGAAACATAAATCCTAACTTTATGAAAAATAGAATAATTTTTCAGAGTTGGACCATGAAAGCTACCACCAAATAGCTTGATTGAATCTAAACAAAAGCTTTGACTAACCTCTTCATCTAATGGATTTTGGATACTAATCAAGTTTGAGAAACTATAACTTGGTAATTGTTCTAGAATTAGAATTAAGGACAAATTCTCTTCCACCAACTCAATAAAAACAACCCTTATAACGGTTGAATAGATTTAGCAACATACAACTTTATAACGGTTTAAGGCATGTGAATAGATAGGCCTATTTGTAGGTTTATTTAGTAGGCTTATTTATCACTACTTTAATATTTAAATTCATAAACATGCAATCTCATATACGTTTCAACTAATGGGTACTTTTAAGAGATCGAAATGATATCATTTTCTAATATTGTTGCAGATCATGGAGAATGAATATAAAATGATTAGTGAGGTATACATGCCTTTAAACAACTAATTATTTTTGTACTTCTAATTCTAATGTGCATCCAAAACCTTCGTAGTGGCTCACACCATATGAAGAATATTTACAGATAATAATAAATACCTCTAATTAAAAAAAAAAATGAGCAATATTATGTTAATATCATTTCCTAATGTTAATGCCAAGAATCATCAATAGTATCATGAACTAACATGTTATCCGTTATCGTAGGACCATGTCAACATGGTCAAACTTACGGCCTCTCTCAACTAATATTAGTGGCGACAAAAACATGATATTAATGTGAAATAAAAACCATACTTTTAGCGCCAAACAACCTCAATTGGTCAAAATAAGCCACTGAAACACTAGGGGTGAAAACGAGCCGAGCCGAGCTCGAGCTCGTTTAGGCTCGAGCTCGGCTCGTTTATATATAAAAAGCTCGAGCTCGAGCTCGAGCTCGTTTCGAGCCTCACACTTTGAGCTCGAGCTCGGCTCGTGAAATTTTTCACAAGCTCGAGCTCGGCTCGTTAACACAAAGCTCGACTCGTTAACACAAGGCTCGAGCTCGTTAACACGGTTATACGTATAGAAAATACATATACGTATATATTTCTAGGGCTCGTTTAGGCTCGCGAGCCTAAACGAGCCTTTTGTATAGAGCTCGGGCTCGAGCTCGATTATTAAATGAGCCCAAACTTAGGCTCGAGCTCGGGCTCGAGCTCGTTTAGGCTCGGCTCGTTCGAGCTTTTTACCGATCCGATCCCGAGCTTTTCACGAGCGGCTCGGCTCGTTTCCACCCCTATGAAACACAAGGAGTCACTATAATATTAAGAGATGAAGTAACTAAGAAAAGTTGGAATTTTTGAACCTGGCATGAGAAACCTGATGTGGAGGATATGATGACGAATAAATGTTCCTGATCAATTATGTGAGAAAAAACATGAATGGTCTTTTCAAAAACATAAACTCACACATACACAATATTTCCAACTTGGATATTGATTATCTGTGAACAACTCGACTTCTAACATCCATTTGATTTTCTTTAATGAAGCATCTACAAATTAAAAAGATTATATATTCGCAATTGTATTCCAAATTCAGAAAAAATGAAATTATACGTAACAACTCCCCTGCATGTAGAAAACACATTGGCGACCCGTGCTGCAAAGATGACTATTTGGCCAGAGCAATGTGATGTTGAAGCAAACCTACAATGGATGTTCTGCATCAGTAAGTAATATGAACATAATGAAAACATGTTCTTTGTTAGGTGCAACACACATGCTGCAAGTGAAGACTATTTTATTAAGTAGTATCATTTTCAGCACCTCAACCTGTGAATGGGTCAATTTCAGTTAAGTGTTCATCTCTATTAGGGCCATTTAAGTAAAATAAGATAAGATTATATGAATAGAAAAAAGCCGAAAGTCGTCCATAATATGCTCTTTGATGTATGAAACATAAGTGGAAGACTCAAACGTTTATACCAATTTGTTCCAATGGTCATAATTTCAAGATTCTTCCATTGGATAGTAATTCGGATCTCGTTCTCATCAATGGGTTACCCTACAACAAATACTGAGTAAAAACTATACTCAAGATAAAAAGCTATACGACTTGAAATAAACATGAGAAGTGAACTAAACAAAGTAATTAAAAATATGCTAAGGGAACAAATATAAATCCAATATAATCAAATTTGATATGACGGAACTTTTACAAAACGCCAAGTTCAGAATAAACTTATCAAGGTTTCCAAGTATTTGCTATAAGTTTATTCTGATGTAATTGCTATATCATGAAACATCCTTTTTAGGTTATATGAGTAATTTAACTTTTAATACACGTCTCCTGATCTACTATAAGGTTTTAGAATAGGGGTAAATTTCCGCACGTTTACACCTGGACAACCATTAGAGTTTGAACAAAGATATTTGTATTTCAATGTATAGTTTGATTGAATATGTCTTGCAATAACCATTCTCATGATTATTATATATTCAAAAAGTCAGGAATTACCAATACTATGTTATACATATCGAACACTTAACTCTTGTGATTACCATTTTTAAAGAGGAAAATTTGTAGGAAGCAATGCTACTAAGAGTTAAAACCCCACCGAGTATAGACCCATATTACATATCAGTATAAATTCAATATCACCCACAATCACGAAAGATACATAACCACTTACCGGGTCAAAATTAGCTCACGAGTTTAGCAAATTAGTATGATAAATTTTTTCTAAAACGTGCGGAAATTTCATTAAAGACTATTAATAACCGTGACACAATTAAAACTACATAACCAAAGAGACATTCGTTGAATAAATATGACACTAATGACTATTATGCTCTGGTTATAGTGACTATTTATAATTTCATTAAAGACTATTATAACATTCAAGTTATAATTCGTTGAATATTCATGCAGGCCTAATGTAATTATATAATTGGCTAACCATTCAAGTTATGATGACTATTATAACTTCACTGAAGATTAATTCTTGAAAACATACTTCTGTGTAAACAAAAATAGCACCACCCATCACAATGTTCTTCTAATAAAGGGCTTTAAAGTTCAAGATAACTTGTCGTGCATATTCCCTCAAACGAAGTAGCCAATTCCATAGTATCATGAAATATATGTAGAATTTTTACTCTGTAATAACATGACCGGAAGCAACAAAGGCATAATAATTCTCATCAATCTAGCATCAAAACTATCATAATATCGAAGCAATCTTTTTTATAAATAACATGTCCGAAAATACCCATCCATTGTGTTTTTAATATCTTGAAAACTACTACAACCCGATATGAACACAACATCACTAAATATCAAACGTCGAGTTAAAAAGATTTAATAAGTTTTAGATGGCGTCAATTACTTTTCAATCAGTGGGAATGAGGTCTTCAATACTGATTAGAAGTTTCATTTAAGTTAAAAAGTTAAGTGACACACTGTTATATTTTTCTTTTTCCAAGAAATTTGGTTATGTAGTATTATATATACATAACCATGAAAGTAAGAAAAATAAAAGGCAAGAGAAGCAAACCTGCAAACGAAGTGTGCAAGTTGGACATTCTACCTCTTCCGTTTTCATGAGCAACATTTGATTTCAGTTCTGTATAGTTCAATTGGAAACGTGTAAGGTTGTATTACAACATTTATTTAAATACACAACTTCTTAAAAGCCTTATACTTGAACCCTCGTATATTACACAATGTAGCGATGTTATCATTTATGTTGCCAAATATTCTGTTCCCTGGATAATAACCACAACAACAGTTATAATATGTACCCAAACATGGTTGTGGACAATAACCGCAACAGTTATAAAAATACAATTTTAATAGTAGCTGGTTCACATTCGATTTGATAGAGGATATTATATCGCTTCGTGTCAGTGATAGAATATAAAAAAAAAGAGTAAACAAAGAACTACTATCCTACTCTACCTTTTCGCCTTTCTTTGTCGGCTATTCATGGAAGTAGTTCTTTAAAAATTACATCACGCGTAGTCACATAGTATATGAATTAAACCAAAGGTTAACTTGATATGTCTTGACTTTAGTTTACAACGAGTACTTTTGCCTTCTCCATCTTACAGGTTGAACGTGTGAAGCAAAC
>BPTQ01000001.1:114034440-114174284 GCA_019973895.1 Chrysanthemum seticuspe | reverse complement strand
TAAAATATAAAGTGAAAACTTATTTTAGTACAAGCTGAACAATAAATATAGGAATTTTTTTAAAACATAAGCACTATCATATGGTAATGCATAACAACTCCAAGAATTCATAATTTATCAAAGCCAACTTCGAATGTGAAATGCCAAAAGAAACAGATGAAAACACAAAGTATGGTGAGACGAATATGATGCTTGTCTTGTGCATTTGACCTTTTATATTTTAAAATCCGGTATAGCTTATATTTTGCATTGTTTAAAGTGATCCATTCCTGTCTTATTATGGAGAACTTGATTAACTTAACTCTAAAACTATGTGCTAATCATTGTATTATTTCCTGACGATTAAAGTATAGTATTATTTTACAAGACTATTACATGAGACTGTGACTAAAATAATTTAAATGCCCTTAAACAAGACCCAGTTAAGAAAAATATGAGTAACTTTGGATGTCATTGATTTGTTATTATTGTAAATGTAAAAACACAAAAATTGCAAATAAACATGTCGTCTTATGCCATAACACAACATGAAAAATGATAATTATTTTCGGAGAAGTTAAATGTAAACATTATTAAATAACAATACGTTGGGCCGGCAGTTGAATCGTTAGGCTGTCTTATGCACCAGCGTGATCGAGAGCTGTTGAAACCGAAACGGAATAAAAAAACTCAACTTTAACTCACCAAGCTGGTAATGATAGGCTTCTCCTAACTTTCAATGTTTTTCCTGTCTATTACATGGCCAAAGCGACATATTGAACTTCTACGGATGCATGGCTAGCTCTGGCACTCTGGTCACTCTTTTCTTATCTATTACAAAGTTGTTTTTATGCCATTGAGTAACACCCTTTAGAACTAGGTTTGTCATAGCCAAGCTTCTCATGGTTATTTCAGGTCTAAGAAGAACAAACATGCTAGATATCTGGTGTCTATATTTCTGTTTTAAGGTGTTGGCCTGTTGGGGGTGGTTCAGGTTGCAATTTCAAGGACTTTTCAGGTAGATGTTATTTTACGATGATCATGAAGTGGTTCAAGCCCTATCAACCTTCCTTACAAACTTTAGACTTTGTGACCTACATTTTGAGTATGGCCAAGGCAATAAAACAAATTGCGCATTTGAAAATTATAACTTCCAAAGTTGCAAGTTTTGTTTTTTGCAGGTTAGATGAAAACTTAGTTTTCGCATATAAAAAAACATCTCATGTTGTAAATGTCCAGTCACCAGTAATAAATAATTCTAGTGGTGTGGAATGGATTAATGAGATTGATCCCATTCGGCGCAACCTGAACCATCCAATAGATCTAGTCGATTTCCTCTTAAAATTTATAGCATATATCTTTTTCCATACACAAAATGACCTAATAAAGATGACACAAAGAGAATCTGAAAACATAGGCATTTGACTTTCTTTCTGTATTATCTCTTCCAAAACTGTTCTTTTACAAGAAACCACTCAAACATTTTCCACTCATCACTTTCATATTAACTTCTTTCAGAAGACCATACATAGATGTTAAAGTACTAAATTAGCCATCATGGGCAAGGGCACAACTTACATACTAATATAGTTGTGGTCAAAGTCAAACTTTTTTTCCACTATTTATATGCTGAGATGAGGTTGTGGGCTGGTGGCTGCTTTCAGAATTCCTCAAGTCAATATAAAGATCTCTTGATGACAAGTTGAACCAAAGAAATACATTGCTTCAATAATTGAACTTTTATCCCCAATTGTAGTTTCTTGTGGGAGTGCTCCACTTAACCTGCAACAAGTTGCAATAAGAAATTAAAATTTGCGTGTTATGTATCTATATATACTTTAAAATGATTTTCATCCATTTAATCTGAAAATATAACACACAAATGAAGATTCAGACACCCTTTTATTTGTTAAATTTTGTTGTTGTTGTGATCTTTTTGTTGGTTTTAAGGGCTGGTCAGTTTCGATCAGCAAATACAGATGATGACTTTTTTCAATGCCTACTTCTCAAGTCTGATAATGCCACATTGATATCTCAAGTCGTTTACAGCCCAATTAACGTTTCATACACATCCGTTTTACAATTCTCCATAAACAACCTAAGATTCACATCACCTTCAACTCCAAAACCACGTTATATAGTTACACCAGTTGACGAGTCCCAAATCCAAACAGTCGTTTACTGCTCAAAGAAGCACGGACTGGAGATCCGAACGCGTAGTGGGGGCCATGACTTTGAGGGGTTGTCTTATGTTTCACAAGTCCCATTTGTGATTCTTGATCTTATAAATCTAAGATCCATTACAGTTGACACTAAAACCGCCACTGCTTGGGTTCAAGCCGGGGCAACTTTAGGTGAACTCTACTATGCAATTGCGCAAAAAAGTCAGCATCTAGGATTCTCGGGAGGTGTTTGGTATGCATTAGGTCTCGGTGGTCATGTTAGTGGTGGAGGATATGGTGCAATGATGAGAAAATATGGTCTTGCAGCTGATAATGTCGTTGATGCTCAATTCATCAATGTTCATGGTAGGATTCTTGATAGAAAATCAATGGGTGAGGATCTTTTTTGGGCTATTAGAGGAGGAGGTGGTTCTAGTTTTGGGATCATTCTTTCATTCAAGATAAAGCTTGTTCCTGTTCCGGAAACAGTGACTGTGTTCTCAATTGACAGAACCTTGGAGCAAAACTTAACCAAAATAATCCACAAATGGCAACACGTTGCACCCAAGATTGATAAAGATCTTGACATTAGAGTGTTGATGTTTAGCATTGTCAACCCAAGCACAGGAAACCGAACTATAAGAGCAACTTTTGATACCCTTTTCCTCGGTGGAATCAATAGATTACTTCCATTGATGCAAAATGAATTCCCAGAACTGGGTTTGACAAAAGAAGACTGTACTGAAATGAGCTGGATTGAATCAGTAGTAGTAGGTTCTAGTTTCACAAACGGTGAACCGGCAGAGGTTCTTTTGAATAGAACCGCAATGCCAAAGAATTCTTTCAAAGGGAAATCAGATTTCACGACACATCCTATTTCTGAAGATGGGTTTGAAGGAATATGGGAATTTTATAATGACAAAATAGAAGCAGGAATGGCCCTTTTGGTGTTAACTCCCTATGGAGGGAAAATGGATGAGATTCCAGAATCGGCAATTCCGTTCCCGAATAGACTCGGAACATTATACATGATTGAATATTTGGTTGTGTGGGATGGAGATGAAACATCACCACATATAAGTTGGATTAGAAACTTATATAATTATATGGCTTCTTATGTTTCTAACTCACCTAGAACATCTTATTTGAACTATGATGATCTTGATTTTGGAGTCGGTAAAACTTATCAAGAAGCAAGCAGTACTTGGGGTGCAAATTATTTTAGAAATAATTTTGACAGGCTGGTAAAAGTGAAGACTATGGTGGATCCTGGTAACTTTTTTAAACGTGAGCAAAGTATTCCTACAAGGTCCTAATGTCATTAGTTTCTTGACATTTATGCAATAATAAAATAATATGCAACACAATAAGATCTTATTATCGGTATCGATCATATATTCATGTGTCTATGTGTATGTAGTTTTATATACGAAACTGATAATATCACGCAAAAAGATCACTATGAATCTTACCTGAATATTTGAATAATCTTCAAGCTATTGACGGCGGTGACGGAGATTATATTCTCTAGAAGCTGAAGTGCAAATTAAAGCCTCTTTGACTTCCTCAGGGAGGATGAAATCAACATCTTCCAATTCATCTTCGGGTAAATCAGTGTCAACCCATGAAGACCAATCCAGATCATCATCATCATCATCTTCGTATAGCAACTGTTTATTTCCTAACATGCCATTAACCTTATCAGTTAGTGATTGTAGCATCTGATGGTTTATTGTCTCGTAGTCTCTGCAAGAACCCAAAAACACGATACAATAAGTGATATTGTAAAATACAGGTTTTGACCAAATGAAATGATGTTATCTTACCTGTATGTGTAAATGGCATAAAGTAATTGACATGATGCAAGAAGCATATATAATAACCTAACACTTCTTATAATCCATGATTGTTGATCCATGTCATTCCCATATCGAAGCACCATAAATTCAATCAAGAATGTCACACATAAACCTGCAGAAAACAAAAAGATGATCGAAAAAGTTATGGTAAGATATTTAGAAAATGAAACTAACACCCAAAATTTTAAATGATTGAAAATAATAGGGATGCTTTACCTATATATAGCCTGGGTCTCACGCTGTAGGTTTGCTTTGTGCTTGTAAATATATACAGTGTGAAGATTAATATAGAATATACAATAAATGCTTTAATGACCCGCGATTCCAGCAAAATTGCGTTGTGCAGAGTGAAAAGCTTGTCAATGGCAACAAACATACTTGCTTGCTTTGACTCAAAAAGTTCCTATAAACATAATAGAATTATTTAAAATGTTTACACACAATCGAGTATACAAAGAAGAAATGCAACCGATTCAACAAAGAAGCCTGACCTGAGCAGCCAATATTGTTTTCGAATTCTCAACTAGATGTTCGTGAGCTTCTTTAAGTTGTTCTTGCTTTTTTATGAGTTCCTGTTGTTGATTTTGACCAAACTCGATTAACTGTTGCAGAGTTCCCCTGCAATCAGATTTGAAAGTCAGTTATATATCTACATATTCACATGAAATAGCAACTTCTACCCAATTAAATATGACTGGGTCAGCTCAGTGATATGTTTCATCTCTCACAGATCAAACAGCAAAAAAAAAAAACTTTAGCTGAAAATAAAAGAGCTAAATGTCTCCCAAGAGTAATTTTAGTACATAAAAATTTATCAACTCATATTATTAAAAAGAACTAGATTAATCTTAGTGTAATATAAGTGTTGAAATGACTATCTATTAAAGTTGAGAAAAGGTTGTGTGTTGACCCGACTCTAGTCGACATGCCTTAAAACTAAATGGTTTGACCCAAACCCACATACCTGCTCTCTTCTAATGCTAGAGACTGAAAACTAGTCATGGTCTGAAGAACCTCAAGAGTGGTGGTCTGGTGTTCAAGAAGTTGTTTTTGTCTTCCTAAAGTTGTTTCCGCTATGTTCTCAATATCATCAGCTTTGGTTTGCAAGGTATCCATCTTCATAACCATTGCATCTCCAACTTCACCAATCTGTTTTCCTATTTCAACAGCTTCATTCCTTAAGTTATGCATTCCTTCATCCAACTTGTTTGCAGATTCATTGAGCATTGTCATTCCTTCATCCAGCCTTCCATTCATACTTATTTGTGCGTTATGCAATTCCAACTGAGAATCTGCTATTTTGAGGGATTGTTCATAAACAGAGTGTGAATGCTCTAACACAACACTAACACGTTCTTCGACTACTTTTGATGTTTGAGCCAGTTCTTGTGTTTGAACATCAATAGAAGATAAGGAGTCATGAATATTATCTGAACTATGCAACAAACGCCCTGCCTGCTCTTCTATATTCTCTAACTTGTTCTCCGCAAATTCAGCAGACACTTTCAGTTCATTCACCAATCTTTCAGTTTGTCTCTTGAATGCATCAGTCCTGCAACAAGACATGCTTATTTTTAGTCACATTATGGAAAAGGAGTCGGAATTGTGTTAACCCAAACATTTTTTGTCAGAACTTTTAAACTGTTTAAAGATAAGTAGTGTGTCAAAGATAAGATAACAGTTTTAATAAACACAAAAAATCAAGACACTTTGAGCAACTTTCAACCCATTTGATCTGTTTTAGTTTCAGCCACTTGACCTGTTAGAGACAAAGCATAACACAAATCTGACTCATTTATCAGTAAACGGGTCAAAATAGCCAGCTCTGCACATTTCTATTGTGTCCATAAAAAAAACTCTATTAAAGAACACAGGTCATGCTACTTCTAGGAATCCGTTTATAAAGTTAACTATCAAAAAATTAATCCCAACAAATACGCCACCATCCAACGGAAAGGGGTGGATCTATATGGTCACTTACTCATTTGAGTACTTTTACTAGTGGAAAAAATAACAATATATTATTCTAGCATTCATATGTTTATTTTTTTTTAATATAGTGTGAACATTTGTAAAATGGGTATTTGTTTTTATAGTAAAGAGAGAAAAAAGACTTACTGTAACTGATGGCAGATTGCGTTAGTCTCAAGATAAAACTCAAGATACACCCTATGAGCATCCTCATCTAATTTCTTGAGACAATTTACCATTGGTATTTTTACATCACAATAAGGAAAAGGAGACCTCCCAGTGTCCTTCTGAAAGCAATCACTAAGATGCCATGCCAGCCTAGACCGTTGTTCTTCACGTGCTAAAATTTCTGAGCATCCTGCAAATAGATTTTGATATGCCTTTTGCCAACAAGAATTAGACAAAGAAGCCTTTCTCCTTGCTTTTTCGACCAACATCATTCCCTTCTTGCTATTTAAGGATTCCATGGAGAATTCAGCAACGAGATCATGAGACGTTTCAGGAAACTCTGAAGGTTTTTCACTAGATTCCGCCTTTCCACTAGAAAAAAACCAGCTGAATGACTCGGAGCTTTGTGAAAGCAGCACAAGGATCCATAGGATAACGAATATAAAATGCTTATGGTGACTCATTGGGTCCAAGAAGCAACAATACTAAGACTGCAAGAAAAATATAGAAGCAATTCAACAAGGGGAGGGAGCAGTATATAAGAAATATTGCGCAAAACTTCTATGGAAAGTTTCTTGACTCATAACTAATTAACAAATATGAAAGTGGTCAGAAAGAAGAAAATTAATGGCAATACATCAGCATCACTGAAAAAATAAAGCAAAAAAGCTAACATGGGAAAGAAATATAATATTACATGTCAACTACACTGGTCCTACACTAAAAGCAACTTTGCCTTTGCTTGGAGAACACGGAGGACATAAACTTCTGTTATCAATCAACTTGTGATAATAATCCAACTGAAAGCCAGCAAATAGTTTTCTATCAAGTATCCAAGACAAGACACAACGTTTCTTTGCACAAAAGATAACAAAATCATGTCTACCACAGCTGTTACAAATGACAACCTATAAGTTCTCATGATTTGAGTCGCCTTTCTCAAGAAAAATACATATCTGGACACTTTAACATTCTATAAACTCCAGCAGCATAAAATACAGAAATTTCGTTCACTAAAATAGAAAAAAGGTCACATTCTCGTTGTCAGGAAATATTTTTAAAGATTACCGATCTAATAACATATATGCAAGCACCTTAGATCACTCATTTTGAGCAACAAATATCCTCAAATGGCAAAGTTATCATCATCACATAACATTTATGAAATACATAAATGATGACAATGCATAAACAATCATATACCTTCCTTTCTTATCCTTTTACACGATATAACAATAAACTTATATGGACATAATGATAAATCATCAACAAAATATGAACATGATGATAAGGTGATAAGGAAGAAAATTGTTGGGAAGTTATCAACATAATTGACAAATGACCACAAGAAAAGTATCACGTAGAAAGGAATGCTTTCTATGACAGCTATATGTACTGGTTGTATATTATAATCTAGGTTGCCTTAGTGTGTAGATAGTGGAAGTTTCTTTCTATCACTGATGAGCTATGTCATTATGATTCAACTAAGGCCCGCAGATAGTTTTCTATGTAGAATCCAAAACAAAACAAAAAAGTTTCTTAGAACATAAATGAATAACCGAGGACAGATGGTAGCATAAGACAAGACAAAATTAATTCACAACAGCCTACAATCTTCTGTCGCTTCAGCTACTAACCACGCTACTTTATACAATCTATGAATCTAACATCCACTAACCACATATAAGAGTAAAACTATAACACAGATTCTAGAAATACCTCAAATATAAATCCGTCCCACTCGTGCGACAAACAAAATTCTTGGGGTAAATGTGTAATGAATTGAATGACATTATATGCACCTTATTACTCATTCTTCACAACAAATATTCTCACATGACAAGTGATAATCACATAATCTTCAGTATTGAATACACCTTATTACACACCTTCCATTCTGGCCCTTCTATATTAGATAATTAACAACGCTTAATATATCATATAGTACATAAAGATCCATACTTTCAAATAATACAACATACGACAAAAAACTTCTGTGCAAACGTAAACCAAGAAAGATCGACACACTTAACCAGACACGCTCTGCATTAGGTAATCATCAATCAACTAGAAAGAAAAAAAAAAGGGACAAAATGTCAACTTAATAACTAACAACACGTTTACATTTTTCAGAAGTACGTTGACAACTAGATTAAACCTCATATCAAGTACTATAAATACGATCTTTTCGCTACCACACATTTATCAAGCATTTCATATTATATAAAAAATCATGTACTCACAGTAGCTTGTTAGTTCCTATACTCAAAACGCAACAACGAGAACAAGAAACTTTTAGCGCGGAAAAAGTATAAACAATTGCAAACCTTATGAGGAAATTTGGGAAACGATCTTTTATACTAAATGTACACGTATACTATCAGTTTAATTGGTATATTTCATTGAGGCATTTTATCAAACAGTTGGTGGGCGACTAAAAATATGCCGAAACTTACAGTCAAGTGTTGGTTCAGGGATGAAACGGGTCGAACGACAGCTCCGAAAGAGTTGAATTGTGATAATGAGAAGAACCCATCTGGTAGAAAATGATGAAACATGGTTTTGAAAGGAATGTGACTGTTGGTGTTCCATTTTCTGGCGGTTAAATTCGGTACAATACAAAGGATTAAACAGTTTGACTATTTTACTCCAAATGTAACATTATTACGTAGTAGTATTTATTAACGTGTTTCGACATATCATTACAAAATATGATTGTTATTTCAATAGAGAAAAAGGTATTTTCGAAAGTCTAGATATTTTCAGGGACGGACTCAGACGAGAAACTAGTGTGTTTCCTTATTTTAGTCTAGGCACAAAAGCTAATTGTGTCTTATTGGGTCAAGTCGGGTCTAATTTAACAAAGTTATATTGACAAAAAGATATCGAACACATCTTAAAGATGGAGTAATAGTTAAATTAAGGGCAAATCGCATAAAAGTATACCCAACTTATACCCAATTTTAATTTAAGGTACTTAATTTTTTTTTATCCCAATTTAGTATGCCAAACTTTTTATTGATTGCAATGTAAGACCACTAGCGTGTTTCCAAGTCACTTAGCCGGTTATCAAATTTTCCGGCGACCTTTTCCGATGACCCACCACCACCACCATAACCCAGCACCAATACCTTAACCGAGAGATAACTGTTTATATGCTATATGTCTATATATACTCATGTTATATAGTATATTTTTTAACATAAATTGATGTGTGTTTATAATTGCTCTTGCACAGAAGGTATCTCAGGTTATGAACCGGGCTGCACAACTCAATGAAGCATTCTCAGTAGTGAAGTGGTCGCCCATCATTAGGCCAGCGTTATGGTGGTGGATTATGGTGGTTATGGTGGTGGATTATGGTGGTTGTGGTGATAAATGAAGGTATTGGTGGTGGGTTATAGTGGTTATGGTGGTTGTGGTGGTGGATTATGGTGGTAAATGAAGGAATTGGTGGTGGGTTATGGTGGTGGTGGTGATAAATGAAGGTGGTGATGGTGGGTCATCGGAAAAGGTCGCCGAAAAATTTGGTAACCGGCCAAGTGACTTGGAAACCTGCTAGTGGTCTTACATTGCAATCAAAAAAAAGTTTGGTACACTAAATTGGGATAAAAAAATTGAGTACCTTAAATTGAAATTGGGTATAAGTTGGGTACACTTTTATGCGATTTGCCATATAATTACGGTTGAGATTTGGTAGCTTTTATAAGCTGAAAAATGATTCGTATATGCTTGGTTAATTAAAACTAACTACGTATTAACATTAATTAAAAGGTATACCGTATACATAAGCATTAGTGACATGTAATTAACATCTGGGTTCTAAAAGGCGCGTTATAACGGCATCAAAGTGCGAAGCGTGACCTCAAAGGGCTTAGATTTACTAATGTTTATCACTCATCTATAGTATTATATAAATCATTTAAGTTGTTAGTTTCACCAAAAATTTAGATAAAATGCTCTAATCATGGAGTGACATGTGTCACTTCTCAACTAAAAAAACACATTTATTTTCAAATTAAAATATCTTTTTATCTATTTATTTTTTTTATGATCTAATTTCACCTATATTTTTAAAAAATTTTTGCTCTTTAATTCAATATCCATTTTGATATGTTTTTATGAGTTTTTAGTTTTTACATTTTTAGTGGGTTTATTTTATTTTGATTCAAATTTTTACAACTTTAACCTTTATGGCTTTATTTCAATCAATACAGTCTTGATTCATCAAATTATATACTTTTGGGGGGGAGTGTTTGACGGGTAAGAGTTTGCGAGGGTCTTTGTATATGTGGGAATAATGATATCACGAGAAAGCTACGGGAAATCCAAGAAAACACATACAACTAACACATATACATTCGGAGTGTGGGTAGGGAATTGCAGGGAGAGTTGGGCTAGCAATTCATTTACTATATTTATAATATTACTATATTTATCGTCGCCGCTGTGCGCGGGTATCCAACTAGTATAATTATAAAACATGATATAAATCTATAAATATTTTTTGTCGCCTTAAAAACGTTATGTCGTCACGCTTTACACTAAAACTAAGGCTTAGCTATGCTGTCACGACACGCCTTACGCTATTTATAACCTTGGTTACGAGTCTATGGTTTTCTACAACCCCACTAACGAGAGTGTGAGTGCAAAACAAACAAACCTTTTTACTTTACTCCATTCCACCAAACCTAAACCTCTATACCAAACGGACCTTTATTTGTTCTCTATTTATTACATCATGATAAGCTTTTCAATTTCTAGCATTTGACAGAACAGGCATGATCTATTCTTCGTTTTCGCGGAACTAAAAGTGAAATATTTCAATAGAAATTCATTTTATTTGATCATTTTGAAAAAGAATAATAGAGCTATCGATGTCGGTTAAGGATTTTACAGTAGGAATTCAAGCATTTCAGTAATGTAAATACAACATATATATGATTCAAGCATTACAGTAAGCTTTCAACTATTTCTATAAATTGTTTTAAAAAAAGTATATTAAAGCTATCGACGTCGTCGGTTGCGAAGGCTATATTCTCTTGATCCTGAAGTAGTGATTAAACCCTCTTTGACTGCTTCCGGGAGCATATAGTCAAGGTCTTCCAGTTCATCTTCAGTTATATCAGTGTCAATCCATGAAGACCAGTCCACATCACTCTCACCATCGTCGTATAATAGCTGTTTATTTCCTAGCATCCCGTTGACCTTCTCAATGAGTGATTGTAGCATCTGATGGTTCAAAGACTCGTAGTCTCTGCATAAATCCGAAACACAATACAATAAATGATCATTTATATATTACTATACTGCTTCAAACCAGGTTTTGACTTGTGGAAGTACGGAAATGACGTTATCATACCTGTACATGTAAATGGCATACAGAAGCTGACATGATGCAAATAGTACAAATATCAACCTAACAATGCTGATAATCCATGCTTGCTGTTCAATGTCATTGCCATATCGAAGCACCAGTAATTCAATCAAGAATGTAACGCATAACTCTACATGAAAAAAAAAAAAAAAAAAAAAAAAAAAAAAAAAAAGAACCTTATTGTAAGATTAAAAACACCCTTGAACTTTATGAGATTGAAAATAATAGGTGATAAATTACCTATATATAGCCTGGATCTCACACTGTAGGTTTGCTTCGTACTTGTAAACATGTACAAAGTGAAGATCAATACAGAATATACAAGGAACGCTTTAATAACTCGTGATTCCAGCAAAATTGCATTGTGCAGAGTGAAAAGCTTTTCAAGGGCAAGAAACATGCTTGCTTGCTTTGATTCAAAAGTTTCCTATCAAATAATAACAAATTATTTAAAACTGTAAACACAAAAGAACGAATATATAGTGAAGAAATGCAATGAAATAAGAAAGAAGTCTAACCTGAGCAGCCAATATTGTTTTCGAATTCTGTACAAGATGATCGTGAGCCTGTTTGAGTTGTTCTTGCCTTTGTATGAGTTCCTGTTGTTGGTTATGACCAAGTTCAATCAGCTGTTGCAGAGTTCCCCTTCAATCAAATTTCAAAGTCAATCAATACAATAGTATATACATAAGCATACGCTATACACATATATACATAAGCATGCATACATACATACATACATATATGTTAATTATACCTGCTTTCTTCAAGTGCTTGGGACTGAAAAGTTGTGACGGTCTGGAGAACCTCAAGCGCAGAACTCTGGCTTTCAAGAAGTTGTTTTTGCCTGTTTAACGAGGTTTCTGCTATATTCTCGATATCATCGGCTTTGTTTTGTAAAGTATCCATTCTCATAAACATTGCATCTCCAACCTTACCGATCTCTTTTTCTATTTCAACAGCTTCGTTTCTTAAATTACTCATTTCTTCCCCAAGCTTATTCGCAGATTCATTGAGCATTGTCATCCCTTCATCCAACCTTTCATTCATATTTATTTGTCGGTTACCCAACTCCAATTGGGAATCTGCTATCTTAAGGGATTGCTCATAAACGGACTGTGAATGCTCTAACACAACGTTGACATTTTCTTCAACATTTTTTGATGTTTGAGCCAGTTTTTGTGTTTGAATATCAATAGAAGACAAAGAGTTGTGAATATGATCTGAACTACGCAATAGACGTTCTGCTTGTTCTTCGATGTTATCTAACTTGTTCTCTGCCGATTCAGCAGTTCTTTTGAGTTCATTCACCAATCTTTCTGTTTGTCGCTTGAATGCATCAGTCCTGCAACAATTATAGTTCAATTTTGGTGACCTTCCCATTGTATCCAGAAATATTTTTCCTTCAAAGAACAAACATCATGAATTTAATTCCCCTACAACTATAAGTGGCAACTTCAACTCATTTATCTACTATAAATAGGTCAAGTCGGGTTGTGTTCATCTCTAAACGGGTCATATGAATCAAGTAGAAGATATATCTTTAACTTTCCAGGTCAAATGGGTCAAGCCGGGTTGTGTTCATCTCTAAACGGGTCATATGAATCAAGTAGAAGATATATCTTTAACTTTCCAGGTCACCAAAGTGTATTATTCTTTCTTATCTACAAAATAAATTGACAAAAACTGTTTGTTGGTGCCTGGCCTTCTTTGAACCGTGCTAAAGATGACCCATTACCTGTCCATCTTATCACCTCTACATGGCACTATGTCCCCACCAGTCAGGGGCGAACCTATATGGTTAGCTGAGTATGCATTGTAAAAGAATAATGTAAAATCTACTATTCTAATGTATTCTCTAACAAAGAGCTTAACATGGTAGTGCACATAGGGCCAAAGATCGTTGATCAGCTCTGTCAACCTACAGATAGAGTATGTACAATCTAAAAATGAAGATAGTGTCTACGGGGTAACCACTTATGTGTAGCGTATGTACATATGTGCATATATCGATATGGGAAAGAGAGAGAGAGAGAGACTCACTGTAACTGATGGCAAATGGTGTTGGTCTCGAGATAGAACTCAAGAAAGATACCGTGAGGCCCCTTATCTAATCCTTTGAGACAGTCTACCATTGACGATTTTACATCACAATAAGGAAAAGGAGGTCTTCCAGTATCTTTCTGAAAGCAATCACTAAGATGCCAAGCCAACCTCGATCGTTGTTCTTCACCTGCTAAAATTTCGGAACACCCTGCAAATAAATTTTGATATGCATTTTGCCAACAAGAATCAGGCAACGCAGCTTTTCTCTTTGCCTTTTCAACCAATGTCAATCCCTTCTCGCTATTGAACGATTCCATAGAGAATTCAGCTACAATATCATCAGATGTTCCTGGCAGCTCTGAAGGTTTCTTACCATTATCTCCACTTGAGAAAAACCAACTAAACGACTTGCTGCTTTGTAAAAGAAGCACAAGAACGCATAGGATACCGAGAGTAAAATGCTTATGGTGACTCATTGCATCCAATAAGCAAAAATACTAAGCCTGCATAATAAAAATAGTAGCAATTCACTAGGGGAGGGACCAGTATAAAAGGATAGTGTAAAACTTCTATGGAAAGTTTCTTGACTCATAAAGAATTAACAAATATGAAAGTGAACAAAAGGAAGATAATGAATGGGAAATTGGGAATACATCAGCATCATTGAAAAAAGAACACAAAATAGCTAACATGGAAAAAGAAATAACATTATTTATATGTCAGGTACACGGGCCCGACATTAAAATACACTTTGCCTTTGCTTGGAGAACACGGAGATTACTCTCTGTTATCAATTGACTAGTGACAATCAAATTTCAACTTAAGGCCGGCAAATAGTTTTGCATAAAGAATCTTCTAAGTTAAAACACAACGTCTCTTCTAAGTTAAAACACTTCACAAGCACTGGTAGTACATAAAAGAAGACAAATTACAGTCGCCAACAAACAATAGAAACACCAACATACAAATTCTGGGGTTTTCAGGCGCCTTTCTTAAGAAAAATACAGTACATATTTGAACCCTTTAACATTCTATTAAGATGATTATAATAACTACAGCAACATGCAATCAGAAACTTTTTCATTTAAATGGAGAAAGTAAAAAAATTTCATTGTCATATAATATTGCAAAAACATACTGATTTCTATAAGAACTGTACCGTCTGTACATGCACCTTAATTCACTCATTTTGAGCAACAAATATCCTCAAACGGCAAAGCTATAATCACATGATATTCACCAAAAATGTAGACACTTTTACACACATTCCTTACTTGTCCTTCTACATTAACAGCATAAATGAAAATAGAAAATACGATAAAGCGACAAACAATTAACAATATTTTGAACCATGTACGATTTTTTTTTTTATATGAAACCAACTATCTTACAGTATATACATCACAAATATCTCACATATTCTAAGCAGAACTTAAACCCACAAGCATTTAATTAGTTGGGTAGCATTTTTACACAATCAGGGGTACCGTTGTGCCACAAGGGCTTTGGTAAACCATATACAGTTATAAACTCGAAATTAACATAATATTTTACGTATTTTCAACAAGAAAACTTAATTCTAACGACTAAATATACAAGAAGATTAATATTTAATCTGTTTATCATTATATTTTTGTTTTGGTATTTTGAAATCCATTAACATCTTTTTGGTATTAAACATTTTATATCTAAATTTTAATTTCATTGGGTTAATTTATCAAACAAACAGTGTGCAATAAAGTGTTTTGTGTACTTACGATTGAAACTAGTGGATCAAATATTTGAAAAGGGTGTTGTTCAATTCTCTTGTCGAATTGGACCAACGAGAAGAACCAGTTTGATGGAAAATGTGTTTTGAAAATATGTGACGGTTGAGGTTTCATTCTTTTTGGCGGTTAATATTAGTTTTTTATTTCTTTTTTTTTAGTGGTTTTTTTTTAAGGAAGTCGACTGTTACAAATAGTGTTTTATGAAAATAATTTTTGTTGTTTTTGTTGTAAAGGTGAAGTTTGAATATACGTAACAAACTTTCTGAAATTAACCGATATACGTAACATATTTATTTTATTTACAAGATACGTAATGTACTTTTAAATACTTACCAATGTACGCAACATTGACGATTACCATTTTAAAAAGTTGCAGGTTTGGTTCCTGTTGTGTGCGTTGACTTTCACTGTTAGTCATTTGACATTTTTTTCTTAGAAAAGTTACAGTAATGGTCCCTTGACATTGCGTTGACTTTCACCGTTAGTACTTTGACATTTTTCATCCGTTTTCGTCTGTTTTTCTTACATTTTCATCCGTCTTTATACGTTTTCATCAGTTTTCATACGTTTTCATATGTTTTCATCCGTTTTTATACGTTTTTGTCTGTTTATCTTACGTAATCTATTTTTATCTGTTTTTATATGTTTTCATCTGTTTTTATACGCTTTGGTCCGTTTTTATACGCTTTGGTTCGTTTTTCTTACGTTTTCATCCGTTTTAATACGATTTCAAACGGTTTCATCTGTTTTCATCCGTTTTTATTCGTTTTTATACATTTTCATCCGTTTTTATACTCTTTTGTCCATTTTTCATCCGTTTTCAGATAAAAACGGGAAAACAAAAAGCATTAAAACGGAAAAAATAGATGAAAACGTAAGAAAAACAGATGAAAACGGATAAAAAGTATAATAACGGATGAAAACGTAAGAAAAATGGACGAAAACGAATAAAGAGGGATAAAAATGAATGAAAACGTATAAAAACGGATGAAAACGTAAGAAAAACGAACGAAAGCGTATAAAAACAGATGAAAACAAATAAAAACATATGAAAACGTATAAAAATGGATGAAAACGTGTAAAAACGGATGAAAACGAATAAAAACTTATGAAAATGTATAAAAACGGATGAAAATGTAAGAAAAACGGACGAAAACGTATAAAAACGAATGAAAAAATGTCAAAGGACTAACGGTGAAAGTCAACGCAATGTCAAGGGACCATTACTGTAACTTTTTTAAGAAAAAAAGTTAAAGGACTAACGATGAAAGTCAACGCACCCAACAGGGACCAAAACTGTAACTTTTTAAAATGGTAATCGACAATATTACGTACATTGGTAAGTATTTAAAAGTATATTACGTAGCTTGTGAATAAAATAAGTATGTTACGTATATCGGTTAACTTTAAAAAATTTGTTACGTATATTCATACTTCACCCTTCTTGTAAGTTGGGTAAAGATCTGGTGAGAAGAAAACTTAAAATGAGAAGAATGATAAATAATTATAACCGCATATTTGATATGCATCGACTTGAATTAGATGCATCTTTATTCATTTAAATGCACCACAATTAGTTTCGAAAGTGATTTTGAAGTGAAAACGATGCAAAGTAATACTAGCAACAAATTTGACCCGCAGAGGACGAAAAACACATAGGATTCGTCTAACTTGATGAAATGCATCTAATATATGTTAGACATTGGATTTCACAAACACATCAAACCATGATCACACAAGGTGTATACTATTAGGTTTTAGAGAGAGAAAGAGTTAGAGGTTTGGGAACTTAGTGAGAGAAAGTGAAAATCTTATTATGAGCTCCAACTCTCTACCTTGGGAGGTAGAGAGTATTTATAGTCTTACATAAAACGCCACCTATGGGCTGTGGATCAGGCATACAGTGGGTAAAGACCCGTCCGTCCTCCACGGTGTTACATAACTAAATACTACTTAACTTTAAATAACTACGACTACGAGCTTTCTAACGATTACATATACTTGAGGTGACCGACACTTTAATAACTGGATTTACTAAATCCTAACAATCTCCCCCTAAGGGAGGTCACCTCAAATTTCATTGAATACAAACAGATACTACATTAAGATTGTTCTTAGATTCTTGTTCATGTTCTTTGCTCAGTAGCTCGTAGTCTTTGATTCTTCATCTTTGCATGTTTGGATAATCCAAGTGGAGGTCATTAACTGATCCACGTGATAATGACTGTTGAGCCAACTTTGAGATCATCAGTTACCATAAATCTCTGACTCATCCTTTGTAGTGTTGGTATTATGTGATATTGTGACATTATGGACCGACATGCTCACATTCTGGATCATGATTTCTTCTTATCAGAGTAGCGGAAGCTTTAGTTGATTCATGATATTTGCAGCAGCGTAGCAGAAGCATGGAGTGAAAATATCAGAGTCGTTGATGCACTTCATCATGATTTCTTTAGAAATGAATGTGTTGTGTGAGCATGCGGCTATGGATTGATCTCTTCATTCTGATCAGTTGTAAACGTCGGGTGTACCTGCATGCAATAGTTAGCAATAAAACGCACGAAAGTGTCTTTGATCACTTTCGTTGAATTGAGGTACACGACCCACGGTTCCCCGTTGATCAGTACAAGTACTGCCTGTGATCAGGTATAATTCCGAAGAATTTCCTTGACAGGGTTTCGCAGCTGCTCTAGCCGTTCTCAAACCGGAACGTCTCAAAGAAGACAACACGGAATGAGTGAACCAGCGAATTGAGATTCACTGATTGATGAAAATGATTTGAAAACAATCGTGTATTAAATATATAAAGGTTTTTGCAATACAACGAAGGTTTTATGGAAAATCAATTATCAATCATAAATATCCTTTTTGATTTTGAAAACATAATACATAGTCGACATGCTAAAGAAAAGAATTTTTGAGCACACCGACTGGTTTTTCAAAGGAATCCGTCAATCCATTTTCCTGGACAAGGAACAATTCAATTTTTAATCGCTCCATTGATGAAGTCCAGATGACACAACAAGTCTTGGCAATATCACAAGGATAATGCGTAGGACTCTCAAAATATATTCTCACATTCCACATTGTGTGAAACTGTGAGTCTTCAAGGATGATGTGTCCTAATGAGATTTATAGATGATCTCGTGGCTCTAGACTCAAGAGTACCATTTGGTTTCCTATATCGGAGACTAGGGAGAGGGTCTCCTTTCTCAATATCAACAATCTCTAAGAGAAAGTCGATAGATTATGTGGGTTCCCCGTGAGAATGAAACAAGCCCTTTTAAGAGGAACTTGAGTAGCTTGGGAAGTTTAGTGCAGTGCGTCACTGGGTCCATGACGTCATGTCTTCAATACCAGTGTTACCTTAGTAACCACCAGTAGCATATGTATTGAACCCGGTTACTGCCCTAAGGTTGAATTATTGGAGGGCTATTTCTTTTCACTCTTTTCACATTTATTTCTTTTTCATTCTTCAACCCCTTCAGTGCTTACCGAGACTTCATTACTAGAACTTTGTTGGGTTTGTTCTAGTACTAGCTCTGTCTCAGTCGGCACTCTTCCCATATTCTCATTTTTCTCCTTTTTTCATCATACCTAAGGACTTCTACACTGTCTAGTGGATTGTCCCTGGGTAGATCCCTCCGGTTCTGGCGGATCATGGGAACTAATACCTAACCTTATCATCCTTATATCACCATACATAAAGTAAATTTGGTCGGTCTATTTGGTATTGTTCATCTGCCATTTGAACCAATTGAAAACCATTTGAAAATCAATCCAGATACTTGTGATATATTATCAAAGCATTTTGTACCTGAATTGTTTTTGATATTTTTAGAAAAAAAAGAGCTCCCCCTCAACATGTGCATCATGTATTTGAAATCGTTTTGGCACACGAAGGCAAGAGGAAGGATTAACTTCTTTGATTACCATTTTCTAAAAGATATCAACATCACTTCCCTGATCAAATCAAGTAGATAAAGCATATTGAGGAAGGATGAGGTTTTCATAAGTTTGCTCCCCCTCAATATGTGCCTCGAGGTTTGAAAGAGTTTTGCACATATTAGAAGGAACCTGCACTTAGAGACAAATCAATCACGTTTCAATTCTTTGTGGTTTCAAAAGATGCTCCCCCTCAACATGTGCATGAAAAATTTGAAATCGTTTGGCACATGTGGGGAGGAAAGCTTGCTAAACACTTGTGAAACCATTTATCGAATCATCAGTTTAAATCCAATTTAAATCACAATTTCTCCCCCGATCACAATTTTTAAATCATTTGAGATTTGTGATCTCTGTAGATTTAAATTGATTTTGAAAGCTTTTGAGGGGAGATGTGACTTGATTATGAGAAACATTTAACCGATAAGGATCAAGTTTGAGACTTTAGACTCCAAAGATTAAACATGCTTGAGTATCTTTTGAATACATAATTATAACAAACGTCTTGTATCAATTGTATACAATATTGTAAAACATTGTTTTTTTTATTATTTAAGAGTAGACCTTTCTCGATTACGTGCCAATTATTTGAAAAATATTCTTTGTAGAAAACTAGAAGGGGGGTTGAATAGTTTACCAATTAAAAACTTTTTTTTGAAACTTATTGAAAGATCAATTGATATTGATCTTTGGATATGTTGATGAAATATGCAAGTAATATGTAAAGAGTAAATAAGGAAAGAAATGATCAAACCACAACAAGTTGTTTATAGTGGTTCGGTCTACAAGGACTCTATTTTCTTGCCCTACTCCACTCCCCGAGTCTCACACTCGAGAGTTTAACTTCACTAGTCAACAAGCTCCTTTCACCAGCGGAGAAAACCTTTACACTTCGCTTACACAATTTCTGACACTAAGCTAGATGTCGAGTTCTTTCCAAGGGTACAACTACTCCCACACACAATGTATTTTGAGGACTAAAATACTAACCACTCACACTCACAAGATTATGATGGTTTAATACAACAATGAAGTATGAATCAACACTAGATCATACAACACTAAACAAACAAGACTTCCAACTTCTCGTTTGAAGCTTGAATGTGACTTGATCTTCTTTGCTACAAAAGAGATCACTACTATGATATGAAACTGAGTTAGAAAGGTTAGAGAGAAGATATGTATAAGAGTATATTGGAAAGGGATGAAAAACTACTTGGCTTGGCATTGCTATTTATAGCCAAAATGGACAGGAGCGTCCACGGACCGCGGAACCCTTAAAAGGGTTCCGCCCGTGTACCAATTTGGTACCGCCGGGTCTGACAGCCAAGATATCAAATATTGCCAAAGTCAACTCTATCTAAGTGAGATTGTGCAAGATATGAAGAGTACAAATCCACACAAAATATCTAATGGAATCTTCCAATGATTTCCATGATGCATCACATGATGTCATATGTTGTATTTCTATTTTTAGAAATATGCAAGTACTTAAGTTAGTGTTTGGTTTTAAGAACCTAACACATTCTAAAAACTACTATCATACATAATGATTAGAGTCATATCAAGATGTCACTAATCATAAATGTAAATGCTTGAATGATGAATATATTGTTTGAAAAAGCTTGTTTTAATATCTATTAAACGTGACAAGCTTTATCCTTTTATACAAATTAAATTTACTTTTGTCGTTAACAAAACTTAGGTAAAGATAAAAAATATAAATAACGTTTAATGACGATATTTGTATTAACAATCTCCCCATTTTTGTTGAGGACAAAATATAAATTTTATTTTTATAAAAGATACAAAGTTTGTGCAAGAGTTATAAAAATATTAGTTTTAGAACTTGAAAAGAGAATGATAATGCAAGTGTATGATGTTTGACTTTTTCTGAAAGTCAAAGTATTCACTAGTTGATGCATGATGTTGACTTTTTCAGAAAGTCAAAGTATGCAGTTGACTTTTTAAGAAAAGTCAAGTATTATCAATGATGTATCCTGTTTGACTTTTTCAGAAAGTCAATGTCAGTTTGACTTTTTCAGAAAAGTCAAAATATAATCAAGTTCTATATTTTCTCCCCCTTTTTGTCTCAACAAAAAGAAGAGGCGATACGGAATGTAATGAGCCCGAGCCATTATCTCCCCCTTGATCAAAGCTCCCCCTAAATTGGGTGCTTAATGGGAAGATACATGGATTGTGAAAATAAAGCTACAAAAAAAATGTTAGTAATAATGATCATTCACAAGCATTTCCAAACATTGTGTAAAAGTACCAACACTATAATGAAAACACCATTCATTAGTTAAAATTTTCATGAACAAAGATCATGAAAGGAGAACACAATGATGTGTTTTAGTACAATAAAAAGAAAAAAAATCCTAGGAAAAGAAGAACTAGAAATGCTAATCTATGACCATCCTAGTTAGATGGTGGATGAGAAAGAGCGTTGAGGCGCTCAAGGATATGATTGAGGATGAACCTCATTTCCTCTTGGAAGTCATGGACCATAACCCGGGTCCTTTTCACGGTTTGGGCCGTTTGCTCACAAGTTGAGCAACCATGCCTAGGAGGGTAAAATGTTTGGGGAGGTTGTGGTGGTGGAATGGTATATGTGTTGGTGGTGTTTGGAATGTTTGGGGTGGTCATGATGGAGGCAAGCAAAGCATTTTGCATTTGCATAGTCTCACTTAAGTGAGAATCCACCATGCCTTTGAATTGGTGGAGGTTGTGGAGTTCCGCTTGAATCTCCTCTCTAGTGGGATTGGCATCCCACATGCACTCCTCAATGTCCTCAAGATGAGGGGACATTGATGTTGGGAGTGGATGATCCCCATACAAAGGACCATGAATGTCTTTGTAAATGGGATGGAAGAGAAGAGGTTTTGGCCCTAGTGGGGCATTTGGGTCAAAAGATGACCTTGGTAATTCATGAGCTATTTGCTCAATTGTGCCCAAGGATGGAAATGGTGGTGGAGTGGTGATCACAATGTGTGATTGATTTGGTGTAGCCAAGGTAAGACTTGTATCATCTCGGATGGGAGATGAGATTGTGAGTGGAGACGACTCGGATGAGGAGCTAAGGTTAACGAAGCAACAAGGCCTCACACTAATTCTAGCAGTCTTCTTGCAAGGTTTTGGAGATGATTTTGTCATTTTTGACTTTGGTTTTTCTTTGCTAGATGATAATAAGAATGAAGAAGGTGTGAGGATGATCATGGTAAAACCTCTTAATTTGTAGAAGTGAAAAGTTATGGAGAAATGTGTTTGATTTGATGTTAAACCATTGAAGAAATAAGGTTCCTAATGATTTGGAAGTGGGTTGAATGCTAGTCATATCACCCAAGTCAATCCATTCAAGAGAGATGGAGTGAAGAAAAAAAGATTTGAAATAAATGTGTTCTAATGAGTGGAATTTCCTAACAATCAGATCACCCACGGATTTGAAGGTACCAAAAATTTGGTTCCTTCCTTTATGCCAAAGGGCTCCTTGGGTGGATTTTTCAAATTTTTGAATTTTGGTGGGAAATAGATTTCTTATATACCTAAGTGAAGTATACTAGTTCTAATAAGAGTATAAACTAGTTAAGATTGATTTATAAGTAATGGATGGTAATTTGGAATTACGAAAGAGTCAAAATTCAGAAAATTACCTGGAGGATCCACGGCACCAAAATCATACACGGCCGGAACCCTAAAAAGGGTGCCGTCTGGTCCGCCTGTACAGGTATGGCGGTACCATTTTACATAACGAACGGTACCAAATCGTTGGTGTCGTCTGGTCCGTGGAGTGCAGAAAACAAGACAGAGTAGGTTTTTAGGTGTCGGGCATTTTTCCGAAACCTGAAATTTTTCTCAAAAGGTGTTATACTAAACATTTCTAGTTAGGAAAAGTAAATAACACATGTATAAACATAGTGGAGCATAGATTTTGAGCAAGGCTTATTGATTTTCACATTATAGTGAAAATGGGTAAAATTTGATAGCATACTTTTGCTATCCCCCTGCATAAGATTGTTAACATACATCAGTTTTAGAAGTTATATTATCATCCTACAAGATAAAAACAACTAAATAGTATCAAACATTACTGATAATGTATTGTTCCAAACACTCCTTAAAGTACCCTCATTTGTCCAACTTCTTGTAAATCTTGTTCATCATCCTACCAAGGCACTTGAACATTCCCTTAGTTTGCTTGAATTCCGCTGATTCATTTTCAATCTCGGGAAGAGACGCATAATACTCGTGAGGTGGGAGACGAGAGCTTGGAAGACCATCCTCGGAGCTATTTGATGATGATGATGATGGAGTTGGAGGTTTTGCTCTTTTGCCTTTTGTCTTAGCAACTCGTTCATCACTCAAAGGTACAAAGATGTGAGGGATGAGTTCATAGTGAAGGTGCATCCCTTTTGGGGTTGGTGGAATTGGTGCAAAGTTTCTATAGAGACGCGTGAGAAGCATCCCGTATGGAAGAGCAACCGATACTTGAGTTGGAATATCAATCATTCTCCTAGCTATGTAATAGGCTAAATTGAATGGTTTTCGGGTGGACAAGTTGTAGAGCATGTGACAAAGGCAAGCGTTTATGTGATCCCTATTTCCTATGGTGCTAATGACGTTGGCTCTAAGTAGCTCCTCCCATTTCTTAAATTCCGGTTTAAGTTCATTTAGCTCCATTCCATATGGATCTCGGTTTACCTCCTTTCCCTTTTGGGTAACTCGGGTTGTATCACTCTTTGGGTTAAATAGGTGTTCACGGATAACATCCTTATCGGCCAAACGGGTTTGGTAGGGAGAAGTGCGGTCATTGATTGCATCAAGAGCGGTGAGAGACCACTTATCCGTGTAGACACAAGTTCCTCGGTTGGGAATTCCTAGTACTTGAGCAAAGTTGCTTAAGGTGATGGTGTAGTCGTTTTGATTGATTCTAAATCTAAGACAAAATTCGTCATCGTCTTCATCACTAAAGCCGGCCACACTAGCATAGAATTCTAACACAAACCTAGGACAAATTGGTTCATCGATGTCAAGAAGACAATCGAATTTAATGGCGGTTAGTTCTTCACGAAGATTGGTATGTTCAAGGAAGGATGAGTGAATGGTTCTACCCTCATGGAAATACCTTGATTCTAGACCCTTAAATATTTCTACTTGATCCTTGGTAAGTCCTTTGGTTTTGTGGTGTTTGGGAATGTAGTTAAGGGTGTCTTTGTGATCATAGAATCTTGCGGCTACCATGGTTATTCCTAAGGACAAGAATTGATATGTTAAAACTGAGAATAAACTTTAACGTTTTGGTTCTAGTGTGTGCCTATATGAAAACAATTTGGAGTTGCGGTTATCTCGACTCATTTTATGCACAAAAATGGTTTTAGTGGGGTGTTTGGCAAATACCATGAGATAACCCAAATGCTCCTAATTCAATGTGGCTTCATTTGAATATACCCGGGAATGCATATTAGTTATGCAATACCTTTAGTATTCAAGAGCATGCAAGTGATGAAAGTCTAACATTTCTATTTGTATTTAACAATGAAAAATTGTTTTCCTACAAGTGAGAAGCTTTTCAAAATTTTTGACATGGGGCGTTTGGTTATTTGAATAAGGCCTTATATTCATTATCTTTTGATTAGTGGGAAACATGATTTGTTTATGCAATATGATAATGTAGTTCCTAATTTCAATGACTAGTTATGCAATTTGCCAATTGAATTCATATTTAGTATAAAAGCATACATAAAACCCCATGTAATGATTTGTGATAGTTTTGTGCATAAATAAGAATCCTAGACTCAGAATTTAGAGAAAAAATGTAGTTAGGATACTTACAATGATGTTATCTTCAGTGATTAGTGAGTGGGAAGGTGTCAATGATGAGCTTGGTTTAATGTTTACACGTTTTGGTAAAGTGGGTTTTGAGGAAGAGGATGTTTAGTATATAGCAGTTTTGCTTCTGTAGACACCACGGACCAGACGGTACCAAAATATTGGTTCCGTCCGTGTTATCGTTTGGTGCCGTGGCTACAGTAGCAGATTACAAGACAAAATTGTTTTGTTTTGACTATTCTAATATTTTGGGCTATGTTTATCCTACATGTTTGGTTCCATTAACCCTAAACCAAGTCTAAGAAGATTAAAAGGTTCTCGTTTGAGAGGCTTAGTTAAGATGTCGGCAATGTTGTCTTCGGAGGATACTTTCTCGATTGAGAAGTTTCCTTTTTGAACATTGTCGCGAAGAAAGTGATGACGGATTTCAATATGCTTTGTACGAGCATGTTGAACGGGATTTTTGCTGAGATCGATGGCTCCTTTGTTGTTGCAAAGTATCACAATATCGTTGAGATGAATTCCGTAATCTACGAGAGCTTGCTTCATCCAAAGAGCTTGTTGACATGCCTTTCCGGCTGAAACGTACTCGGCTTCAGTAGTTGAGATGGCTAAGGCCGTTTGCTTCTTTGCAATCCATGAGGTGAGACAATGTCCAACAAAAGTGCAAATACCACTTGTACTTTTTCTATCGACATAGTCACCGGCATGATCCGAGTCGGCATACACTATGGTTTCTACACCCGTTCCTTTGGGATACCATAATCCTAAACACGTTGTTCCCTTAATGTATCTAAAAATCCTTTTTAAGGCTTCTAAGTGTGATGCCTTTGGGTTTTCTTGAAAGCGAGCACATAGACAAACACTAAACATAATGTCGGGTCTACTAGCCGTAAGATAGAGTAGGCTACCAATCATTCCTCTATATTTAGTGTTATCTACGGATTCACCTTCTTCGTCCTTGGTGAGTTTAGTGTCCGAAGACATGGGTGTTTTAGTTGGTTTGGAATCTTCAAGACCAAATTTCTTAAGCATGTCTTTTATATATTTAGATTGGTTAAAGAAAATGCCATCTTCTAGTTGTTTAATTTGAAGTCCTAGAAAGAAATTTAACTCACCCATCATACTCATTTCAAACTCGTCGTGCATGATTTTAGAGAAATCATCACATAGCTCTTGACAAGTTGATCCGAATATAATGTCATCAACGTATATTTGAACAATGATAATATGTGATTCCTTTTTCTTGGTAAAAAGAGTATTATCTACTAATCCCATAGAGTATTTGTTATCAATAAGAAAAGTCTTAAGTCAGTCGTACCAAGCTTTTGGTGCTTGCTTAAGACCATACAATGCTTTCTTGAGTTTGAAGACATGATGTGGTTTCTCAAAGTCGGTAAAACCGGGAGGTTGAGCAACATACACTTCTTCGTTAATAAACCCATTAAGGAAAGCACTTTTAACATTCATTTGAAACAATTTAAAGTCATAAGCACATGCATAAGCAAGTAATATTCTAATAGATTCGAGTCTAGCTACCGGAGCATAAGTTTCATCATAATCAATACCTTCTTGTTGATTATAGCCTTGTGCAACAAGCCTAGCTTTGTTTCTAGATACTATACCATTTTCATCCATTTTATTTCGAAAAACCCATTTCGTTCCAATTATGGTTTGATCTTTAGGTTTTGGAACTAATTTCCAAACATCATTTCTAACGAATTGGTTTAATTCTTCTTGCATGGCAATTACCCATGATTCATCTTTTATTGCTTCATTTATGTTTTTCGGTTCAATGGTGGATACAAAACAAAAATAATTACTTTGATTTTGGGCTTGTGACCTTAAGGTTCTTTGATTAAGTTGTCCTATGACTTTTTCTAAAGGATGACTTTTAGATTCTTTGATGTTTATAATTTCCTTATTTAATGGTTCATCTTCCTTGTTATCATTAATTTGACTTTCTATTATTTGACTTTCAACTAAGTCATCATCTACCAAAGGTGATGTCTTAGAGGGAGGTGGACTTTCGTCGAATGTTATGTTCAACGATTCCTCGACTATCATTGTTTCTTTGTTTAGGACAATATAAGCTTTACTAGTTTGAGAATAACCAAGAAATACACCTTCATAAGACTTTGGGTCAAACTTGGTGAGATAATCCTTAGTATTAAGAATAAAGCATTTACAACCAAAGACCCTAAAATATCCTAACGTTGGCTTTTTACCTTTATAAAGCTCATATGGTGTTTTGTTTAAGAAAGGACGTATTAAGACTCTATTCAAAATATATGTAGAAGTGTCAACGGCGTTACACCAAAACTTTTGAGGAATGTTTTGTTCATTAAGCATTGTTCTACTCATTTCTTGAATTGTTCTATTTTTACGTTCTACTACTCCATTTGATTGAGGTGTTCGTGGAGCGGAAAAGTTATGTGTTATACCATTTGTATCACAAAAGTTTCCAAATTGAGTTTAGTTGTCAAATTCACGACCATGATCCGTTCGGATCGACACAATTTTAACACCTAGTAGATTTTGAATTTTCTTGCTAAGAATTTCAAATTTATCAAAAGCTTCATTTTTGGTTTTCAAAAACAACGTCCAAGTAAACCTTGAGTAATCATCTACTATGACCAAAGTGTATAAGTTGCCTCCGTAGCTTCTTATAGCGGATGGTCCAAACAAGTCCATATGTAATATTTCTAGACACTTAGATGTGGACACCATATTTTTAGATTTGTGACTACTATGGGTTTGTTTACCAATTTTGCAAGCGTCGCAAAAGTGTTGGTCATATTTTAGTTTTGGTAAATTCCTAACTAGCTCTTTTGAAGATAGGTTTTGTATAAGTCTCATATTTGCGTGACCTAAGCGTCTATGCCAAAGAGATGAGCTATCATCTAATGTTGTTAGACAAAGTTTGTTGTTATATGTTTTATCTATCTTCATGACGTATATGTTATTTTTCCTAACTCCTTTAGCTATGGTGATACCATCTTTTAGTATTTTACTACCATTTTCATCAAATAGTACTTTATACTTTTTATCACATAATTGGCTAATACTAAGTAGATTAAATCCTAACCTATCCACATGAGCAACATTTTCAATAGTTAGGGAGTTATGAGCGATCGTACCTTTGCCAATGATTTTGCTTTTGAGATTGCTACCAAAAGTGACATTACCTCCGTCATACTCTTGGTATGATGAGAAGAGACTTTTGTTGCCCGTCATGTGTCGTGAGCATCCACTATCTTTTATCCATTCATCAGGTTCCAATCCAACTTTCAAGCATACCTAAGAAGTAAATAACTCAAGCATTTGGTCCCCAATATCTCATGGGTCCGTTTGGGTTAAACATACCATTTATTTGATTCATGTATGGAAATGATGGAAAAGAGTTCCATGACATGTAATCTGGAGTTTGATATGGTCTAGGGAAGTTTTGATTCCAACCATTGTGTTGGTAGTTGGGTTGTACGTTGTGGTTGCTCTTAGGAAAGGGGCGTTTAGTAAAAGGTGCTTTATATCGTTGTTGAGTATTTTTTGATCTAAATTCATTTTTAGCAAGTCCTACTCCTGATGTAACAGCTGGTTTTAGTTTAACACTATCCTTGGTTTTCTTTGTTACTTTGAAAAATTCAGTACGGTCCGTATTACGAACATTATGTCCTGCTGAAGTACCCACGGCACCATTTGTTTCTATGGACGGAACCCTTATTTTGGTTCCGTCTGGTCCGTGCTGTACTGCAGCAGTTTTGACAGATTGTTCTTTTTTTTCGGCCATTTTGTTTTGACTCTTTGGAATTAATATTTCATTAAATCCTAGCCCATTCATGTCTCCTGGTGTTTTATGGATTTTAACTATTTCATCGGCAAGAGCGATGTTTTTGTTAAACCTTTTAAATTTAGAATTATTTTCGATTAAAACATCTTGTGTGAGTTTTAGTTTTTCTATTTCAAGTTTAAGCTCTTGACATGATTTACAATCATCGTCATTTGCTTTTCCTTTTTCAAGTCGTTTTGCTTTTTCTTTTAACTCATAAACTTCATTTTCCAAAAATTCCTTTTTGGTTTTTAAAAATTTATTTTTAGTTATGATTTTTAGACTTAGCTCACACAATTGATTATATTGTTTTTGCAAGGTGTCATCATCAATAGAAGAGTAAGAAGAGTCGGAAAGTACCTCATTTGACTCATGTGTCATTAGAGCGATCTCTTCCTTGTTTGACTCTTCATCGTCTTCACTATCACTCCAAGCACCACTTATAAAAGCTCGTTGAGTTTTGCTTTTAGGTGGCTTGGGACATTCTCCTATGAGATGATTTGCATCACCACATCTAAAACACTTTCTTTCACCTTTACCCTTTTTGTCATCCCGATCTTTTTGGAATGGCTTCTTTTCTTCTCGAGGTTGTCTTACGAACTTTCCTCTTCTTCTAAAGAACTTCTTAAAATCTCTAACGGCCATGGCATATTCCTCATCTTCACTACCGGAGCAAGATTAGTCATCATCACTTGATTCCGCCTTGCTTTTAGAGCAACGGATTTGATCTTCTCCCTTTTTCCTTTGATGATCTCCGAATCTTTCTCCATCACCATTTCATGTACTTTGAGGTTACCGATTAGCTCGTCTAGTGACATTTTTGAGAGATCTTTTGATTCTTCAATAGCGGTCACTTTAGCTCTTCATTTGGGATGGAGTGCTCTAAGAAATTTCCTGACAAAGTTCTTACTACGAAAAGATTCATCAAGTGCTTTAAGTGATGTAATAATAGTATTAAAGCGAGCAAATCCACAATCAATGGTTTCATCTTCAGGGATAACAAATTGTTCATATTGTTGAACAAGAAGATCAATTTTGTTATCCTTGACTTGTGAATTACCTTGATGTGTAATAATCAAAGATTCCCAAATATCTTTGGCGGTTTCACACATAAAAATTCTTTCATATTCTTTTCTAGGTAAAGCATTGTAAAGCATCATTTTAGCTTCATTATTTTTAGCAACTAATTTCTTTTGTTCATCAACAGAAATGTCCTTTGTTGTAGAACTAAAATCCCCTTTAACAATAATAAACCAAAGATCTATATATTTTGATTTTACATATGTTTCAAAACGGTTTTTCCAATAGATAAATCCATTGGTTTCAAAGAGTGGTGGTCTTTGCATAGATTGCCCTTCTTTAAAGTTTTCAGAATCCATGGATCGTTTCAAGTTTATAAAATACAAGTTATTTTAGAAATTCTTGAGTAACGAGGCTCTGGTACCAATTGTAGAAAACTAGAAGGGGGTTGAATAGTTTACCAATTAAAAACTTTGTTTTGAAACTTATTGAAAGATCAATTGATATTGATCTTTGGATATGTTGATGAAATATGCAAGTAATATGTAAAGAGTAAATAAGGAAAGAAATGATCAAACCACAACAAGTTGTTTATAGTGGTTCGGTCTACGAGGACTCTATTTCCTTGCCCTACTCCACTCCCCGAGTCTCACACTCGAGAGTTTAACTTCACTAGTCAACAAGCTCCTTTCACCGGCGGAAAAAACCTTTACACTTCGCTTACACAATTTCCGACACTAAGCTAGATGTCGAGTTCTTTCCAAGGGTACAACTACTCCCACACACAATGTATTTTGAGGACTAAAATACTAACCACTCACACTCACAAGATTATGATGGTTTAATACAACAATGAAGTATGAATCAACACTAGATCATACAACACTAAACAAACAAGACTTCCAACTTCTCGTTTGAAGCTTGAATGTGACTTGATCTTCTTTGCTACAAAAGAGATCACTACTATGATATGAAACTGAGTTAGAAAGGTTAGAGAGAAGATATGTATGAAAGTATATTGGAAAGGGATGAAAAACTACTTGGCTTGGCATTGCTATTTATAGCCAAAATGGACAGGAGCGTCCACGGACCGCGGAACCCTTAAAAGGGTTCCGCCCGTGTACCAATTTGGTACCGCCGGGTCTGACAGCCAAGATATCAAATCTTGCCAAAGTCAACTCTATCTAAGTGAGATTGTGCAAGATATGATGAGTACAAATCCACACAAAATATCTAATGGAATCTTCCAATGATTTCCATGATGCATCACATGATGTCATATGTTGTATTTCTATTTTTAGAAATATGCAAGTACTTAAGTTAGTGTTTGGTTTTAAGAACCTAACATATTCTAAAAACTACTATCATACATAATGATTAGAGTCATATCAAGATGTCACTAATCATAAATGTAAATGCTTGAATGATGAATATATTGTTTGAAAAAGCTTGTTTTAATATCTATTAAACTTGACAAGCTTTAAGCTTTTATACAAATTAAATTTACTTTTGTCATTAACAAAACTTAGGTAAAGATCAATAATATAAATAATGTTTAATGACGATATTTGTATTAACACTCTTTTTGATTAAAATCATTCTCCCCCTCAATCAATGACATATGTTGTTGATTGAAGGATAGAGATTTTAACAAATGAAAAGCCCGGATGATTTTCAAAAGTAGAGTCCGAAGTATTTTCAAAGCAATTTTGTTTTCATTAGATGACAAATATTTTTCAGAAGAATCATTTGAAGGAAAAATATTTGAAAGGAAACATTTGTCCTTTTAACGACAAACATTTGTTTTTAGAATCAGAGCATGAGGTTTGAAGATTTAAGACAAAGCATGGCTCTGTTCTTTCTTTGAAAAACGGGTTACTGCCTGAAAAGACAATAAACCATTGTTTTACTTTCTCCCAAATTTATTTTATTTTATTTTTTATTTATTTATTTATATTTTTAAACATTCGAACAACATCTAAAGACCCGTGTCATTCTTTGAATGACAGCACAAAGACCGTAGATATTATCGAATCGAGAAAAATATGACAAAATGACAATATTTTTTTTTCAAGATTTTCAAATTTTTATGGATTTTTGAAAGTTTTATATTTTTTTATTTGCTTTTTGTAGGTTTTGTAATTTTGTATTTTGCTTTTCGAATAAATATTTACAAGAGATGGATGAAGAAAGACCTTTACTCATCGTCTTCCTCTTGAAGACGTTTGAGTGTTTCCGGTTGTAGACTCTTTAGACCAAGTCGTGGAAGGATAAACTCAATACGTTCTCTAGGAAGAGCTTTGGTGAAGATATCTGCTAATTAGTATTCAGTCCTCACAAAATAGAGTTCCACCACACCGTTCTCCACTTGCCCCCTGATGAAATGATGTCGAATGTCGATGTGCTTTGCTCTTGAGTGTTGAACGTTGTTGCATGAGAGAGCAATAGCACTTTTATTATCACAGTACAGAGGGATTTTGTTGAATTCAAAGCCATAGTCAGATAATTGGGATCTCATCCATAGGATTTCAGCACAACAAGATGACATGGCTATGTATTCAGCCTCTGTAGAGGATATAGAAGTACTCATTTGTTTCTTTGAAGACCAGCTCACAAGCTTATCACCCAAAAACTGAGCACCTCCAGACGTACTTCGACGTGTATCTTGACATCCTGCATGATCAGCATCTGCATAGGCTGTTAGTGACATATCGGTGTCCTTCGGGTACCAAAGTCCCATATTGATGGTTCCTTGGAGATACCGAAAGACCCGTTTAACCGCTTCAAGGTACTTTTTGGTAGGGTTAGCCTGATATCTAGCACACATGCAAACATCGAACAGAATGTATGGTCTACTGGCTGTGAGGTACATCAGGGATCCAATCATACTACGATATTTCGTTTGGTCTACCATGATCCCTGAGTGGTCCTCATCCAGTTTAGTACGCTCTATCATGGGAGTGTCAACAGGGTCACAAGAATCAAATCCAAATTTCTTTAAAATCTCATTTGCATATTTAGATCGATTTATAAAAATGCCTCCGGGACTTTGTGAAATTTGTAATCCCAAGAAAAATGACATTTGTCCCATCATTGACATTTGAAATTTGGAACCTATTTCATTTGAAAAACGGTCACATTCATTGGGGTCAGTCGAGGCAAAAATAATATCATCAACATAGATTTGAACGTGAATTAAATGTTTGTCTGACTTTCTGGTGAACAATGTCGGATCAACTGCTCCTTTGGTGAATCCAGTAGATAGAAGAAACTTTGATAGCGTATCATACCATGCCCTTGGAGCTTGCTTCAAACCGTAAAGAGCCTTCTTCAAACGATAGACGTGAGTAGGATGCTCTGGATTCACAAAGCCTTCAGGTTGGCTGACGTATACGACTTCTTTAAGATCTCCGTTAAGAAAAGCCGTCTTCACATCCATCTGATAGACTACCATATTCTTACTTGCAGCATTAGCCAGGAAGATTCTGATTGCCTCGATGCGTGCAACTGGAGCAAATGATTCTTCAAAGTCAATACCCTCCTCTTGACGATATCCTTTTGCAACCAATCGAGCCTTGTTCTTTAAAACATCACCATGCTCATCAAGTTTTACTTTGAAGATCCACTTTAGGGCAATGATCATAGCACAGTCAGGAGCAGGTACTAATTCCCATACATCTAGTCGATCAAACTCATGAATTTCTTCTTGCATGGCATTGAACCAGCTGTCTTCATTCATAGCAGTTTTAACGTCTTTTGGTTCGATCTTAGAGAGTACAGAGTTGAAGAAGCACCATAAGGCATCGGTTGCAAGTTGTCGACGAGTGGATACTAGACGAGAAGGGTTTCCAATGGGTGATCATGTGTCCCTTTTCTAAGGTGTTCATGTGGTTCTTGTTGAGGAACAGAAGTAGCAGAGTCGATTTCTTATTATGATGATGGTTCAGATGATGATTCAGGAGCAAATATGTTTTCAAAGGGTTCATCTTCTGGAGGAGCAAAAGGATTTTCATCATCTGTAACTGCAGCAACATTTCCATTGTGTACACTTGATGATTGAGGCATTGATGATGAGACCGAGTGATCAGCAGAAGGCGCTTCTTGATTTAGTGACATAGAAACTGAAGGGTTAACTTCATTGACAGGTAAAGGAGCAGCCTCTGTTGATGGATTTGACAGATCATTAGCAATTGGCTCATAGTGTTCATCAAACATTGGATCAAATAGTTTCTTCAATTCATCTTCTGAAGGGGGTACAAATGGAGTTGTTGGTGAGGAGTTTGGTACAAGAGAAGAACTAATGGGACTATTTAGAAATGCGGGTCCAGAACTGGATTGTCCAGGAGCCATTTGACCGGTCAGCTCATCAAACGTAACGTGAATTGTTTCCATGATATTTCGAGTTCTTTTGTTGTAGATTCGGTATCCTTTTCTGTTTGGTGCATATCCTACAAATACTCCAATGTCCGCTTTAGCTTTCAATTTGCCTAAATCTTAACCCTCATTAGTTGGGTAACATAACGCACCAAACACACGAAGGTATGATAGATCAGGTTTTCGATTGTGGACAAGTTCATACGGAGTTTTTCCATGAGTTGTGTGAATTAGGGACCGATTTTGAGTGTAGCATGCAGTGGCAATGGCTTCAGCCCATAGAAATGTTGGAAAATTTGAGTAGATCAGCATTGTTCTTGCGGCTTCCACAAGAGTTCGATTTCGTCTTTCAACTACACCGTTCTGTTGAGGAGTTCGTGGAACACTTCTTTGAGGACTGATTCCAATACTTTCATAAAATTCACTGAGTTCTCTATTAATAAACTCAGTTCCATTGTCAGTTTGGACGATTCTGACAGTCTTGTTAAGTCGAACCTGCAGCTGTTTAATAAGTTTAATGATGACATCTGGAGTTTCATCCTTTGTCCTCAAGAACTTAACCCAAGTGAATCGGGAGTAGTCATCAACCAAAACTAACACATATTTCTTGCCATTAATAGTTTTCACTCTCATCGGTCCACATAAATCCATGTGAATGGTATGTAGAACTTCCATAACAGAATTTGTGGGTTTGGGTTTGTGGGCATATTTCTTGCTTTTTCCCAATTGGCATGCTGAACAAAGATGATCCTTTTCATACTTTAATATGGGTAAGCCTCTTACAAGGTCCTTTCTGGAAAGATTGTTAATGGTATCGAAGTTCAAGTGATTGAGACGACGATGCCATAACCATGACTTTGTTTTCGAAGCCTTTGACAACAAGCAGATTGGAGAAGACTTCATCATGTCTTCGATAGAGATGGTGTATAGATTTGAACCACGAGTTCCTCTTAACAATTCCACACCATCAAGTTCTCTAACGAGACAAGTATGTTTTCTAAAAGCCACTTCTAGATCGGAATCACAGAATTGACCAACAAAGAACAAATTATGACCAAGACCTTCAACATAATATACCCTGGAGATTACACTTTTACCAACAACATAGTCTCCATAACCCATAATTGAACCGAAATGATCGTTCCCGAATCTAACAGTCCCGATGAATTTACTCACGAAGTTCATGAGCCGCGACCGGTCTCCAGTCATATGCTTGGAACAGCCTGAGTCCAGGTACCACAGAACGATTTGAATGATCTACAGTTGAACACAGACAAGAATGGATAACTGGATAATTCGGATCCCCATGCGAGAATGGGTTCCATTTGGTTAGTAACATTGATTGGAACACCCACATCAGAAGTAGAAACAATGGAATCATCAGGGATAGATGCAGTGCTAGTGTGCGTATTAGACCTATTCAAAGTATGTTCACTTCTTAAGGGAATAGTTCTACCAGTAGGCATCCATTTCCTAATGGGCATTGATCTAGATAATTTAGTCCACATCTCATTAAGATTGAATTTGCGGCCAGTAGGTATCCACTGATAACCTATGTTACTAAATTTCCTTCCTGTGGGTTTCCAATGTTTTCTAACCTTCTTCCGCCATTGCTTTCTAGCCTTCTTAGCTTGATTTTTTGCATTAACTATCTTAACAGGGCATTTAACAGCATTAATCAAATCATTCACACCACATTCAAGATTAGTAACAGAAACCACGCAATCATCATTACATGTTTTGCCAAAATTAGCAGAATTCGCATTAATTACAGTACGCTTAGAGCTAACACTAGAATCAACACGATTCATTTTATTCAAATTCTCCCTAAGGTGATCTTTTACTCTCTTCCACTGAACATTTCTAGCATGCAAGGTCCTATCATTCTTTGTGTTGCCTTGAGGCTTTGATCCGCTTGCTTTGGTGTCACTTCTTACTCCTGTAGAGGGAATTGGAACATTAGTTGGTTTTGCTACTTTTTGCATTCCTGAACTAGAAGTGCAGAGATCTGAACTATTTGAAGGCACTTTAGAGTTTACTTGCTTAATATAGGGCATAGAATGAGTTGCATACTTATCATTAGGCATCGAGCAAGGCATCACAGCTTTACCTTTCTCACAAAAAGATTTAGGACACGTTGCTCTTACACATTCTAACAGCTCTTGAGATCGTTTGGCCTGAATGCACGCAAACCTAATTTCTCTATCAAGTGGCTTATTAATGAAATCCTCTTCTACAATCTCTCGGAGACATTCTAGACTATCCTTAAGGTAAGCGAAATAGTCATGAAACGCACGTTCGTTATTTCTAAGATGAGGAGGAATGTATTTGACAGTCACAGTATATTTGCTGTCTGCAGATGACTTTGATGCAACATTCTCATTAAATACAAGTGGCATTTTCCCTTTTACCTGACTCTTCAGATTCTCAATTTCTTTTTGTAAAGACGTTATTTTTTCGTTGTTCTTGTCACGAGTGACTTTCATTGAATCATATAACTCTTTAAAGTGAAGTTTAACTTTTTCATTTTCTTCTAGAAAACTCTCATTTTCCTTTTATAAAACATTAACCAAGTTTTGAAGATGAAAAGTTTGAGAACTTTGAGAATCTAAAGGAGGAGGCATTTGGGAGCCTGTCACATTGTTCTTTTCACCATTTAATTGTGAAATTTGGGTTCTCATTTTTCTGATCGTGTTACAATGAGCTCAAATCTGTTCATCACGTTTGCTGATTTCAAAAACTGCATCAAATTCAGGAGCATCCAAGGATGTCTTGATATTTGAGGTTTTAACATTTTCTTTTAGATGTTGATATTTTAATTGCAAAGCAAGATGCTCAACTTCCAATTTAGAAAACTGTTTCACCAGGTTATCATGATCATCCTGTTCAACTTTATTATGCAATTTAGAGTTAGTTTTCTCAAGCTCAATGACACGATCACTTTCAGAGCAACAGATAATTCATGAAATTGAGATGCATTAATTAAACAATTTGTGGCAGTGTAAAACACATCTTGAGTGATACATTCAGAAATCAGATTATCATTTAAGGTATGCAAGTTCTTCCTCTCAATCTCATTATATTTAAATTCTCGCTCATAGTCATTGACCTCAACTATCATCGCATCAAATTCCTTTTCCCTTTCTTTAATATCTGAATCCATCCCCTTTTTAAGACTCTCAAATTGACCTTTTAATTATTTAAAGAAAGGCATGACCTCAGTTAAATAGCATTATTTAGTTTGCTCAAAACCCTTCTCCCCTTCAGTTATCCCAGTAGGTGTGATCTTTTTCTTACATGTCTTCTCAAAATCAACAAATAATTGATAAATGACATACTGACTGATTAAGGTCTTGCTCTTAGTGGGAATAGATCTAGGAACTAAATGCATTGGTGTATTGGGGGGATATACAGTGGCTGGAAGCATTCTCCTACATGGGGGATTCTGTTCAACAAACTCATCAGCTTTTTTCATGTCCATATCCTTTTTCCAGAACACTTGTTCAGGGGTCAGCTGTGTTTGAGGTCTAAACTTATTAAATGCAATCCAATTATCCTTAGCATAGTTGGGTGTTTTAAAACTGATGTTGTTTTCTATGCATGAGGGACTCTTAAGTTTTTCATCCAATTTATTTCTAGTAACCTCTTCTAACTGCTTATCTTCCTCAGTGCACTCAGCGCAACTAGGTTTCTGTCTAGGCTTAAGGATTTCATAGCCATCATAGATTACCTTCTGAGCTTCTCTTGCTTTCTTACCATACTCAGGGTTGGGTTCCTTAATAATGGGAATACTATGCTTATCGCTTAAAACTCTATGCTTAGTGACCATGTGAGCAGTCTGAATGGTGTTCCCTTGTACGTACAACTTATTTTCAAGCTTGTTTTTCAAAGTTTTTAGATTAGAAAAGTCATTGAAAAGTTTTGATTCCTTAGCATTAAATTCTTGTTTAAGCACTTTAACATTTTCTTGAAGCTCTTGCTTTTGCTTAACAGTTTTAGAAAGCTTTTCTTGTAAAGAGTTTAACTCTTGTTTTAACACTTCTTCTCTAAAATTACTTTTTCTAATAATTGTACGCATTTGGTCATCCATTTCCTGCTCACGGGTAGTTAACTCAAACTTAGCACGTTGTTCATAAATAGCAACTTGTTCTTTATAGGCATTCAGTTCAGAGGTAACAGAATCATCAGGGGCACATGCAGTGTATTCATAAAAAACATAGTCATCATTGAATGCAGAAGATATATCACTTGGTTCAATCACACTCTCACTTTGGATCACATATTGATCATATGGGACAATATTATTATTACCCATATTAGCAATATCTGAGTCACAAGTTTCCCGTGATTGCACTTTATCATGTATCTTTTGCTGATCAACATCATCATATAGTTTTAATACCTCTGAGATGATTGATTCTTTAGATGGACCAGCTTGCTGTGATGATGAGACCTTTGGAGAGACCATTAGAGAAATGCTAGCCATGAAAATTGTCTGTGCAGTAGGTTCATCATCGACATCAGAGTCGTATGCATCACAGTCTGCAACTTGAAAGGCATTCTGATGATTATGACCTATCTCCTGAATTGGCTGCTCATCAACATCTGCATCATATGTCTTGGCATTACCCTCAGCAAGAAACAGTAATTCCTCTTCATCCAAAACAACTCCATTATCCTGAGCTTGCACAAGTAACATTTTGTCTCTAAAGTACTCTGCATTTTGAGGGCATTTTGGAGATGTGCAGTTCCTTGCTATGTGTCCATCACCACCACAGTTGTAGCACTTAATTGGCTTTGCTTGTCCTTGATTACCATTCCTTCCCCGATACTGATTTGCCACATAACCTCCACCTACTCCACCTCTTCCCTGTTCATATTGCCTTCCTTGAACTGGTTGCACCAAAACCTTTCCATCTCTGACAGTAGCTTGATTGTGTGGATTGGATGCAGTTCTGAGGTTATTGTTGGTGTGTGGGGTGGAATTCATATTTTGACTAACCATGAGAGAAAGTTGATTGATGAAGTTTGTAATTACCATTTCCCGTGGGTATGACTTGTGAAGCTTTGGTGGTAATTCCAACATTTGTGTAAAAGGCTGTTGAATCATTTGATGAACTTGTTTCTCCCTGTTTAGTTTTGAACTGTTCAAGAATCCTTCGTTCAAACATAGCATGTCTCTCATTCTGAAGAAGGAAGGCATACAATTGCTCATAGTTGGTGTTCTTCAATCCTTTGGTTAGCTTTACAAAGGTGACAAATTTGTGCCATTCGGGATTCATGTTGTTCACAAACTTTGATTTCAGCTGAATATTTGGCATGGTCATTTTGATGTTCTTCATGTCATTTACAAGCTTGTGAAATCTCACGTAATATTCATAGACACTTTCTTCTGGTTTCATCTTAAAGTGCTCAAATTCATCATACAGTTGTGATTCTCTGTCTTCCTTAGTTAATTCAAAACCCGAGAGAAGCATCTTGACATTATCCCAAACCCCCTTTGGCTTCAGTGTTGTGATTGATAAGCTTGTAGATATCTTTTGGAAGACCCTGAAGTATAATGTTTGAAGCCCTGATATCAGCATCGAAGCTCTTTTTCTCCTTATCACTGAGCTCATCATACGTCTTTGGTCTGTCCAATCCAAAGATCATTGTTCCATCTGCAGCAGTATCAATTATGTCTTTTGTAGTCTCAATCTGATAAGGTCCTTCATCAATTGACTTGAGAATGTTGACTCCATTTTCCTTTCCTAGACAGTACAGTCTGATTCTTTGAGCCCATGAGTCGTAGTCAGTTCTGTCAAGCATGGGTGGACGAGTGTCTGAACCAGCTGCTTGAACGTCCTCAGCTACAGTAGAGATGATTGTAGGCATGTTGGTAGACATGTTTACAGATTTCACGGGATTTTATAACTCTATGATTAAACCGGGAAATAGATTCTTTCACGGGATTTTACTAAATCAAGAGAAAACCGTATTAGAAACAAAAATCTACCAAGTCGCTATAACCCTTGAGACAAGTCGCTAAGTCACCAAGTCGCTATGACCCAAGTCGCTAAACACAAGTCGCTAAAGCACCAAATCGCTAGGCAGACAAGTCGCTAAAGAACAACTCGTTGTGAACCAAGTCGCTAAACACAAGTCGCTAAATAACAACTCGCTAATCACAAGTCGCTATGAATCAAGTCGCTGAAGACAAGTCGCTACTGCACCAAATCGCTAAGTAGACAAGTCGCTACTAGAACAAATCGCCAAGAACTATAAAGCCAAGTCGCTAGAAATAATAGAAACAAGTCGCTAACCCAACCAAGTCGCTAGCCGAAGTGGAACCTCCACTAACTTGTACTGTTTGTCGGCTTGTCTCAATAGACAAGTCGCTAAGATCAAGTCGCTACGACTTAAACTACAACTCGCTGGAAATTACTAAATCAAGTCGCTACGAAGAAAAGCACTCCGAGACTTAAGTCGCTAAGATGATAAACTTCAAAACCACACTTTTCAATCCAAAACAAGCCCAACCACGGTGATTCAAGCTTTCCAAATCAAACCCCAAGCACTTACAATGATTCTAAACACAACAGTACACTCAAAATTCAAACTTTAATACAAGAAATGATCCAAATGATGCAAAAACCACTAAACTTTTTCAAACCCAAAAACCATATAAAACCACTAGAAATCCAAGGATATGTAAGAGAGATGATCAAACCATGGCTCTTGATACCAATTGTTAGACATTGGATTTCACAAACACATCAAACCATGATCACACAAGGCGTATACTATTAGGTTTTAGAGAGAGAAAGAGTTAGAGGTTTGGGAACTTAGTGAGAGAAAGTGAAAATCTTATTATGAGCTCCAACTCTCTACCTTGGGAGGTAGAGAGTATTTATAGTCTTACATAAAACGCCACCTATGGGTTGTGGATCAGGCATACAGTGGGTAAAGACCCGTCCGTCCTCCACGGTGTTACATAACTAAATACTACTTAACTTTAAATAACTACGACTACGAGCTTTCTAACGATTACATATACTTGAGGTGACCGACACTTTAATAACTGGATTTACTAAATCCTAACAATATATGTATATGCATCTAATTTTTAGCTAGAAAATATATTATGATGCATCTAAAAGATTAGGGATACGTCTAATTTACATTGATGCATCTCTGATGTATAATTATAGTTATTTTTCATCATTCTTATTTTAAGGATTCTTCTCATCTGATCCTTAGTCGTAAGTTGTAAGTAAAATCCTAATCCAAATTCCTTCAAAACTAGAGTTTTCAAGTATATTTGTGTGTATCATTTTAAAACTTTTTGAAATAACTAGCAACTAACGTCTAACGTTGAAGTATAATTGACTAGTGTGTAACGCTAGCTCTACAAATGCTACTCGTAAGTGTTAGGATATAAACACCGCTGCTTTCGACTACTTCTTCACGCTTATGTTTTTGTTGCCGATAGTTCAATTTTAAAAAACGCACCCTAAAGGTTGTGATCTTCTATAAAGTGAATAAAATTTAAAAAGTCTAAAATGTCATCACATATTGATAAGTGTCATCTTTTACTTTTGTCAACTCTTTTTTGCTATTTTCACTCTTAAGTGATTAACATTGTGATATAAGTGATGAATGTTGTATGTGTTTTTTCTTTAAGAAAACTGATGAATAACATGATTTTTTTTATAAAACTGATAAACATTGTAATAACAATAAAATAAAATAAAATAAAAATTAACGATGAAAATTGTGATGTTGTTCACACGAAAATATGATGAACATTGTGATGTAACTAATGCACAACCAAAGGGCTTGTATCATAATGGTACCATATATTGTGTGAGAAGCTCCTTAACCATGGTTGCGAGTTCAAGTCCTGCTTAGGACATGTGAGATAGATTTTTGCTGTAAACATTGTGAGATAGTTAAAATTGCCGTTCCTTAAAAAAAAAAAAAAAAAAAAAAAAAAAAAAAAAAAAAAAAAAAACTGATGAACAATATCAAAGAAAACTGATGAGCATTATGATTTAAAAAAAAAAAGTTTTTAAAAAAGAAAACTGATGAACAACGTTATCTAATTGATGAATATTATGATATTGTTCATAAAAAAACAAATGAACTAATGAATTGACGGACACGTATTGCAAATTCAAAGTTTTATTTATCACAATTTTGAATTTTTCAGATGATACTGAAGCTTTTATCTAAAAAATATACTATTATAAACTGTCTATACTAAAATATCACACATTTACATTTCAAAGGTTATGGTAATCAGTTTTAATACAAAAACTTACACATATTTGATTTAACATATTTGAAAATAAAAATACGAGCATTCAATTTGAGATAAAAAAAAAATAGAAAAGATCAGTTTGTCAACAATTTTAAAACTATTTATATTAGCTTTTTTAATATAATTCACTGTTCACGTATGAATGTATGATACGTTGGGGTAAGATGATGATTGTATGTCGGTTTCTTAGGTTTGATAAGGACCCCAAGGTAAGATCAAAGATCTAGAGTTGGGGTAAAACTCATATACGACTATAGTTGATAGTGTCTGTTTTGTATGTGTAAAGATAGATTAGCTTTATGTAATTGTGATTGGTCCATTTTATGAAAATGGACCGGTATTTATAGGGATGCATTTAGGGTTTCGTGCCACCTATAAATGTGATCAGATGGTTTATGATGATCAACGAGTTAGATATCTAATATTTTTCTGATCTCTTTTCTTTATATTCATCATATTTTTGGCTTTGACCCATTCAAGCTGAAAAATGGGGTTGATGGTGTTGGCTAAAAAATAGGGAGAGATGAGAGCCTCGGGGTACGCTCACTTCTACATTTTTTTTAAGGTTCTCGAGATTCTCAATCGCTCTTTTTTTTAGTGGGGAGGAATAGCGCGAGGAGACAAGAATGACACATTCTGTGATATCCTTGGCTCGGCTAGATATATGGAACGTCCTCATGCACGATTGCACGTACTAGTACCTTTACACTAATGATGTAGTGACACATATCGTTTGTTATAATGGTTTAGGGAATAATAGTATATATCAGTCTTTGCCTAGATATATTCTTCTAGACTGGGGATGTTGGACCATTGTCTGATTGTTTGGCTTGAGATTTGCTTCCCAGACGAAGTATGTCGGGCTCTGTAGCCTTTGTGGGCCTTGTTATGGGCGTATGAGCTTTAGCCGTTTAGGCTGAAACTCCTATACGCTATCAAGTCTTTCCAGTCCATTAGTATATTGATCTTTATGAGATATGAAGATGGACTTATGCTTGTAATTTGTGAGGTTTTTTTGGAAGTCTTAGATAAGACATTTTCAGATAGCAGTTAATGCATGTTCAGCTTGAAAATGTGAATTCCCATGTGAATAATTACAAGGGTTTATATGTTTGGAGAATATTTGTCCTCATGCTTGCTCCCCGTTTAATGATGGTTTGAAGATTTGATCTAATTGTTTAGAACGACAACTAACTATTTCACAGCGTGTGTGCTTGCTTTTTTTTTAGAACGACAACTAAATATTTCACAAAATACACACTATCTCACATATTTTAGACAGGACTTGAATCCACAACTATTTAAATATAAAGTTTCTCACATAACAAAAAATACCTTTGAGACTCAAGCCTTTTGGTATAAAAGAGCATACCCTTAACTCTCACTCTTCATATTCCACTTTTCAATGATTACTTGAGAATTTTTTTTTTCAACTTTTCCAACTATCGGAATTTTGCATGGGAAACAAAGGTTGGTAAACCTCTTATAGTCTTTTTTTTTTTACTTGATCTAATTTATGTTTAAATCTAAAGAGATACCATTGGACACTGAATTAGTCTAACAAAAGTTAAAAAAATGCTCTCTTTCCTCATACATAATTTATATGGAGCAAAATTTTTAAGTGAACCATTTCGACTACCATTTTATGAATATTAACCTCGCCTATATTATTTACCAAAATGAACTGTTTGATTGGGCGAACCTTGGGCGACAACCACCCTAGGGCGAAATTGTGGGCGGACCTTGGGCGAAATTCTGGGCGAGATTTTTGGCGACAACCACCTTTGGGCGATATTTCGAGTGAATGGAAAATGGATTTCACGTGTTAAGTATTTCTCTTCTATTTTCCAAGTATTTCACGTTTCAATCAAGCATATCACATTGTTGTTCTCGTAACCACATACGGAGGTAGCGCGGAAGAAGAGGGAGTACAATGGTTTATTTTAGTCGGTGGTTATGGTTAATGGTTGTGCGAGGTTTTTTAAATAGAAGATGGATAAACCAGCTGGCCTAGCCCAGTTGGCCACCAGGCTCCCTTGTGGAGCTTGGGGAGGGGTTTTCCCCGGGTTCGAACCTCGCAAGGGGTAATGAAAAACCTGGGTTTCCTCTTCGTGCGAAGCGTGAGTTCTAGGAGCCGTCGCCGTCTCGGAAGCTCCTAGGTGGTTCGAGTCACGGGGCCTGCCCATTATGGATGGTATAACTCGGGGGTCGGATCACATTGCCTTTCTAAAAAAAAAAAAAAAAAAAAAAAAAAAAAAAAGAAGATGGATATGGGTGTATTTGATTGAAAAAGAAAAGAAATGTGAGAGTAATACTTAATTGAAGAGTATATTTTATTATAAAAAAGGTGTCATGTGGCTAGATTGGGAAAGTGAAGCTCAACATTAGGCACATTACACGAGGGCTATTTGGTAAGATGATAAGAAAAAGTTCATTCTCCAAAAATGACTTCAATTTTGGTCCAGTCTTGTAATTTGGTTATGTATTTATGCTACTAAAAAACCTGACAAACTCTCGACCTATAAGAATAATCAATCGTGTGAGTACTTAACATATAAGAAAAAATTCTACATGTACTAGTGCTTCACAATTGAAGACAAATCAAAGATGGCGGATCAAATTCAAAGACAAAAGGGTTAATGGTCCAAAAAATACATGAACTTTTCACATTTTACTATTGTCACAATAAACTTTTAATTTTCCTATTAAAATCAAAAACTTTCTTAATTACCCCTATTATAACAAAATTTGGCACGTGGCACCCTTAATCTATCCTTTACCCGATTTAATCATATATACGCGTTTAAAAATTGTGGGGGACCTTTTTTGCCAACTTACAAAACTATTAAACCTAAATAAAAAAATTAAATAATTTTTTTATTAATTTTTTTATAAAATCTAAACACAAAAAAAAAAAAATCATTCCAAATCATCTCTACAAATCCTTATCCACACAAAAAAAACCTATCACAATCAAAACACATAACGCTCACTTGACACCATAACTAAATCCGATGAAGACAAATATTATCAACCTCACCAATTTTCAGACCCATCACAAGTGACAGCAGAGGAGGTAGTTATTTTGGTAGACGAATGAAATGGTTAAAAGGAGTTTAATCGGATATGTGGTTTGGGGTTAAAAGTGTTGCAAGAATTGGTTTGCCATGATGTTCAATTGTAATGGGTTTCAAACGAATGAGGATTTGCGGTTTGGGATTATGACTGATAATTGGATTTGTTGGTATGTGATAAAGCTATTAGAATGGATTTGTTATTGATGATAATGGGGTACAGATTCTGGGGTACATATTCTGAATCTGATCTGTTTGGATATGGGTTGTTAATATCAGTGAGTTAACTGATGTTGATGATTGTAGCTTAGGGAGTATAAAGGTTGAGAAAGGGTCTTTCATGTAGAACCTGAATTTGTTCATGAACCACTGTACGGATCAGCTTGTTGGCTTCGGGTCAACTGTTGTTTATGAGTAAGGGAGCTATAGAAATCAGTTGGTGGGTTAAAGATAAGGGCCAGCTAAGGGCGGTGAATCAGGGATGACAAAGATCAGAGGTGGATGGTATTTCGGGTTTAACCTGAGCCTGAGCTTGAGCCTATGTCCTGATCTAAGTGTGATCAGTGGATGGAAATTTTCAGGCGAAACCTGAATGGTGATATAAACTGAAGGGCGTGGTTGATGTATATTGCGAGTGGTCAGGCAATGTGGGTTAATCAGGGAAAAGCTTTTGTTCAGATTTTTTTATGTGTTTTGATTGTAGCCAACTTACCAAAAACTTATTTACACGCTTAATTTAATTTTTTTATTTAGGTTTAATAGTTTCATAAGTTGGCAAAAAAGGTCCCCCACAATTTTTAAACGCGTATATATGATTAAATCGGGTAAATGATAGATTAAGGGTGCCACGTGGCAAATTTTGTTACAATAAGGGTAATTAAAAAAGTTTTTTGTTTTAATAGGAAAATTAAAAGTTTATTGTCACAATAGTAAAATATGGAAAGTTCATATATTTTTTGGACCATTAACCCAAAACAAAATGGTGATATGCATACATCCGAAAGCAGTCAACACCCTTACATAGTGTCTTTATTCCATCGTTTTAAGATAATATTAGTAATCCCAATTTGAAAAATGAAAAAGTAAATATGGGATTGTTACTAATATATGGTTGATGCGAACCCCTTCCAACCTTTAGTAGCATAACATCTTTATATTCAATGCAATGAAAAAGAAAGATCTTAATTAGATGTTTGCATGTCATACTTCAGATCGCGGCATGCATGAGAATCTGGAATTATCTTAGAGCTCAATATTGCGAGTCTCGATGTTCTTGAGAGGAATAGTACAATGAGTGTTTATCGCGCAAAGTCCGTGAGGTTGATCAACTCCGCGTTGCATAAGTATGTATCCCTTCTGTCCCCATCCTTCTCCCCATGAATTTTTAACGATCCAATACTTCAATCCTTCCGGGGTTTCATCGTATCCCACAATTGTCATAGCGTGCATTGTGTTTACTCCACATGGCCCAGTTAACACTCCCTGTAGGAAACATGTACCATACATGGATTAAATATGATTTGATGATGAGAAAAATAGATGTAAACTTAAAGGAATTTTTGTTTGTCACACCTCAGAATAAAACCCAAAATCAGGATGGCTAGGATCCATGGAAATAACAATAGGTTGGTGTGCAACTGCTTTGAGTAGTGCTTCTTCGTTGTTCTCAGGAACATACTCCATCCCATTAAGTGTTACAGCGTGATGTCCAAACTAAAATTCAGATATAAAATATGAACTTAGTTGATTTAGTAGGTAATATGAATTTATAAAATTGCAAGTACCTTCGATGTATCACATTGTTCTGTTTTCATGGTATACGGGTAGCTCTCTTCTGTCACTAGACCTCCATTATCAGTAATCCATTTAAATGCTTCACACTGCAACCCTCCAGAACATCCTTGGCTTACTCCTTTATTATCACAATCAACAAGTTGTTGTTCTGATAATGGTATTAGTTGGCCCGTTACGATCGCGTTTATTGATTCCACTGCAGCAACTGCGCCAAAGGCCCAACAACTTCCTGTAAAAGAAACCATTAGTTCAAGGTCGAGGACTTTCACCTTGTAGTATTAATTTGCATGAGACATTTATCATTTAATTTGCACACTTTAGGTGAATAATAAGTTTCGCTTATAATGTTAAGGTTACTTCAGACTTATAGACATGAAGACTTACATAGCTAGATGGATAGTTTGTCGCTCGCTATGTAAGAAAATATAAAGTTATAATCATCTGGGAATGAAGTGCGATAGGAACTATACTCGTTAATCTTGATTTTAAGATTCATGATATGTGATCATCTTCTTCATCCCGTTTTTATTACTTTTTTTTTTGTGCAAAAGGTGAATCTTATATTAATAATCACAATTGACAATATACATCAATGGATGGATTTAAGAGTAATAAACATGCCTAGCTATACTCTTATACTAACCAAACAAACAACAAAACTGGAATACAAAACAACTATCTCAGAATAACACTTTATCAGACAATACATTAATCAAGGAAAATGCAGGCAAATCAACACCAATTTGCAAGCGTCATGCATCTTCAAATTCACCTTTAAAGCACCAATATCATCTAACTACATTTCCATTACACATTCCCACCAAGACCACTCAACCAACATCCCGTTTTTATTACTTCATATAATGTAAAATTAAAAAAATGGTTTTCTTCTCATATCAAACCTTTAACACAGGATAAACCAAAATAGATTATAACAAGTCATTAGTTTATTCTGATTTTAATTAAAATCAAAGTTTATTTTATTTTATTTTTTATTCTGTGATTTCAAGTTCTTAGTTCTTAGCATTGTGTATATCAATTTAGAACCAAAATTATCTAAATATATCAATCCTAACCCTTCAATTTTTCATAAAAAAAGAAAAGAAAAAATCTTCCACCTCAATTTTAAAAATAAAATATCTTGCAAAGGATAAATCGTCAAGTGAAAAAAAATACATTGTCGCGACAAATATTTTTTTTTTATCTTTCAGTAGATGGGCACTTCAATATAATTTCGACGACTTTTTTTTTTTTGATTTTTTTTCAGTTACGTCAGAAAAAATCACATGTGATTAGTATCACAATACACATGTGATTTCTTAAATCACATGTGTGATGTGATTTGTGATACAAATCACATGTAATTTTTTCAAACGTAGCTGAAAAAAAATGAAAGAAAAAAGTTTTTTGAAAGTATATAAAAATGCCCCTTTATAGAAAGATGATTTAATTCTTGTTGCTATAGTATAAATTCGTTTTGCGTAATGATTAACGGTTTGCGAGATATCTAATTTTTTAAAAAATGGTGAAAGTTCATTTATTTATTTTTGATAAAAAAATGGATTACTAGGATTGGTTCAATTCATTGGATTTTTAAAAAATATTGGATGAACTTTTCGATATATACTATAAATTTGAGTAATTTTTTAAACAAATAGAATGTAATTACGGCGCAAGAAAATGTAGTTGTTACTTTACTCGCTTTTCTCAAATTCAATAATATAATAGGTGGATCAGTGCCACGCATATATATTTTTATCATATGTATGTTCCACATGGGAATGAAATACCTTTTTCATGCATAATAAGTGGATGATTTAAAAATAAGTTCTTACCACATTGTCCTTGATTCTTGACAGGGGTAACAGCGTTATGACACCTCCAATCCATCCTTGGAGGAATATTTGTCGCATTTTCATAAACAAATTTCAAGTTTGTCTTACGAGGTCCCTTGAGAGCAAGTTTATCACCAATCTTTGAGTCAGAATACTTGCTAATTCTCTCGCGGTTAGTCAAGTCAGCAAATATGTTCAACTTTAGCTTGTATGGCTTATTCATCTTATTTGTACTATGAACATGTTGCACATTGCTTTTAAACACATTGAACCGCTCTTGGCTTTTATGTTCCACTTTATGGTGGCTCCTCCACCTATCGTACATGCCCTGCAAACCCTTCTCTGATTCAAGTTCTTTCTCATGATAATCGAAGCTCTTCGCAACGCCTAGAATAAAAGCCAAAGAAAGTGGAAGCAAAAGAAATTTGTTGATTTTCATATTTTGAAGCTTTGGTCTGAAGTTGTGAGACAGAAATTGTTCTATTTTGATAACAAGTGTGATCATATATATAGTTATATGATCATGAGACACCTGGATACTTACTAATTACATGGATCGAAATATAGAAAAAGTAGCTTAATTTTAGGTTTTGAATGGGTAACTCTTTATCGAGTCCAGGGTAATGTTTGTGTGGCCATGAATGTCTGTGTCAAAATTGAGAGTTTTACGAATAAAAAGGTACTCATCAAAGATCCCAATTTAGCAATCTTATAATTAAAGGTGAAGGCTGAATATACGTAACAAACTTTTATCAAATTAACCAATATACGTAACTTACTTTTTTTATTGTCAATGTACGTAATATACTTTTAATTAATTACCAATGTACGTAACATTGACAAATTACTATTTAAAAAAGTTACAGTGTTGGTCCCTGACGCTTGCGTTGACTTTCACCGTTAGTCTCTTGATATTTTTTACTTAGAAAAATTACAATAATGGTCCCTTGACATTTGCGTTGACTTTTACTGTTAGTCCCTTGACATTATAATACGCTTTCGTCCGTTTTTCTTTACATTTTCATACATTTTTATACGTTTTTGTCTATTGTTTATTTATTTGAGATTTAGTGTCGGTAAATGAATTCTAATTCTAGGTAATATTGTTGTTGACTCGTCCTCAAAAGGACTTAGACAATGCTGGTCATTGTCTCAGGCCTTCTTGATAGTTGATACTAAATTCAATAATGTTGGAACACGTACAAGTAGTCAAGTGAGAGTATATTTGCTAGATATTTTGGTAGCAGTATGCATCTTATAGCCGTAAAAAAACTCCCGTATTCAAAAGATAATAGGTCTGACTAATAATTGACGTTAAATAGAAAAATTTATTGACGTTACTTAGTTTATTACCTATGGACCATGTCGAGCTTGGATCACATATAATCATTACAGATAAGACAAGCTTGATATTGCAGTTTAGGCTCATGTAAATATTTATTCTTGTCGATACTGCTAGGTATATATAGTTAAGGAGAGAAGATCAGTTGATGTGGAAGTGAATCTTAATAAGTTGGTTTCCATATATGAACACTGAAAGCATTCTAATACCTCAATAACTACAGTCGAAATTCATAATGGGTCATCTATTTAGTGCGTTTTAGTCTATACTGCTAGGAATGGTCAATGAGAGAAGATCAGTTAATGTGCAAGCATATCTTAAATTAAGCTGGTTTCCATATATGAACTCTGAAAGCAATGTAATACCTCAATAACTATGTTCGAAATTCAGTATCGGTCATATATATAGTGCAATTGATGTCCATACATAAATATGCCACACTTTCTCATCAGTTCATTGAGAGAAGGTGTATAATGAATGTAGTAAAAGTGTGAACTACTGCCTAGTGTAGGATATAAGTCTAATTTTACCATCCAGAGCTACGTACTACTGTACTCATCAAGTTACATTTATGCGTATAGCCCGCGATTGATCTCCACTGTTACATTTTCTACCAAAAGCGTATAAAAACGGATAAAACGTAAAGAAAACAGACGAAAGCGTATTAAAATGTCAATGGACTAACAATGGAAGTCCAACAAATGTCAAGGGACCATTACTGTAATTTTTATAAGTAAAAAAATATCAAATGACTAACGGTGAAAATCAACGCAAATGACAGGGACCAAAACTATAACTTTTTTAAATGGTAATCTGTCAATATTACGTACATTGGTAAGTATTCAAAAGTATATTAAGTACACGGACAATAAAAAAATATGTTACATATATTGGTAAATTTGATAAAGTTTGTTACGTATATTCAGCCTTCACCCTATAATTAACTAGCAACTTTTTTTAAAGTAAAATAGTATTAGTGTATCAGGGGGGAAGTAGACGTATGTTCGCGCAAAACGGTTTATAGCGACAAATAATTATACTTGAGAAATCGTGATTTTGGTTCGACTTTGATGTAAAACTACTAGACATAAACATAAGGGCAAAAATTTAAGAGATTTTTTTTTAAACGACCCTTTTCTACTAGTATTTTACAAAATTAGACCTGGCCTATACTTTTTTTCAAAATGAACTTTTAAATATTGTCCGTTAGATTTATTACTAGATGATTTTTTAACCGTACACGTGTATCTAGGCGAACTTGTACGCGAGTGAATTTATTAAAATTTGACACGCGAATGCTAGGCGATATGCAGGCGAGTGTTAGGCGAGGTCAATTAAAACGCGAATGCTAGGCGATATGAGTGATAGGCGATAAGAATTAGAAATTAGCATTAGCTCGAGTTCTTAGTTAGGCGATAGGAATGTTTGAAGGCGAATTGCTAGGCGAGGAAAATATGAAACACAATTTTGGTTTCTAGGCAGTAGGGTGACATGGTTTAGGTGTAGGGTCACATGGTTTGATTCTTCGGTTATGTCAAATTTGACAAAGGTGTAAAACTAAAATGAGATTTATGAAAAAACTACATACCCAATAAAGGAAATTTTGCTTGTGAATATGTACTTGGTTTTAAAAAAACTCTATATCTAATGTTTTTACTTTTAGAGAAAACCTCAAAAGCAATATCTAATGGGTGTACTTTAATAAAAAGCCATGCGACGAAAAAAGAAAACAATTCATAATTCGGGCGAGGAATTGGGGCGAGTAAATGGGTTGGGCAATGGAAAAGTGTGATGTAACATATTTGGTTCGTGTAAAAGATATGAAAAAAGTTTAATTTCGTAAAACAACTATGTAGATGGATTATTTAGGTAATTGTCTTAAAATTTAATATATATCTCAAATTTATCATAAATCCAATGAACCAATTATAGTAATTTATTTTTTTAATCAAAACAAAAAAAATAAACTTTTATCATTTTAAAAAAAATTAAATATCTCGCAAACTATTAATCGTTACGAGAAAAAAAGCATACTATCGCGACAAAAATTAAATTATCTTTCTATAGATACGCGCTTCTATATATTTTTAATTTTTTTTTTAAATTTCGGTCCAAAAAAATAATATGTGATTTGTGAAAATTACATGTGATTCGATTTTCATAAATCACATATGATTTGAAAAAATCGAATCACATGTGATTTTTGAAAATTATATGATTTTACAAATCATATTTGATTTTTCTGAGCGGAATTTTTGAAAAAAAAAAGTTTGACTATATCTATAGAAAGATAATTTAATTTTCGTCGCGATGATATATTTTTTATAGTTTGAAAATTTACCATTTACAAGATATGTCATTTTAAAAAATAGATAAAAAATAATTTTTTATTAATTTTGATAAAAAATAAATAGTTATGATTAATTTATTAGATTTATGGTAAATATGAAATCTATATTTATATTTTAATCCACACATAAGAAAACAATAAAACATGAACATCATCTTCAAGTGAACTCAAAACACGAAAGACCACACATTAAACATCCATAAAAAAATGGCGGGTGTTTCAGCAAAACCACTCTCTACATTATCCATACCATTAATCCCAAAAATAACTGCTAAATCCCAACAATCTGCTAACAGAATTAAGGTTTCAAGCAGTGCTTATTGTTCTACTTCATATGGTGCTGCGTATACTAGAAGTAACAAAAATGGATGTAACAGTAGAAATGGGATAAGGAGATTGAATGCAGCTGGATTGGCTGATTATGAACCTGATCTTAATGAAGATCCTGTTGATAGGTGGGATAATACTGGCGTTAGTGATGTATGTTTCCTTTCGTGTCTCTCGAATTCGTTTATATCGTTTCATACATTTGCTTATTCTTTTAACTTGTTACCATATCGAGTAGCGATGCGCATGCCTAATACATGTGACTAAAAGTATGCCTAATCCATTAGACAATTCCCATATGAATATTGTTGTAAAGTTACTTATTAAAAAAATGATTATAAGTGAATGAAAACTTAAAATTAGGAAAGAAAACTTACTAATAAAACATTTGGAACAGTTTTTGGGACAACTTTAAATCATGTTTAGAAATACTGAATTTTGGATCCTAAAGATGAAGGCTTCCTCTAAAAGAGAGTGCATAAGATAACGTAAAGTGTAATTGGTAGTAAGAATTATATGCAAATGTCACCTTGTATATGTATAACGAGCTACAATGATACGGGTTACTCCTTCACTCGGACCGTTTTATGAATTGGTTCATTTTGGCCTTTTTGTTGTTTGCAATTTTGCATAATGCCAAAATGGGTCTACACATGAATTAGACTACTTCTATGCTAACAAGATTTGAATACTCAGCAACAGTTTTTAGGAGTGAGTGTCACATTTATAAAATGAAGCGGTTTATGTCCTGAATTGGTTATACAGTTGACTTTTATGGTCAATCAGTTTACTTTCAGATTATAAAAAGAAATGTGATACTAGCATCAATTTATTTGTTAAATACCATTGTACATTATATATATATTTCAGAATGATTATATTAGATCTGTAGACAAATTGGAATAGTATACAGTTAGAAATTTAATAGCTTTGACCTGAGAGTTTAATCTTTATTAGTTTCACTTTTAAGTATTTTCTAATCAGTTTTCGGCGATTGATACTTAAAACCAATTTTCGGGTTGCTGTAGGAAGATTTTATCTACGGAGAGTATGATGGACACCACACATACAACGAAGGAGATGACAAATGTATGTAATTTTGTTTAAACCTTTTCCCATTTGTTTCCATCATCTGAGATTTTCGATTTGCACTGATTCAAAAGGACCAAATGGCCTATCGTGTTATATATAGCCCATGCTCACAAACACTTCCAATCATATTGTTTTTTATATACGCTAGCCTAATGTTCCAAGTTCACAATCCAGCCACATTTTGGGGATCAATAGCAGAAGATTATGCAGCAGTCAGTCCTCCCTCTGGTTTCCAAGGTACATGCTGCTTCTGATAAACTTGTTTTTGCTTATGATAAATAGTTTGATAGCAACACACATCGATTTCCTTTTGCATGTTCCAGGTCTAATCTCATGGTTATTTCTTCCCTCCGTTGCTCTTGGGATGTACCTCAATGTTCCGGTTAGATTTATATACTAAACTTCTCTTTTATAGAATGTTGATATAACTGCAGCAAAGGATAGGCCATGGCTTGGTAAGAGTTGGAAAGTGAAGTATTCATAAGTAATCTGTTATATAAATAAAAACTATTTAATTTCGATACAATTGAGAAGAAATGAATTGATCATGAGGTGTCTCTTTAATTAAGACCATACCTTCGACATCACAGAACACATTGTTATTTTAGAAAGACTAATAGTATCATTATTATCTCGAGCACTCACTTTTATTTGTATAGCTGAAGGACTTTTGATGTACTGAGTATTAGTTAGCAGTGTAAAAAATGTCTACATTTGCAGGGAGAGTACTTGTACATTGGTGCGGCCATATTCATTGTAATATTCTGCATAATTGAGATGGATAAACCGAGTGAGGCATACAACTTTGAGCCACAAATATATAACATGGAGAGGGGTGCTCGAGACAAATTAATATCAGACTACAACACCATGGATATTTGGGATTTCAATGAGAAATACGGGGAGCTTTGGGATTTCACCGTGACCAATGACGATATTGTAAAGAGATAGATAAGGGTGTCGCATTAATGTCAAAACTAGATGAACTTCACCTCATGTATATGGGAATCCTTTTTTTGGATTTGAGGTGGCCAAACACACTATATCCATCTATATACATGGCATTTTATAAAAAATACACAATATGTCATTTTCTTATTGCTTAATGCTTATGATGTTCTTTTGTACTGTAACATTCATTATAATTTCAATACTTGCATGAAACATACCAGGAAATCTGGTAATGATGAATATTGGACAGTTTAAGTGAGGAGAGTAGCTCGAGCTTAAGCTTGATGCGATTGTATTTCAACGATTATTTGATTTGGCTTAAACTGAACAAGAAAGAAATGATATATGACTCTTAACTGAATAAGTTTGTCACCAACATATTTTCAGTCTAATGGTATGCAAGTTTCTATTTTGCTAGTCACGGGGCTCATGAATCCGTTATCATGTTTTGAAAAATGTTTCATCATTAATGTACTAAGTAAAAATTAGTTAGGTAATTGCGTGATTTAGCAGCGGCAAAAAGGTGATTAAGCTTCTTGATGAACAATTTATTAGCGTAAAACTATTATCGATTTTAGCTCATGTGTACTCCAAGGCCTAGCCCTCACGGGGATGCCCTGTTATTCGTCGTTCCATGTCCAGATATTGTGTTTTACTTGGAGATAATCTCTTGTCATGGTCAAGCTTCAGGTTACATAGTCCCAGACTCCCAGTCTAGTGTTGAGGCGAAATACCTGGTGTTGCTAATGTTGTTATTCAAACTGTGTCACTGTGTGGGTACGCAAACTTCTGCCCGAGTTGCATACTCCCTTATTTACCACCACTCTTGTCGAAGGTGATTATGTGTTTGTTATATATCTTTCCACAAACCCGACACAACATCATTATATCAGCGTATAAAGCATATTGAGATAGATATTGATTTTGTTTGAGATTATGTGGCCTTTGGACAAGTTTGTGTTTCTCAACAACCCCCACTCCCCCCCCCCCCCCCCCCCCACCCCCCACCCCCCACCATATTCGCCAAAGCTCTTCCTACTATTAGTGTTTGTTGAGCTTTGTGCTAGTTTGAACATTTAAAGTTCTCCTGCTCAAACTATCAGGGGTTTTTTTTTATCGTACATTGTTATTATTGATATTAGCCCATGTATTATAAGAGTATACAGTAAGGAGCGTTATTTCCGTCATATGGAACCTATGGCACCATCGTAGTGCACCGGCACCGATGCTATAAGCGTGCCAAAGGCGCCTTGGCCATCCCCGTAATGGCACAAATTGAATATTTAAAAAAAAATTCAAATGTATGAATCGGTCAAATAATAAAAACCCACATTTTTTCCAATTAATACCCACTTATACAATCAAACTGTTGGTTTATGGACATAAATTAATAGACATATGTTAAGATCGAACTCGAGACCACATGATTGCACACTTTACGTATGAAGAATTAATGATTAATAATTTAATATAAAAGGTTATATTTAATTATTAAATACACAAAACGCATAACGACCGTTTAGTAATTAACGACAATTAACTAACGATCGTTAAATATTAAAAGGAAGGACTATAGATGAAAATTAGAGAACGAGAAGCTTCCGGATCCCCTTAGGGATAGATGGCCGGTCTATGTGGGCTTGGGGAAACCCAATTCTACTCCAACTTGTTCTCCAAGTTTGTCATGATATATAAACAAAGCCAATGGTTCATTATTTGTATCTCTTGTACACATAACCTAAACCCTAAAACTTGGTTTTCTTTTTTTGGTGATAGATGATCGACCAAAACCCTTTTAGGGTCGATTGGATAAGTTTTCCAGTTACAAATCGTTTTGTGTTCTATTTACTAGCATAATATTAATTTGGTATTAGTACGTGTGTACAAGAACTTGGTACTAACACACTTTTGTTAGTATCTTGAATTGAATTGTAAAATGGTAAGGTACAATTCTTATGATCCATATAAACCCTAATTAGGGTTCATCCAATTGATTGCTGGTTGGGATTGATTCTTGTTTTGTTGGAATAAAAAATGTACGCATACTATTTACTTTTCGGTTAGTTAATTACAATTATATGATCCTTACGCTTCCGCATTACTTTGATGTTATTTGCGTTTAATTTATAATTTGTCGTGTTATTAAATTCCAACAGTAGAATCACGAGCCTTGGACAATGTGTAATTAATTACCGAAACACGTAAAAACGAGTAATTGTTATGTGTTTATTTATATATGTCGAATTCTAGGGTTTGTATAATCCGAAACCCTAATTTTAGGAAGGGCCGATTGCCCTAAATTCAATAAAAAAAAAAAAAAAAAACTGAAATCACTGTTCACCGAAACACTGTTCATCTGAAGAAAAAAAAATTAAGTTTTGTTTTTAATTGAATTAGAAACCCTAGGATTGCATGATATAATTACGTTTTAATTGTATGCGATCTTGTGACAACGTGAATAATTGTTATGTTCAATCCAAAAGAACGTGCATGTTTGTCATGGATTATTGTTGATGTAGTATTATTTTTGGGATTTTGTACGTGGAGGCCACCCAAGTTTTAACTTTTTTTCGATGAGGCCGCCCAACTATAGAAAATAACTTATAGGCCGTTCAAGTATAATTTCTTTTTCATTTATACCAAATTTGTCCAAAATTAAACTGGAAAATTTCATATTGACGAAAATGCCCCATCTAATAATTGAAAATTATATTATAAACTAGCCTATAAACCCGTGATAAATCACGGGTGGCTTATAAAGAGTTCGAAAACAAAGGTTCAAATACTTAAAGTAACAAATAGTAATTCTCAAACAATAATCCAAATTTTTCACAAGTTAAGGCGAAAAGAAACTTGCATATATAAAATCATAACATGAAACAACAGTTTGCATTAAATGATAGAAAGAAATAGCTATGGGAAACTATCTTCATTATATAGATATGTAATGTCTAATAAACCCTTTAAATAAGAAAAAACAATAACAATGATATTAATTCACCCTCTGTTATCCTCTTATCCCGTGATCAAATTGATTCTTCTTCTTCATTCTCTTAATACTCACAACATAACAAATCTGAGATTCTTGTTTATTATCATAAATTACGAACAACATAACAAAATCTGAAATGAATTACTAATGAAGATCTGTTACTGAATGCGAAGATTCATGAAAAAGAAGTTACTAATGAAGGTGTCGGAGAAGCTTGATCGAGTTTTATAAACTTGTATTCGAATATTTTAACAACAGTGATACGAATGAAATTTTGGATCAAAGCGTTTGGGGTTTGCATCTATGCTGTCAAGTTTTATGTAAATGATAATACTGTTGGTAGTTGCAAATGTGATTACTTAACATCAGTAATATATCAATTGAGTTTTTGACCTACATAGTTGGTAGTTGGAATTGCAATTGTGAATTATTGCAATGTTGGCATGCAACTTTCATTGTAACTGAATAAAACTAGGTGCGTTTGCCCGTGCTTTGCGTCGAGAAAAATCCTTTCTTGAGCCACCTCTTATAGTTTTATATATTTATGCATACTGTTATACCGTATTTTGTCAATTTGATTTAAGGTAATCCATTTTCACCAATCCACAATTTACGTTCGTGTATCAATGTTGTGTTCCCTCTTTTTTTTCTAGATACAATCACGCTATGCACGTATGGAAAGATGCATGCTGTCGTATACTTTTTAATATCAATACAAGGGTACTTTTGTCTTTTTGATATATCAAGGATATTTTAGTCAATAAACACTTCATATTGCCAGATTTGGTATAAACGAAAAGGAAAATATACTTGAACGGCCTATAAGATATTTTTCGTGGATGAGCGGCCTTAATGAGAAAATGTTAAAACTTGGGTGGCCTCCATGTACAAAATCCCATTATTTTTTTTGAAAGGCAATGTAGTATTATTAATTGTTAAGTTTTCACATGTTTATTTATTGATTATTCTTAAATTGGGGAAGACCTCAATTATTAAAGAATCAATTACGTGCTATGTGTTGTATATTTAATTTTGGCTTACGCACTCGACTCATCGATGCATGTGGTTCACTTCCTTTGAAAGTGAGGGCCTTAGTTGAATATATGCATAATAAACCTAGAATTGGTTATTAATAGGTTTTATCAAATAAAATTTGCACGTGGCTACATGTTTACTCATATTAATTGTTATGTTATGTGTGTTTATTTAGTTGTTTATTTTTTATTGTTATTACTTGTTTTTGTTTATTTTGTTAGACATGTTTATAAACAAAAAAGGTAATTTTTGAATAGAAAAATAATACGGACTAAATAATGGTGCAATAAGATCTGGTTTTTGAAGATTTAAATTTTCAAGAGTTAATTGAGTGATGAGTTTTGTACCTATAGTAAGAACGACTCACCCATTTTGAGAAACTATAAGAGAGGTATAAGGAGGGGAACGCATTAAATTGTGACACGAAAGAAGAAGGTTTTTAATACGTTTCGCGCTGACCCGCTTCTCCGCTTCTTTGTGCGTCAAATTGGAGCTACCTAGTACGAATATTTTATGTACAAAATCATCTTAAGGGTGAATTAGCTTTAACTTCATGCACCACTTTGGGGTGATTATCCGAAACACTAAGTCTTTGGACTTTTGCAAAAGTACGATATAATCGACGATAATTAAAGGTAAATCCTTTGATTGGTGAATCCAATACCTCAATCAAAACTTTGTTAATTTAATCTTAGTGAATTGGTTAATAAAAAGGTTTTTATTAAAAAAATTGATACGAAGTTGTTTGCATGCTTCTTCGTACATATTTTGATTACAAACATCAAAAACTAGTACCCTTAAAATTTAAGTTTATGACATCTGATTAAAAGAACACTTGAAGTTGCAATTTACTTCATATGAGAAATTGGCTAGATTACAATGGAAAGGTAAATTTTCATGTTGTGTGAGACCTCAACTGGACACATTTGCAGTTCTTTAAATTAGACGACTTAAGTTTGACTCTCTTCTCCCCCTTTTTTGTCGAAACAAAAAGTGAGTTGAGGGAAGAAAGAAATGGTGGAAAAAAAATGTTCCACAAAACACTAACTCCCCCTTGACGGTAGCTCCCCATACAGTACGACGTCAAGTGAGACACAAAAAAATACCTACAAAAAAAATGTTAGTGATAACATATAATATAACAATGTAGAAGACGAGAGACAAGAGAGAAGACCAAGGTACGTAAACAAGTCCTTGTAATAAAACATCAAAATGTAGTGGTATATATGCCACATACAATTGTAAAAATAAGAACAAGGGTTTGTTCTTTATAAAGACCCAAAAAGAAAAGAAAAAAATAGAAAAAAAAAATTATTATCGTTCCTTCCATACTTGCATAGAGTCTAATGGTGGAAGTTTTGGTGAGCGATAATGTTAATGCGATCAAGAATATGGTTGAGAATAAATCGCATTTCGTCCCTAATTTCTAGTGCGAGATCCCTAATGGATTGGCAATGTTCGCAAAAGAGATGGTGAGGGAGATGTGGGTGGATGTCATCCGGCCAAGTTTGATTATTAGAGTGCGGATTAGGTGGTGGAAATGTTGGTAAGTATGGATCTATGTCCATGATATTGTTGATTGGTGGTGGTAGAGAACCTAGATGTTCTTAAGCTCATTGAAAAGAGCATTTGGAGATGTAGGAGGTGTGGAAAAGACTAGCTCTTTTGGGTTTATATTTGAGACTATAGGTGGCGTAGATTTTGATGGTTGAGTTAGAGCGGATGGTGGAATAGACAAAGGTAGCGGAGAGGTTTTTGGAGTCCTAAGTAGTTCCGCTAGAGTGATTTGTGAGTCAATTTGAGACTCGGTTGGAGAATGTGGTGGTGAGTTTTGAGGAGATGGTGGAGGTGCTACATTGTGGTCGGTTGGTGGTGAGAAACTAGTTGGTGAGGAGGTATTAGCCAAAGGTTTCACCAGGAAACATGGTCGGATGCTAATCTGAGCGGTTTTCCTAGCTTTAGGTGGTGGTTGTATTACGGAAGGGGTGGTAGGATAAAGTTGCGGATTTTCTTGAAAAGGGTTGTTTTCCTTGAAAATTCATCATTGTTTGGAGATCTTTTGGAAGTCATGATGAGATTTTTTTGTGAGGTTGAAGGTGATGGAGATGCAAGCATTTTAGAACCTTATTTATAGGATAAGCAATGCATTAGGTTCACTGCCTAGAGGGTTGAAAATATTGCTCGTAGAAAAGGAGGTTTTCTCGACCCCAAACCCTGCTATCACATATATTCTTAGAATTGTACTTATGATAACTTTATATTTGTTATCAAGAAAACTTAACGAGATCGCTAAATATAAACAACCATTTTACGGTTTATTTATATTAACAGTTTGTAAAATAGTAGTCGAAGTAGTTCATAAGATTATATCAAAATATCTTATAAGAAAATGATGAAATAATTTTTATAAGGTGATAACAAAACAGTTTACGAGGTAGTAGTAAATCAGTGTTTTAGTTTATAAGAAAGTGGTAGATTATTTTGTAAGAGAGTAACAAATGATTTATAGGATGGTGACAAATTATTTATAAGATAATAGTGAAAATAGTTTACAAGATGGAAGCAAAATAGTTTTACGAGGTAATTGACAAAACAATTTGCAAAGTGATAACAAATAGTTTATTCAGAACTAGTCCAAAACAGTTTATAAGATAGTAGTGAATTAGGTTAGTAATTTATAAGATAGCAGTAGAGTATTTCATAAGAAGGTAGTAAATTTGTTTATAATATGATGACATAATAGTTTATAAGTTAATAAAATTTGTTTACAAAAATGGTAGGGAGTTAGAAAATGTAACAGACATAAAAATGTTACAACATGCTGAAAAATGGTAGATAGTCATGTTTTAATTAACCAGCATGTCTTTAGGTAATGGTTTACGAGGCGATGTAAGTGTTTCAGAAGTATAGGACGAGTGTACAAATTCATTTTCGGGGACAGGGAGGTAAGACAACCAAGGGAAATCGATAGACTGTAACGGGTTTTGTTGTCATATGAAATGATATTATATAGTGTTATGAAAGATTTTAAAGACCACTATATCACTCATAATGTATTAGGAAAGTTTTGTAGGTCATTAAAATGTTTAAGTATGCATGATAGTTTTATAATTTAGTGTGCGGGATGCAGTGGAATGTTTATGATGAAATGTTATGATGCAACAGTTATAGTCTAGGTGTAAATGCAACCTAATTCTCTATAACCAGAGCTCTGATATCAATATGTAACACCCCAAAATATCGTAGCGGAAGATAGTGTCATTGAGGTGTTACTTCATAGCATAAAGTACAAGTTATAGAAAACGAACTCTAAATGAGACGTTTTATAAAGTTATCATTCGATTATTTTTAAATATCAGAGTTACAAACAAAGAGGTCCCAAGTGTCAAGTTACACAAACATTTTTAAAAAGTTATCGAATGATGCTATGCGACTCTAATGCTACAATCCAAAGTTATGCTTTACGAACCCTAGAAAATACATGCTAAAAGTATCAACATAAAGTTGGTGAGTTCATAAGTTTAAGTATGTAAAAGCAGTGTGGACCACAAGATTTCAATGATAATTGTAATTCAAATATGTTCATGAAAAGTATTAATGTTGCACTAAGCTCATGACACCGAAGCCTTAATAGTTAGTTATGTATCACCCCAACTAGGTGCTTGCCAAACACCTGTACGAAATCAAATATAATGCGTCCGTTTCTAGTTGGAGCGAGCAACACGGATGGGGGAGTTTACCCCCAATAGATCTATTCATAACACTCGCGCTTACTACGAAATTCACGGTTCATGATGATGGGGACTTTAATAGCAAATGAAGCAACTTAGGCAATTCGAAGAGTTTTATGTACTTGTGTCCCTATGTAAAAATAAGCAATGCATTCTCACCCCAAAGTATTTGAAAACAAGTAAAAGTGAGGCTATGAGACTCACCGTAAGCAGATGTGATAAGCAACAGGCAAATAAAACGATGAATAAGCCAAGAAAACCATACGAGCAACCTATAATAATACGTTGTGTCTTAGGTTTTAAAATGATAATGTAAATATGCAGATATGTTTTATAAAGTTACCATATTAATTATGCCATTGTACATAGGGTTTATAAAGTTTATAAGAGTTCAAGGACTAATTTGGATAAGTATATAAAGTTTTACGAGCCCTAAGTTAAAAGTTGTTAGGTTTTTAGAAAGTTTACCCGACTAAATATATTCGTTACTCCTAAACCGTAAAGTATTATGACTTGGTTTTTATGTCTACGGTAAGTTTTTTTGAGTGTACTAAACAGATTTTTGGGTCCCGTTGTATCAAAACTTTGATAACCTAACTGAAATTACTAATTTACCCTAAGTACACAAGCTGATTTTGGACAGCCCAAAACAGTCCCACAAAAATGAACGCATCTTGAGTTCTACAACTCATTTTGATCCAATTTTCATGGCCACGTTTAAGTTAAAGTTTCCCCTAAGAATTTTATTATTACATCAACAGTGGGTTTGCTAAAAAAAATTGACTTTCACACGGTTTAAATCTGATGTGCGCTTTTTGATAATTTTTACCGTTTATTTTCTAGTTAAATCGTCGGGATGAGTTACGGAATGAGCCACCCGGAGAAACAACCGTAAGACATAGGCCTAAAACTATATATTTTTTCCTAAGGTCCAATATCTACTAATTTGATCATTTTATTCTATTTTTACCCCTGGTCGAAAACTGTCTTTACACATTAAGTCCAAATCAAATTTTCTAGTGTTACAAATCATGTACAACGCATAATCAAGTCCAACAAGTGTATAAAACATATAAAGTACATACAAAATATAAAATTTACAGAAGTGAAATGAAATGGAAGTTGTTTCCTTACAATGTTCAAGATGAAAAACACAAGAACAAATACAAGAAGCAAGAACTCTTAAACAATCAAACCCTTAAACGCCAACAATCTTAAACCCAATCTCCAAATATTTAACCAACCTTTATACACCCTTTTTAAACCATGTTTCAAACTACTAAAAAATACTTGTAATCACCCTTGAAATTCTTCCAAAATAAACCTTGAAATGAAGAACTTGTTGGAGAAAGTTTACTAAGAAACTTGTAAGAACACTTAAACTTTCAACTTAAACACAAGAACAAGATTGAAATTTTGATGAGATGGTGATTATGGTGTGTTTTTTGGTCTTTCACATAGAGATAAGGAGCAATATTTGGTTATTTTGATATAAAATTGCATGTACAAATGAGTTGGTTTGGTATATGTGTTGTAGTGGAAGACAAAGTATAATGGGATGAGACAAGTTTGCAAAAGGGCGACATTACAAGGACACATGTCCTGTGATTGTGCCATGTTTATGGTGTGTGAGTGGATTGATTTGTATAAAACTTGAGCTACGATGTGTAGTTTTGATCCCGATAATTGTAAACGAAAAGTTTTTAAGACGCGAAACGTAAAACCGGCGAACATAAAAATACAAAACTTTTAAGAATGTCTTAACTTGTAATAATGACCAATTCTTGTAATTTTAGATGAGGCATGAGTTTGTTGGGGTGATTAAACGCAGATAAACTTAAAAACGTAGGTTTAAATCGCGTAAAATGTGAAACGTGCAAAGTTTACGTAAAATGGAAAAAATGAAATGTGACTTATGAAATATGATTGTAAGGAAACCAGAATCAATAACATATGTAGACCGAGCATAGTCTAGTATGGGTTTGAGTTAAATGTTCGTTTAACGACGTACATAAGTGGGCTTATCTGGTTACCTGTAAAGGTCAGTTAACTTAAGAATAAAAGCTTAAGTAAAGGTAAATAAAAAACACAATGACTTAAAAAAATGTGAATTGTTACATAATGATAATAGAGTTTGTAGACTTAAAAAGTCTTTATATGGTTTAAAACAAGCTCCCATGCAATGGAATGCTAATCTTTCCTATGCTCTTATTGAAAATGGATTTATATACTTAATCTGATAATGGTTTGTTTATAGCATTGCTTGTTAATGTGGATGAATATTATCATTACTGTTAATAGTGTTTTTGAGATTGAAAACTTTAAGAAGTTTCTTAAGACTAAGTTTTTGATAAAAGATTTTGGTAAACTACAGTATTTTCTTTGTATAGAAGTTGTTGATACTAATAAAGGCATTTGTTTGAATCAAAGAAAGTATTGTCTGGATTTACTAATTGAGTTTGGTATGCTTGGTTGTAAGCATGCTAAAACTCCCTTGCAGTCTAATTTGGTTATTACTAACCAAGCCACTATAGATGACCCATTATTAGATAATATAATTGAATATCAAAAGTTTATGGGTAAGCTGATTTACTTGACTAATACTAGACCAGGTATTTCTTAAGTCAGTTTATGCATTCACCACTTAAGTCTCATCTTAGAATTGCATTCAAGATACTTATGTATGTTAAAGGGTTCTCCAAGATTCGGTATTCTTATTACAAAGAGTTATGGTATATCTCTTCTTTCTATTTCTGATGCTGACTGTGCTAAATGTGTTGTAACTAGAAAATCTGTTACTGGTTACTGTGTTTTCTTGTGTAGATCTTTAATATCTTGTAAAAGCAAAAAATAGTCTACTCTCTCGAAAAGCTTAACTGAAGCAAAGTATGTAACTTTAGCTTCAGTTACCAGTGAAGTGATTTGGATTTTAACAATTTTAAAAGATCTTAAATGTGAAAATCTGTTACCTGTTTCTTTTCACTGTGAAATAATTCAGCTATTAAGATAGCTGTCAACCTTGTTTTCTATGAAAGGACTAAACACCTTGAGATTGATTTGCATTTTGTTAGAGAAAATTTTTAAATGGTGTTATCAAAACTGTGAAAGTAGATTCTGCATATCAAATTGCAGACATCTTAACAAAAGGGTTGGATACATTACAACATAAATTTTTGGTAAATAAGTTAAGTCTTGTTTATGTTTACCAGAAATCATACTAAGGGGGATGTTAAGAAATAAGGGCCTAATATGCTATCTGCTATAAGGATTAACTTTGCTCCTTTATATTTTTAGTTTTAGTCCTAAGGATGAGTTTGTAGTTGCTGAGCTGATAATGTACAAAAGTTAAAAGACATAAGGCAAGGATAATAAAGAAAAAACACGGAGGGATCTATTTGCAATTTAAAAAAGGACTTGTAGCTGCAATATGTCTAAGAATGAAGTCAGGTGTATAAAAGCTAACTTTTTTGGCGTTTCATTCATTCATACATATAGAAAAATTATCTCTTCTCTCAAACCTGTTATCACTCCCTCTCTCTTAAAAACCCTCACTTTGATCATCTTGATCAAATTGCTCAGTCTATTATTGTTATGGTGATTCGTAATTTGTTTATGGCAATTTGTATTTTTTTTGGTTGAAACTGTTTGAGAACATAATTTATTTATAAAGTTGTTTTAAGTAATAATAAGAATCTAGATCTATTTTTCTTCAAGCTCCCACAATCTAGCCAACAAAACCCACAAATCCTTAGCTATCTCACAAGAAAAGAAAATGTGATTAACACTTTCAACATCTTCGTGATAAATTGGACACAAAATCGAGCCGATATTAAAATTAAGCAAAGCATTAATCATTGATCAACCCCTTATGTGCGGCAAGAAAATTGCCATAGCTTTGTTCGTTGAATCCTTTAGTCTTTTGATATAAGGAATATTTCAATCTTTCATTTAATGGTTCATAATGAATAAAAGTTAACGCACGCAAATTAAATATAATCCTGTTTAATACACTAAAAATGACCGGTAAGACTTTATCTTTTGCTCAATTTTATTTATTTATGAATCAAGTCCTCTGTTATAAATAACTAGTTATAATACCCGTGCATGTGTGAGGTTATTTTATTTTATTTTTTTAATCGATTAGTAATTTATTTATTTTATATAGATTTGTAAATTGTTGATATATAAACCTTATAATTAATTTAATTATATAATTAGGGGCAGTTTTTTTTTTTTTTTTTTTTTTTTTTTTTTTTTTTTTTTTTTTCGTGTGTTGATGTTGGTCAATAGGTGGGAGCAGCCTTTTAATCTTAAATTTACACATATGTTGGAAGGTGAATGTATGTGCGGGTGATTTTTTTTTATTTATTTATTTTTTCCTTTACATTAGACGCAAATATTTTTAAAATCACTTTCCCTTTTTACTAAGTTTTTTTTCTTTATACTTTTGACACTTAAACTTTTATGTTTATTTTTCTTTTCTTGACTATATATAAGAATGTTTTTTTTAACTATTGCTAAATATGAAATATTTAAGATTTTTTAGTAAATATTTTAACTGAAAAATAATAATAAGTAAATAAAATATTATCAAATAAAGTAAGAATTGAATTTTTTGAAATGAAAAATTTTCAATAAAAAATTTGTTTTATTATATAAACGATTGGTCAGCTTACACGTGCAAGAAGATTTGATATCATATATCAAATACTTATGCCAATATTTTGAATTTACTGCAAGAAATATATGTATCGTAGCCTTGCTCGTCAAAACGACAAGTTTTCTTATTCTAGTCACATAAAATTTCATAAATACTAGTCAAATATGTACAGTGAACATGAAGACTATTTTTTATAAAAATAAAAAATTACTGTGTCATATAAAGTAGTTATTACATGGAAGTGGCAGTCGTCATTTTCCATTAGTGCTCTAATTTTAGAAGTCAAGCGAGACGGCCAAAAGTGGCTCCTAGAATTTTATATGGCTCATCTATTATTAGAACATTTATTAAAAAATTATATATACAAGTAATTTATTACTAATAAAAAAGATATTATTAAAATTGATTAAAGCTTTATAGAATAAGTTTATTCTTTTTACTAAAAGCAAATTTAACGCGAGAATTATATTTGTACATTATTTTAGGGTAAAATAAAATATTTTATAATATGTTTGCAATTAATAAACAATTTCTAATGCATACACTAAGTTTTGCACTAATAGTTTTTTAGAGGAAAATACACGGTTCGTCCTTAAACTTGTACCTGCACATCACGATATGACAAAACTTCTTTTTTTCATCGCTGGGAGTCCAAAACAAAGGGTTTATGTGCCAAACTCGTCCCTTGACCATTACGCCGTGGTCAACGTATAATTTATGTTAGTTAGTCGAGGGTATTATAGTCCATACACATTTATACCACACATTAATTAAACCAGAGAAAAGCTTCCGTATACCATCTTGATCGTTTCCCTCCCTCGTCACACAACCCTCACATACACTTTAACAATAACAGACAAGGACCTTACTTTTACATCAGTAACTGATGAGATGGTAAAATATGTAAAGACAAAATATGAGGATACTTGGTTACAAGAAGATGAAATGTCTGATGAAATGTTTGAAGATTTATGCATATTTGCGAAAGAAGCTGAAGTGATGAAAGGTTAGTTAGGTTTTTTGTATCTGTGTGATTGACATTTTAAGGAATGAGCATAAATAACTCTGTTTTATTTGACAGAAATCCGAGCAGTGTCAGAATCTGCCAAAAAAAGAGATTATAGCAAGCTAAAGGTATTTGACGATGTGATTGACATGGCTACTTATGGGAGTAAGTGGGATATAGGAGATGACATTGCTGATGTGATACTTGAAGACTTGTGGGAAAAATATGGGAATAAGGAGTTTGAGAAATGTTAGACTTAATGTTTGCAAGCTAAGAAAGTTGTAATGGGTGAACTCTGATTTCTTTCTGTTTTGGCTATCTTTGCAGATACTAAATTGAAAGCAAATGAAGTTGATGTCATCATTATTTCAGACACATCTGATGATGAGTTTGGGATCATTTCTTCTAAGAGAACTACTTTGAAAGGTTCCACTTCCCAAGCTTCCAAGGCTTCCGCTCCCAATGTTGTACTTGGTCTTGTAGCGGCTGGGGGATGCTCCAGCACAAATAGGAATGAGTGGTATGTGCCTCCCCCTAAGGACCTCAAGTCTCCCCCCTTGAATATCAAGTATCCCATCAAGAAGTTCACCTGTTATTTTTAATTGTTGATGTAATGAAGATGTATATTTTTTGGCTGATGATGGTTACTGAAAACGATACTTGTTAACATGTATATTTTGCTTTATATGGTATAATTAGGTGGTGGTGTATGTATATTTTGGATTTGTTGTTTTCATTTTGTAGTTTGCATTTGCTTATGCAGTTTAGGTGGGTGTTTGGAAAAACCCATTTTAACATATAAAGTCAACATAAACCAAAATATTAGAGGAACCACACCGAATTGTTTTAGTCTTTAAAATATCTTTTGTTTGACTTATAAAGTCAACAGATTCAAATTGTAACCAAAGTTCAATTCTTATAACAAAAGAAGCACACACATATCAGTTAAGTTACATTTAGACTGAAAGACAACATAACATTTCTCTGCGTTAATTGACTAGTAGGTGATCCATTTGGTCTTTCAGTTGCAGTTGGTTCAAGTGGTGTTTGTCTTGGGCGTTCTTCATTTGGTCTTTCAGTTGCAGGTGCTTCACGTGGTGTTTGGCTTGGGCGTTCTCCACTTGCTATTTCAACTGCAGGTGGTTCACTTTCTTCTTCATCACTGCCGAAGGAAGCACCAACACTAGTAGATGCAGAAATATGTAGACCCATCACATATCCACCACTATCTCCTGTAGTTGTGTTTTCCCTTGTAACACCATCTCTACCAGTATAAGATGTGTTTCCCCTTATTTCAAGGCACACTGGACAAACATACCACATGAAATCTCTATAAGGTGGACACCTTGCAAAAAAGGTCAATCCAGCCCTGTTTTCACTTTCAACCCAACAGTCAATGCATACCATTTGACAACCATTTTCTGCATCCATGGTGATAATATGTTGGTATGATAAAGAATTGATAACTTAAGATGTATTATATAAGTAAATGGGAGTTGTGGTTGTTGAACAAGTAGATGGGAGTAAACACAGCATAAATGCTTAAAATCTAGTCAACATACGCAGTTTAGGGGGTGTTTGAAATAACCAATTCTGACTTATAAAGTCAACAAAAATAAATAAATTTCAAATATGATATTGTCCAAATTACAAATGGCTAGAAGCATACAACCTTCTAGCAGCAGTTCAACATTTTTTATCTAGCACATATGGATGTCTTGGATAAAACTCCTCCACAGCCACTCCATAGTAAGCTGCCTCAAACTCTGCTTCTTTAAGCTAATTTTTCCTCTTCCTTTCCTCTTCAATTCTTTTGTACATTCTCTCCTCTTCCAAAAACTGATGGAATACTTCTTCATCCATCCTTGTCTGCTCTTCATCTTCCTCCAATATTGTGTGTTCTTCTTCTTGCTCATAAAGAGCTTCAAGAAACTCTTGTTCCATAGTCTGCCTTATATCGTCTTCATCCATCCACTACAAAAGTAATAGATTTACACATCAACTAGAATGTAAACACACAAGAACAATCATTATGCAAATGATAATTAAATGAATACATGTTGCCTTCTGCCATCACAATGCCTTTTTCTACCTCGAACCTTTGTTTCCTTTGTTGGTATTGGTACTTGATCCTTGTGACACCTAGACTTATTATGTCCAACAGTTTGACAATTGAAGCATTTATTCTGTTTACGAGCTCTAGATTTACCCATTTTGATGCAATTTCACTTAATTGAGGCTTTAGGTTTATGAATTCAAATTTGGGGTAAAATGTGAGAATAAAGTGTTTCCTATAACTTAATGCAAATGTGAGGACAAGATAGGGGACTAAAACCTTAGTCCCCTATACTCTTAAACTGTTTAAGCAAGGACTATAGTTCTACTAACACCCAATACAATCAAAACAGATATAACAACTATCAAAGATGAATACAAAAATTAACAACAAAATTAATAAATTATAACACTAGAACATAACATATAGATTCATTAATTTCATATTAAACATTAAATATTCAATACATATTTTTCCAAAAAAAAGGAAAATATAACCACTTCATTTCCCTTCACGTCACTTTGTCTTCCTAAGATCATCAAGGAAGTTGTTCCTGTCAAACACATGAGAGTATGTTTGACAGATCATCCTTCTTATCTCCAAGGCCTTCAAGACATTAGCCTTTTGCTCTTGCAAAGATCCTCAAGAAACTTGTAGTTCATCACCGTAGTTTGAAAGCCTTCGAGCTTGTAGATGTATTCTTGGGTTTCCTACATTCCAATAATCAAGTCAGTCAAAATCTGTTGGAGGCCATTAGCAATTTGGATGTCCTTATCGTTTTCTCTCTGATAAAAGAGAGAAATCGAGTCAAACATGTAGCAGACTTCGAAGCTTTGGCGAGTTCTTGAAGAAGTGGGAAGTCAGCCATTCGGAGGTTGTTGAGATTTTGTGAGAATATGTTTTTTCTATTGTTGTATGCAAATGGTATAGGTTATTAACTCATAAATAGCAAAAACAACGGGACCTTCCAAATTCAGGGACTAATTGTGAAGTAAGTAAAAAGACAAATAGTCAAGTTTGTGTGACTAAAAATACGCGGGAGTTTTAAGTGCAAAAACGGCTAACTGACCAAATTCAGGGACCAAATGTGACATATGAAACTTATTACCCTACAACTTGACATTTGCCTTCCTTGATACGCTTATACACAATTAATGTGTTGCCAAACACCAAATAAAGCCAACTAACAAGATCCGAAACCATAAACACTATCATAATAACCCGACCCAATTAACAAAACCCAATCCAAACCAAACCTAACATACATCCATACTCACGTACTGAAACACACATCAAGTCACCATTCGTAAAAACACAAAAAAAAACAATGAAAGACAGGAGCATATTCGTCTCAACTTTTAAGGATGTTCAGGAAGAAGAAGAAGGTGAGGTCTTGTTCAGAATCCACTGTAATGGGTTTTTTGATTATAGCCCACTCAGGTATGAAGGAGGTTCATTAATTAATCGGTGTGCCTTTACCAGTGATAGGGATATATTTAGTTCAAGCCTTGATAATATATTATGAGAGATTAATGAACAAAAATGGGCGTTGTTTTTCTGTGATCCTAAAGAATCCCTAGAAAATGGTTTACATTTGATTCATATTGATGATGATGTTCATACTTTATTTGCACTGGTTGAAACACATGAGTCAGTTAATATCTTTGTTGCACACAAGCCCCAAAAGTTAGCACAATTTTACTTAAAAAACATAAGTTTTGAAGTTGTGGGTTGGGTAGAGCAAGATGCTAACTTTCGAATGGTTAGTCCAACACCTTTTAGGACTAGACGTAAATGGCAGGGGATAGATAGGAAAAAAATGCAGGGGAGTGGAACCAAGACACCAACAGTGAAAGGTGGTGTTGTAATCAAAGAGGAAGAAGGGGTTGTAGATAAAAAAAAGGGAGAAAATTAAAGGAAAAGGAAAAGGAAAGCTGGTTGAGGAAGAGGATGTTTTGCACAAAAAAAAGGGGAAAGAAGTTGTTCAACAATTTAAGCGAGGTTTAGATGAGAAGGGGAAGGGTAAAATGGTTGACTTTGCAGGTTTTGATGTTGAAAACTTGCCTGTTTTTTATGGGAAGGGGAAGGCTAAAAGGGTTTGTGGTGCTGCAGCTGATGTTTCTAGCGGTGTTAAGACGCCCTTTAGAAGCAGAGAAAGGATTACAAACTGCGTCCTTGCACTTTTCGTCCAAAGGCCATCCTAGGTGATGTTTCAATGATAAATACCATGTCATGTGTTTAATTCTTTTAAGCTGTAATAGTACAATACCTAACTTATATGTTTGTTGTTTTCATACTTGTTTTTGCAGACAAGGTAGCAATAGCATTATCACGTTAAGGTTCATGTTTTGTGGGTTCATCATTTTATGGATATCGATCAGAGATGTGTAGATCATTTGAAGGTTCAGCAGTTGAACGTTTTGAAGTGGAAACTGCATCGTCTTTTATATTTTGTGAAATGTCAGTAGAACCATGTATATCAGACAATGACTCCGTAGTATCAATTATTTTCCAGTTGAATGAAACATTGAACATATAGCTGACTGTTATAAGTCAACTTGCTAAATATTTTGTTATGTATAAATTTGTTTATTTGTCCTATGGGTTAAATTATGTGAGATCATACATTGTTTAGCAGTTGACTTTTATAAAGTCATACTTAACATGTCAGGTGTAATGGTGTAATTCGGTCAAACGATCACCCCTTTATGTGTTGGTGGAATTGTCTTAGGTTAAAATTAACTAAGGTGTGGTATAAATGTGTATGGACTATAATACCCTTGACTAACTAACATAAATTAGAAGTTGACCACGACATTAATGGTCAAGGGACGAGTTTGGCATATAAACCTATTTTTTTGGACTCCCAGCGATGAAAAAGGGAAGTTTTGTCATATCGTGATGTGCAGGTTGTTGGAATTATATAACATGACAATCAAATAAATAACCACAAAACATCAAAGTATTCAAACGGAAGTGTATAGGATTTATTAACAAATAATTAATTAACATAAAAGAATATGCGTACCTTTTCTTGATTCTAGCCGAACAAGAATCAAATCCACAAACTAGCAATGGAAGAACCCTAATTTGATTTAATTAGGATTATGTGAATTACCCCTTACCGTTTTGTAATTCAATCCAAGAATAATAACAATAATGTGTTATTACCACGTTCTTGTACACACATACTAAACCGAATTAAAGTAATGCTAGTTTTGATAAAACAAATAACTTGTTTAATGGAAAAGTGATGGATCGATCCCTTGTATAGGGTGTCGACCGGTTTTGAGAACAAAGAAAATACACACAAACAATTTTAGGGTTTAGCAATGAGCACAAGAGATGATTTACAAACACCCTAGGTTTTGTATATATACTTGATAACGCTACACGCATCGTTCGGGGTCAAAGGAACTTCCTTTTCTTCGAGCAAGTTTTATAACACCCTAGGCAGTGAACCTAATCGTTGTAGTGTAGTATTAGGGTAAGCCACGGGTATTGATATCGTTCTCTAGGGGAATAGGAATGCTAGTGAGAAGTTACTACGTTAAGGTTGGGGTTGAGGAAAATTATTTTTTATCTTTTTTTTATGTTTTTTTAGGAAATGGAAAGGTACGAATCTCAAGGTTTGGATTTGGGGGTTGGTATTTCTACCGATTACTCTACTTATCTAATTATCTAATCTAAGGTGTATGTAGTCTATGTCTAATTATTGTGTACTCGTATGCTAGTTTAAAGATGTGTTCACTTAGGTTTTATTACTCCTTAATTATCTCCTATTGATGGTTGAATTGTCACGTCCTTATTCTTAATCGCGTTGTGTGTCTAAAGTCGTAGGGTATGCGTTTATCCCTAACTCTTTGAACTTACCAAAGGGTCTCGTCTACAAAACCCACTAGGGATTATAAACTCTAACTCTAAGGCCTCTTTGGATGGTTTAGCCTACAACCGCTCTAAGTGCTATAGCCTAAGGTTCACAAAGATTAATCAAGCATTAATTACACAACGAATGACCTATCGCATTACTAGATCATTAATCAATTAAGATAAGAGACAACCAATCAATATTTAATAATTAAGTTTCATATTCCCTAAGCAAACACACAAGTAAATTAGCCGGACATGGAGAACATGCAAGCATACACACAAATAATTGAAGACATAACTGAATTAATGAAGTAAAACACTTATCTTGATGTAAGTTAGGGTTTGGAACCCTAAAATACTATACAAGACAGCCTTGGTTCGGTTTAGGTTTTTACTCCAAAAGACTACACACAAATACTGAAAAATTCGGATTCTATATATAAGATTACATATGCGACGGCGTCACCTTATGATTTTTGACGTTTCGTCTTGGCCACGTTAGTCTTGCGACGGCGTCACCTTGTGCTTGTGACGTCGTCCTCTTCAGCTTCTGACGCCGTCTGGATCAAATCTAGGCCGTCTGAGTTGCGACGGCCTACTCTTTTAAAGCCTGACACCGTCACTTGAAAATAAGAATTTTGGCTTATATGTCGTCACAAAATGCTCCGACGGCGTCGCAGTTAAGCAGTGACGCCGTCACCTTGTATTTTAGCAGCTAGAGTGTCTCGATTCTTGACTTTGGCCATTTTCTTCGTATATCCGCTCCTTTTCGTCCAAATAAGTGCCATTATAGCAATTTGCCTTCAAGAGACCTAAAAAGTGAAAAGGAACGATATTAAGTAATAACGGATACAAAAGTGATCAAATAAGGGCTTAAACGACCCCTCAAAAAGGTACATTTTAAAACCTTATCAAATATCCCTACACTTGGTATTTGCTTGTCCTCAAGCAAATGTGCTTTTAGCCAATTAATTTATAAGTTAGGGGTCATGAAGCATTGGTTTAAAACAGTCCACAACACATATAAGCCCCGCAAAAGTCATAACAAGCATGGAAATTACATACTAGCACCTCACATGGGGTGTTTGGATACTCACATCTCTCTCGGGTGTATATGAAATATAACAAGTTGGAAATGGAAGATAAACACTCATAACCGGTCCTAGTACATAGATTACCATAGGCTTGAGAATAGATCAAACCTCCATCGCTTTGGCGTAAGCACCTTGGAAAGACTATCAAAGAGGTCTTTAAAGGGTTGTAATGTTAGGCTTACGGTAGGGAAACAAAGGGTTTGGTGGGATAGGCTATTTAGTGGTGGTAAGTCAAAAATCTCTTATGTTACAAGCATACGAAGAATGGCGTTGCTAAGCCAAGACTCGACACTCTAAACTCTAGATAACTGAAACAAACAAACATAAATTTAAAGGATAGATGTAGGATGGTAGCCCGCACTTTTTTTTTTCATACACTTTTACTCTACCATCCTCTACGGTAACATCAAAATGATAGGGATTTATAGGCACATCCCTACACTTGAGTTTTTATTACTCTAACATTAATTTGACCCGAATTGAAAAGATAAAAAACACTTGGGGTACGTTATTACGCAAATAAGGGAATTTAACGTTCCCTTCCAGTCATTTCATAAACTTTAACTTTTTCCCATGAGTCCCAATCGTCCCAAAACTGTGTACAAAAGATATGACTCGACTTAGCAACTCATGCAAGCAACTAGATGATTGAACTAAGGGTTTAGGGTGATAACAATAATGCACTAAAAGTGAGTGCATACAAGGTAGGCTAAGGCGATTTGGGTGTATATTTGGGGGTGGGGTGTAAACAATGCTCTTCATTGATATTCCGGAAAAACCAAAACATCACGAGAACCGCGAAAAGGATAGGCTCTGAGGGGTTAACTAGGGGTATCGTGTACTAAAGATGAGTACAACGCAAAGGTGTGGGGGAATTACTCAACCGATGTGGAAGAAGTAATTATATTGCGGGTATCAAACAAGGGTTATCCTAATGCCTCTTATCATTTAGTTATTCCTAACTACACAAGTGTAGTCTCACTAGCGATCTCGGGATGCATCACAAAACAAGTTCTAGAATCTATTATACTACCGGTTCACACTCTAAGCATTAAAGATGAATGCTTTAATTCTTACTAATCTAAGGGCGATCCTCACATTTTGGGTGGAATTTAGGTGGTAAAGGGTTTTTGTGCTAGTCATGCAACTTCCTATCCGTGAGACGCTTTTGTTAAGACTAATGGCCCACTCCTATATGTCATGAAAAATTTTAAATTTGGTGCCAAAATTACCCTAACCGACATTTTCTCATGGTTTATTACACAAATACAATTGGACAAAGCAAATAATCAAGGATAAGCATAGTTTCAAAGTTCCCGTTTTATTTTCCCTCCTTACACTTAAACTGAACATTGTCCCCAATGTTCCCCGAAAGTATCAAAGTTATGATAATGGAAGGTAATTAAAAACGAAAGAAACTAGTACTCACCTGATTAGCTCGGTAGGATCCGTGTGTGAAGTAGTGGTTAAATCCTTTCCAAGAAAAATGTATGCGTGAAAAGCTCCTTCCAATCTTTTGTTTCTTCTTCTTGATAAATAAAACCTGTACATTCGAAGAAAGCAAACGAAACCTCCGCGTAACATCGGTGGTAATAATATATATAAGACTCTACTAAACTAGGATATAATGCTTGTGGAATGGATGTTTACAGAATTTCTAGAAAATTAAGACCTGGAAAATTCCAAAAATTTATAAGTAGCTCAGAAAACGAGAAAAAAGTAATCTGTTGTTTTTACTTCTTCCTGATGCCGTCAGGTTGCGATCCTGACGCCGTCAGGTTATCCTGACAAAAACTGGTCTGCGATTTTCTGGAAAAAATTCTGGAAAATTTACATCTTTAGAATCTGGAAAAATTTCTGCAAAACATCCATTATGACTCGATACAAGCATTTGACTCGAACAAACACACATATATATCTTTTAATTAATTGCTATTCTCATGTTTACGTTTCTTTGAAAACGTGTGTAATCCTCCCTACACTTATCCTTTATGTAAAATACCTTTATATGCGATTAAGACTAGGTTAAAAACAAAATAAAGCATTTTTACAAATTTAAACATGAGAATAAATAATCAATAAAAGATATATGACACTAACAAGCAAACAATTAAGCATGGGTTGCCTCCCACGAAGCGCTTTTCTTTATTTAAGAGTCTTGTAGCTAGACTCGTAGTCGTGCCCTTACGTAACTTCATTACCATCATTTTCTTCCTTATGACGGTCTCTATTGTGGGATTCCATGTTGTAGAAGTGCCCTATGATGCACCTCTCTAAGAGTTCGTCCTCTCCCCACTCGGTCCTATATTTCGGTCCTAAGTTCAAGCAATCTTTATAGAATCCGAAAATCTTAGCCATAACATAATCTACTCCTTTTTCTTTATCCTCCTCATTCCTATAATAGACCGATAGTTTAAGTTCCTTTTCATCATTAGAGAGTGATGAAAACTTCTCAATCTTAAACGGCATTTGGTAAGCTATGTCATCGGTCTCATCCTTGAATCGCACTATTCCTAACGAGGGGTCATAGGTCATCCCGGTGTTTTCTATGAAAGGTTTTCCTAGAATAACATGGGACAAGCTAGGATCTATGGCCGTGCTAATATCATCCACAATTATGAAGTCCGTAGGACACGTGAAACTACCTACATAAACAGGAAATCCCTTAACTCTACCAAGAAAATTGCACATATCCCTAGGATTATCGGGGTCTTGCCTAGTTGGAATAGGCTTCTTCATTACCCAATTGTAGTAGGTGCTAGTCATTATGTTGATTGGGGATTTGCGATCAATGTAGGCCTTTGCCATGAAAAGGTGTCCTATGCAACATGGTATTTTAAGATTCCAAGGGTTCCCAAACTTGATTCTAGGGCTTTTCCTAACATACATGTGACGGAGGTCACGCACTAAGTGAGGGTGGCGAGATAGCTCTTCTTCCGTAGGAAACTTATTGAAATAGTCATTGTCTACTTCATCTACTTCCTCGGTTGTTTCATTATCCTCAAGTATATGGTCCTCTTCGTCATTTGTTCCATTGGGTTTTACTGAGGTGATGGTAATGACGAATTGGATGTGTTTAGCTAACTTACTTGGGTCTTTAATCTCTACACCAGAAGGCTCGGGGGTTGAGATAGCATTAACCTTCCTATCACTATTGGTCATGGCTTTCAAGAGGTTATCTATCTTTCTATCCATCTCAGCTTGTTGTTGGTTAAAACGGTCCGAGAGCTTAGCTATTTGAGCTTCTTGGGATGCGACTAGGTGTTGCAACATCCCCTCAATGTTTTGTTGGTTAGGACCGTGAGATGGGGGCCATGAAAAATCATTGGAAGTGAATTCTTTGGTTTGTCCCCAATAGAAGTCGGGCTTGCCCTTCCATGCTTCTCGGGTTTCATTGAAATTCCTAGGTCCGGGTATTGTAGAGAATCTTCCTCCCGTTCCAGTAATACGCGAGGATGCGTAGTCAACGGAAGCATGTTCGGGGGATCGGGTGCGCGTGTTATGAGGATCACAAAACGGCTCACACGAGGAAGAAACTTTATCACATGGCGTGAAGACTTAGGATTTTTGGAGGAACTCATTAGGAATTTAACTTGATCTTCAAGCTCGATCATCCTACGGTCGGAAGATTGTGAGTCAAGTGGAGGCAAGGAGATTGCCTTAACGGTTTTGGGCAACTCACGGGGGTCATTCCAACTTTCGTTGTCATAGAGAGCAAGATCCTCTATTATACCCCATGATTCTTCCGCGGTGAGATCACTAAGTTTTCCACCGGCCGCTTGGTCAATGGATCGCTTTGTGGGGAAGTTGACATGATCATAAAAGATTTGGACTTGGAGCCAAAGATCAATGCCGTGATGAGGGACTTTATGGAGTAAGTCCTTAAATCGAGTCCATGCTTCATAGAGAGATTTACCTTGACTTTGTTGGAACATTAAGATGTCATTCCTAAGCTTAGTGGTTCTCCCCGGTAGGAAAAATTGAGCAAGGAAACGAGAGGTGAGATCATCCTAACTTGAGATGGAGTCGGCGGGAAGTCGCTCAAGCCAATTAATAGCTTGGTCCCGTAGAGATAATTGGAAGAGACGCAGGCGCGTAGTCTCCCGAGTATTAGCATCAAGGTCAATGGAATCGACAATTTTGAGGAAATCCCTCAGACGCTGATTAGGATCTTCGGAACGAAGTCCATGGAATGCACATTCGTTTTGCACCAACCGGATGGTGTCGGATCGCAGGGCCGTAGTTTGGGCTTGGTCGGGAAGCTCAATGGTGTTCCTATAGCCTAGGTGGCTTGGTCTCGAGTATTCACCAAGAGTACGGGCTCTTGGCGGGTCATTTGGTGGTGGGTTGATGAATGGTGGGTGGTTATCACCTTCCATGATGAAAAGTGATGGGATTACGAACAAAGGTCACGAAGAAGGGGGATAGACTACGAGAAAGCTAAAAATTGAGAAAATTTTACTTGATAGGAATCAAGCGAAGAAACCTAAACGAGGTGGACTACTAACTAGCTATTCTATTCCCCGGCAACGGCGCCAAAAACTTGATAATGCTACACGCGTCGTTCGGGGTCAAAGGAACTTCCTTTTCTTCGAGCAAGTTTTATAACACCCTAGGCAGTGAACCTAATTGTTGTAGTGTAGTATTAGGGTAAGCCACGGGTATTGATATCGTTCTCTAGGGGAATAGGAATGCTAGTGAGAAGTTACTACGCTAAGGTTGGGGTTGAGGAAGATTATTTTTTATCTTTTTTTTATGTTTTTTTTAGGAAATGGAAAGGTACGAATCTCAAGGTTTGGATTTGGGGGTTGGTATTTCTACCGATTACTCTACTTATCTAATTATCTAATCTAAGGTGTATGTAGTCTATGTCTAATTATTGTGTACTCGTATGCTAGTTTAAAGATGTGTTCACTTAGGTTTTATTACTCCTTAATTATCTCCTATTGATGGTTGAATTGTCACGTCCTTATTCTTAATCGCGTTGTGTGTCTAAAGTCGTAGGGTATGCGTTTATCCCTAACTCTTTGAACTTACCAAAGGGTCTCGTCTACAAAACCCGCTAGGGATTATAAACTCTAACTCTAAGGCCTCTTTGGATGGTTTAGCCTACAACCGCTCTAAGTGCTATAGCCTAAGGTTCACAAAGATTAATCAAGCATTAATTACACAACGAATGACCTATCGCATTACTAGATCATTAATCAATTAAGATAAGAGACAACCAATCAATATTTAATAATTAAGTTTCATATTCCCTAAGCAAACACACAAGTAAATTAGCCGGACATGGAGAACATGCAAGCATACACACAAATAATTGAAGACATAACTGAATTAATGAAGTAAAACACTTATCTTGATGTAAGTTAGGGTTTGGAACCCTAAAATACTATACAAGACAGCCTTGGTTCGGTTTAGGTTTTTACTCCAAAAGACTACACACAAATACTGAAAAATTCGGATTCTATATATAAGATTACATATGCGACGGCGTCACCTTATGATTTTTGACGCCGTCGGGTCGCCATCATTAGGGTTTCGTCTTGGCCACGTTAGTCTTGCGACGGCGCCACCTTGTGCTTGTGACGTCGTCCTCTTCAGCTTCTGACGCCGTCTGGATCAAATCTAGGCCGTCTGAGTTGCGACGGCCTACTCTTTTAAAGCCTGACACCGTCACTTGAAAATAAGAATTTTGGCTTATATGTCGTCACAAAATGCTCCGACGGCGTCGCAGTTAAGCAGTGACGCCGTCACCTTGTATTTTAGCAGCTAGAGTGTCTCGATTCTTGACTTTGGCCATTTTCTTCGTATATCCGCTCCTTTTCGTCCAAATAAGTGCCATTACAGCAATTTGCCTTCAAGAGACCTAAAAAGTGAAAAGGAACGATATTAAGTAATAACGGATACAAAAGTGATCAAATAAGGGCTTAAACGACCCCTAAAAAAGGTACATTTTAAAACCTTATCAATACTCAACAAACTTGGTGAACAAGTTTGAGTCAAAGTTGGATTGGGTTTGGGTCTCCCTTTGGCCGATCGGTTATGGGCATCCCAAAGGGATTCCGGAAACTTCCCAACTCTTGCAATTAAGTCCTTTTCCAAATACATTTAATGTCCGTTAGTCCATTACATTAATTACTTAACGTCCGTTAGTTATTTCGTTTAATCAATAAATAAATATAACGTTTATATTTAATTATTAACTTTAAATTCTCATACGTAAAGCGTGCAATCCCGTGGTCTCGAGTTCGATCCTAACTCACGTCTACTAATTTATATCCATAAAACTAACAGCTCCCACTTGGATATATCTTAATAGAGTGATCACATCGGTTAGCGTCTAGCAACACTTCGATGCCTCTAGTACGACTCGAGCAAGGCTCCTGGAAAAACCTTTTAATGATTTCTCATTATTATTATCCTTTTGTTTCTAATACCACGTTAAATAAAGATATGGAATTAAGTCATTCTTTATAAAACTATTCTGTTTCTCGTTGTAAGTGATTGACCAAGATTAGAATCATCTAAACATATTTAGGGGAGATTTGGGTGCGGCCGCACATAACATCTTGTCAACCCTACGAGGGGCCCAGCAGTATTAAACTCCAAATAAATTTGAAGGAACAAATTATATTTTGACTACAAGAATAACCCACAAACTTTGTAACATTTCTGAAAACAACCCTTATGACTACCAGTTACGTATAGCTTTAAGTTGCTTCACAAAAGTGCACTACATTTATGACACTTATCTGGTATCTCAAGTCTGAGGATAACTATTCATAATTTACTTATAACAATATCCACAAAGTAAATTATGTAGTTGGGATAAGTCCTATATTCAATTCATTGAATATCATCTGAAATTGGTATGCATTCTCATCAATATACTTTCAAGTATATTCTACCACATCTATCAGATTTGTCTTAATTTAATGATACTCCCATATCATTAATCGAAAACGGACATTTAGAATAACTAAGTTACTCACGGATTAAACATGCAAATATAGGACAACAATATTATAAATGAAAATAAACATAATCCAAACTTTATTTCATCAAAATAATAAATGTTTTACAATATCCTTTATCCAAATACTAATCACAGTTATGCATGAAACTATTAGCTAAACGAAGTCCAATTCCATTGGCAAGTCCAATAAGCTTGTCTTTAGCTAAAACCTTAGTGAAAGGATCAGCTAAGTTATCATCTGTGTGAACTTTCAGTAAATTTATTTCACCTTCGCGGATTTGTTCCCGAACATAGTGATACTTCCATAGAAAATGTCTGGTGCCCTTCATGACTCCAGGTTCATTGGAAAATATGATTGCAACAGAATTGTCACAATACATATCAATAGGTGATTCAATTGAAGGCATAACACCAAGCCCTGAAATGAATTTCCTAATCCAAACAGCCTCCATTGCAGCTTCCGAAGCAGCTATGTATTCGGCTTCTGTTGTAGACATTGCAATTGTACTCTGCTTCTTGCTCTTCCAGTCAACTTCTCCTCCATTGATGACAAAGACATAACCCGTCTGAGACTTCGTATCATCTTTATCACACTGCTAGGACGCATCACAGTAACCTGTAACACCAAGCTCTGTGTCTGGATTTCCACCATACACTAAAAACATATCTTTAGTATTTCTAAGATACTTTAGAATATGCTTAACAGCAATCCAGTGAAGTTCACTCGGATTCTGTTGATATCGATTGGTCATGTTTTGAGCGAACGCTACATCTGGCCTTGTGCATCTCACAACATACATAATAGATCCTACAGCCGAAGCATAAGGAACTTTCTGCATGCGTGCCACCTCAGCAGGTGTTGAAGCACACATCTCGCTACATAAGCCATGCTTTACTTCCATCGGCAAATATCCTTTCTTGGAATTTTGCATATTGAATCTCTTCAATATTTTATCAATGTAAGCGCTTTGACTTAAACCAATTAACCGCTTTGACCTATCTCGGTAGATCTTGATTCCCAGAATGTATGCAACTTCTCCTAAATCCTTCATGGAAAAACACTTCCCAAGATATGCCTTAACACTTTGCAAACTTGGAATGTCTTTTCCTATAATTAATATGTCATCGACATAAAGAATTAGGAAAATTACATCACTCCCACTAACTTTATGATATACACGTGGCTCATCAAGATTTTGAATAAATTCATACCTTTTGATTTCTTCATCAAATCTTTTATTCCATTGCCTTGATGCTTGCTTCAATCCATAAATGGACCTTTGAAGTTTGCATACACGGTTTGGAAATTGTGGATTCACGAACCCCTCAGGTTGCTTCATATAGATGTCTTCATCTAAGCGACCATTTAAGAAGGCGGTTTTGACATCCATTTGCCATATCTCATAGTCATAGTATGCTGCTATAGCTATGAGAATTCTAATAGCTCTAATGTCCGCTACAGGAGAAAAGGTCTCCTCGTAATCAATGCCATAAGTTTGAGTAAAACCTTGCGCAACTAGACGAGCTTTATAGACGTGTATATTGCCATTCATGTCAGTCTTAATTTTATAGAGCCACTTACTTCGAACCACCGTGGCGTTTGGAGGTAAGTCAACCTCTTCCCAGACTTCATTTTCTCTCATGGATTGCATTTCCCCATTCATTGCAACCTGCCATTTTTCCTTATCAGGACTTGCCATAGCAGCTTTATAACTAGTAGGCTCTCCCAGATCTCCTAACATAGTTTCCTCAACCTCTACGTTAAGACATAGACGTTCAGGTGCACGTGTAGACCTTACGGATCTACGAACGGGAATCACTTAAACTTCTGGTGGAGGACCCAGACTATCAGGTTCTACCGGAAGTACATTAGTGTTTTCAGAAGGTAATGCATCTTCTTGATCATCTTCCAGATCATAAACTCTCCCACTGAATTCTTGAGATACGAGATCTCTTTCAAGAAAATCTCCATACTTAGCAACAATTACTTTATTTTCAGTTGGATAGTAAAAGTAGTAACCCATAGTTTCCTTAGGGTATCCTACGAAGATACACTTTACAGATCCTTGTTGGAGTTTATCTGCTGAGTCACGTCTAACATACGCCTCGCAACCCCAGTGTAAGTCGCTATATTAAATATAATATGTATATTGAATGATAATATTCGGAACATATAGAGTATATATATAAGATAATACATGGGCCTAATACATACGGGCCTAAATACAAATAGCCTAATATTTATCGTCTAACACTCTCCCGCAGTTTGAGCGGGAGGAGACCGAACACTCAAGCTGTCACGAAACTCAGCAAACAAGATAGACGGCAACCCTTTGGTAAATATATCAGCATACTGAAACCGAGAAGGAACATGTAGAACTCGAACTTGACCAGTAGAAACCAAATCACGAACAAAATGAATATCAATCTCAATGTGCTTTGTCCGCTGATGCTGAACAGGATTAGAGGACAAGTACACGACACTCACATTATCACAATAAACAATAGTAGCGGAGGACAAAGGTGTATGAAGCTCACCTAGTAAATTCCGAAGCCAACATGTCTCAGCTACAGCATTGGCAACACCACGATACTCAGCCTCAGCACTGGAACGAGAAATCGTTGGCTGACGCTTAGAGGACCAGGATAGTAAGTTGTTGCCAAGAAAAACACAATAACCTGATGTAGACCGACGAGTAGTTGGGCAACCAGCCCAATCAGCATCCGAATATGCAATCAAGGAGTCAATAGTAGATGAAAACAACTGTAAACCATAGTCCAAAGTCCCCTGAACATACCGCAAAATCCTCTTAAGAGCAGAGAAGTACGGCTCACGTGGATCATGCATAAAAAGACAAACCTGCTGCACAGCATACGTAATGTCAGGTCTAGTAAATGTGAGATACTGAAGAGAACCTGCAAGACTCCGGTATAACGTGGGATCATCAACCGGAGTACCACCAGCACCCAACTTGGACTCAGTATCAACAGGAGTCCGAGAAGGTTTACAACCAATCATATGTGCACGCTCTAAAACCTCCATAGCATACTTATGTTGTGACAAAAACATCCCAGAGGAGTCACGCGTAATCGAAATAATCTGCTGTAACAAACGATCAGATGAAGCAGTAAGAACAATATCATCCACATAAAGCAACAAGAATGCAGTATCAGCACCCTGCCTGTAAATGAACAAGGAAGAGTCACACCGACTAGAACTAAACCCAACAGTAATAATATAAGCAGCAAACCGCTGAAACCATGCCCGAGGCGCTTGCTTAAGACCATAAAGAGATCGCTGTAATAAACAAACATAATCTGGATGCTCTGGGTCCCGAAAACCAGGTGGTTGATGCATATAAACAGTTTCAGCCAAATCACCATGCAAAAACGCATTCTTGACATCAAGCTGATGAACAGGCCAATTTCGAGAAATAGCCAAACTAAGAACAATCCGAATGGTGCCCGGCTTAACAACCGGACTAAATGTCTCATCAACATCAACTCCCTCAACCTGTGTGCTACCATTGGCAACAAGACGTGCCTTATACCGACTAAGGGTGCCATCAGCCAAATACTTATGACGAAACAACCACATACAACGAACAACATTGGCACCCTCAGGCCGAGGTACATTAGTCCAAGTTTTATTTTTAATAAGTGCATTATACTCATCATACATAGCATTGCGCCAATTGGGATCATTAAGAGCATCCTTATATGACCGTGGTAAAGGAGAAATAGTAGACACATGACCAGCATACTTAGGATTAGGACGAGTAGTCCCGACACGAGAACGAGTGACCATGGGATGAGCAGATATGGTAGGTGGGTTAGGGATTGGAGGTGTAGGAACAATAAAAGGTGGTGGAGTAGGTTGTGATGGTATAGGCGGGGTATGATGTGTAGATGGTGATGACGGTGTAACTGGTGTTGGTGATGTAGGTGGTTCAGTTGGTGTAGCGGGTATCGGGTTCGAATTTGGACCAATGGGTGTGGTACGGATAATGGTGGAAATTAGATCTGAAGAATCTTCCAAAAAATCATAGGAGGGAGGAGGCAAGGATTTATGTGTTTGAAACGGAAAAACGGTTTCATCAAAGGTAACAGGCAGGGAAATACTAATTTTATTGGTGTTAAGGTCAAGACAACGGTAGCCAAAATGATTGGCATCATGCCCCAGAAATATTGAAGGGGTGGCACGTGGTCCTAATTTATGATTGGTATCAATATGTGGGTAACAAAGGCATCCAAAAACACGAAGGACACTATAATCAGGTTTGGCACCAAAAAGATGGGTAAAAGGTGACTCATTATTAATGGCACGAGAAGGTAATATATTCAATAAGTAAATAGCCATATTAAGAGCCTCAGTCCAATAATTAGGTGGTAAATATGCTTGAAATAACAAGGTACAAATAAGGTTATTAATTGTACATATCATACGTTCAGATTTACCATTTTGCTGAGAGGTGCGAGGACAAGAAAATCGAAACTGAATGCCATTAGCTGAAAATACGGTATGAAAAGCATGATTATCAAACTCACCACCATGATCACACTGAAACGATTTAATTTCACACTTAAACTGAGTACGAACATAACTACGAAACAACTGTAATTTAGACAAAACATCAGATTTATTGATTAACGGATAAACCTAAACATACTGAGAATAATGATCCAAAAATAAAACATAATACTTGAAACCAGAAAGACTCGGAATTGGGAAGGTCCACAAATCCGAGTGAACAATATCAAAACAAGAAGTAACAGAACTAGACGAACTAACAAATGGAAGCTTCACATGTTTGCCAAGCTGAAAAGCATGACAAAGAACGGGAAGCTTCTCTTTATTACAAGAAATAGAATCACTAGACACAAGATGACGTAACACTTTACTTCCTGGATGTCCAAGTCGTTGATGCCACGTATACTGACTGGTAAGAAAAGCTTGAGGTATAGTGGAGGGCTTCGTAACAGGATAGAGATCACCCGTGCTATCACAGCGGAGGAGCACTCGTCGAGTTAGGAAGTCCTTCACAGAAAAACCAAAAGGGTCAAACTCAACTGTACAAGAATTATCACGAACAAACTGACGAACGGAAATTAAGTTTTTGACAATATTGGGAGTGATTAAAACATTAATTAAACGAAGTGGACGAAAAGGGGTAGACAGAACACTATGCCCAGAGTTAGTAACAGGAATAAAACGCCCGTCACCAACTGCAACAGACGGGTAAATGCACATATTAAGAATATCTGTGAAACCCAAGATCCGGACTCAACTAGAGTGTATAATAACAATGATTGAACATGCACAGCGGAATAATAAGAACACAATCAAAGTTACCAACAAGGTTTTTCTAATAAAACTAATGATCCTCTATGGATCTTTACACCCTCTCTATAGAGGTTTTTCTTTGAATGTTTTTCTGGAAAAGTTATCTCAATACAATCTATGATGTTCCTTTTATAGACAAGGAACACTATTCCCTTTCTTGGGAAAAGAACAAGCATGCAAATAAAGTACAAGCATGCAACTAAAGTAATAAATATAAAACCCATACGCATGCCCATGCTATCCTTGGGCAGTACAATAATAATGATGGGCTAGCATATAAATAATACAGCGCATGCATATCCTACTCTGCTTCACTATATCAGCAGAATCACGGCTTCACTAAATCAGCCGTATTATATCTTCAGCAGATTCCAACACTGCTTCAGCAGAATCCGTACTTCACTACTTCAGCAGATTCCATGGCTTCAGTACTTCAGTAGAATAACTTCAGCATAGTTCCTACTTTGTATGTTTATAGTACTTCAGCAGAAACTCTTCTTCAGCAGAATCCATTGTTTCTCGATCAGTAGAATCACTGTTTCACAGAATTCCCAACAATATCACTAAGACAATGTACAAAATCATTAAGATGAGATGACGCACCTGTATCCATGTTCCAATTTCCGGAGGCCGGATCCTGAAGAGTATTGGTATTAAATGCATGTGGCAAAACGGTAGCTTGACCCGAACCTGGAGAACCGGACGCCATCAATTGAGTCGGATGAAAAGGGGCACCTTGTGGCTGTTGAACCCTTGGCATGAACTGCCCCAACTGAACCCCTGGAAACGACCCCGCTGGCTGGTAAGAAACCCCTGTCGCGAACTGAACTGGCAGCTTGCAGAGTCCATGTTGCTGTTGAACCCCCTGCTGCGGCTGAAACCCCTGTTGAAAGAACCCTTGCTGCGGTTGAACCCCTTGTGAAAAGAACCCAGGCAAGCTACTCGTGGACCCTCCAATTGAACCAGGAAAAAAAGACATTTGGCCTACATGCGTGGGCTATGAAGACAAGTGGGCCGAGCCAAACGGTAATGCACTAGGCTGAGATACTGAATACGCAATAGGAGAAGTGTTAGTGAAACAATTAGTAGCATTCAACCCAAATTTAGCCAACAAGGTTTGCAACATATCCATATCCGATCGTGTGACAGTTGACACAGCAGAAACCGAGCCCGAAGTACGAGGGAGAGAAGTAGACTTGCCATGAACACCATTGTGAAGATACTTACAAGCTTCACCAAACCGACAAGAACCTTTAGCAAAACTCCAACACGGGTTGTTAACCTTTTCCAAAGAAGTTCCACGCCGAGGTGAAGGGTTAGTTTTTGCCACTAAAACCATCGGAGAAGCGGAGGTAGCATCGACAAGAGGGTCGGGAACCATAGAATTTAGGCGCATCTCATGAGTAGTCAACAATGATCGAACCGTCTGGAGATCGGGAAAGGGTTCCCGACTAATAATGACGGTAGAGATGGTCTCATATGTGGAAGGTAAACCCTCAAGCGCGAAAGTAACAACATCATCATTGCTAAGAGGAGAACCAAGACCATTAAGAACCGAAACAATGGATTCAATCTTTTGAAAATACACATCAATAGATAAAGCCCCAAGCTTCAAGTTGCGAAGTTCAGCTTTCAAAGCCATAGCACGCGGGCGCTTGTTGTCTTGAAAAATAGCCGCAAGATGTGTCCATGCAGCCTTTGCAGTTTTAGGATTAAGAGCAACCAAACGTGTCCTTAGTGATGGAGCAAGTGTGGAGAATATCCAAGACCGAATGATGAAGTCAATCTTGGTCCATTCCGCGTCCTTAGGTGGTAGATCTGTAGGAGGCGTAGTGGATGAAGAAGCAACCGGATCAACAAGATGATCCAAAATCCCATAGCCATGACAAAGATGGGAAAAATAATACATCCATGATGAGTAATTCATCGCATCAACATCCAGTTTTTCGGGAACAAACGTGGTTAAATGATTCATAGCCATGAGTTTGTCCAATAGGGTAAGTGCCGGTGTGGGAAGTGGGGTGTCGTTTGTCATGATTGTAGTAGCAACAATAAGGAATTATAAACCAAACCAAAGTGTCGACTAAAACCAAACTGCCAAACTAAGTTGAATAAAAAAAACAAGTCGAATAATAAAAAAAAAAAACAAACTGCAATATGTCGACTAATACTTAGTCAAATAAAAAACCAAACTGTTGAACGAATAAACAAATTGCCGACGAAACTTAGCCAATAAACAAACCAATATTGTAACCAATAAACTTAGCCAATATCTTAACCAATAACGTAGCCAATGACAAACCAACAACTTAGCCAATAAACTTAGCCAATAATTAATAAACGTAGCTATAATGAACTGTCGAACGAAGAAACAAATTGCCGATGAAACTTAGCCAATAAACAAACCAATGAAACAAACTCTCGACTAAACTTAGTCGAATAAACCAAACCAGCAACCTGTCGACTAAACTTAGTCGAATAAACCAAACAAGCAAGCAAACTGTCGAATAAAAAACAGGCTAAACTTAGCCAAACCAAACTGTGATCGGGGCGGAAGGCGTTTGAGTTAGGATCGGTGGAGAACTCGTGATACCATGTAAGTCGCTATATTGAATATAATCTGTATATTGAATGATAATATTCGGAACATATAGAGTATATATATAAGATAATACATGGGCCTAATACATACGGGCCTAAATACAAATAGCCTAATATTATCGTCTAACACCCAGACCTTTAAATAAGACAGGTTATAAGGAGCTTTACCATGCCATATTTCATATGGTGTCTTATCAACCTTCTTTGTGGGAACCATATTTAAAATGCGAACAGCTGATTCTAAAGCATAATCCCAAAAGGATAAAGGTAGAGTGGTAAGATTAAACATAGATCGTATCATGTCCAACAATGTACGATTTCTTCTCTCAGATACACCATTTTGTTGTGGAGTATATGGAGAAGTGAGATTCTGGACAATTCCATTCTCAGCTAAGTAATCTTTAAACTCTTGGCTTAGATACTCGCCTCCTCTATCGGATCGAAGAGCTTTAATCTTCTTTCCCAATTGCAGTTCTACTTCAGCTTTGAAAACCTTAAATGTTTCAAACACCTCATGTTTATGCTTTAAGTAAATAAACATAACCATAACGGCTGAAATCATCAGTAAAGGTTAAGAAGTAGCTAGCACCTTTCTTTGACACATGTCTAAGTGGTCCACACACATCAGTATGAATTAGACCAAGTAGATCAGAAGCCCTCTCCATATTGCTATGAAAAGGTTTCTTCGTCATCTTCCCAGATATGTATGACTCACATTTATCAAATGATTCATCATTGATATTTTGCAAAAGCCCTTCTTGTTGCAGCTTATGCATGCGAGCCTTGCCTATATGAGCAAGTCTACAATGCCAAAGATAAGAAGAATTCAATTCTAACTTTATCTTCTTGTTAATGCTAAACATCGAATTATTATTATTGTTAGATTCATTTCCAATCACATCAATTTCAAACACATAATTCACAATAATTGCTTTAAAATAAAATACACCATTTAAAGAAACATCAATTCCATTACGTGAAATAGCATGAGTAAAACCATCATCCAACAAAACTGAAAAGGAAGCAACACCTCTAATTATAGAAGGTGCGTAATGACAATTGTTCAATAACAGTACTAAGCCCGAAGGCAATACTAAACTAAACGTTCCTATGGCTTCAACAGCTGCATGTGCGCCATTTCCCACGTGCAGATATTGCTCCCCATAGGCAAGCTTCCTCTCCACTCTAAACCCCTGTAGTGTATTACAAATGTGAATACCACAACCAATATCATATACCCAGGAATTCTTATGATTTAGAGTAAATAATTTAATGACAAATAAATTACCTGAAGGACCGGCGCCCGAGGACCCGTCGTACTTCATCTTATTTGCTCGCAATTCATCAAGATAGAGAGCACAATTTCTCTTCCAATGCCCAACTGTCTTGCAATGGTGGCATGCTTGATCCTTTTTAGGATTATCCTTCCTAGGAGTAGGGTTCTTCTTGGGTTGAGGTTGATAGGCCATAACCTGTTTGCCTTTGTCAACCTTTCCCTTACCCTTCCCCTTCTTGTTGTTCGCACGCTGCGGTTTTGGCTTATTAATCCTTCCACCCTGAATAGCAAGTACCTGGGAGGTAGGAACCTTTTGAGGTAACCCTTTCTCATAGTCAATTAGCAATGCGTGTAGGTCAGTAACTGTCTTCCCCACGTAGTGCATATTGAAGTTTTTGACAAAACCATTAAAATCCTTGTTAAGGGATCTATTAATCAGATTCACAGCCATGTCATCATCATAAGTTTTTCCAAGTGCCTTTAGTTGATCCATGTATCCTTTCATTTCCAATACATGAGCACTTACGGGTTTACCCTCTCCCTGCCTACAGCTGTGTAATGTGTCGGTCAAGTCATAAATCTCGACGGCAGCTGGTTTCTCAAACATAGTTCGAAGTTCATTGAGCATATTATATGGGAAATAATGTTCGAACTGCTTTTGAAGAGCAGATTCCATCGTTCCCAACATAATACAAGCCACATCATTATGACACTTATACTCCAGTTTCCACTCGTCCTTTTCAGCTTGAGTAGGTGTAGGACCAGTTGGTTCAGCAGGGCAAGGTTCATAAAGATATTTCAACCGGTCAGCAACTCTACAGACAATTCTCAAAGAGAGGTGCCGATCATTGAAATTCTTAGAGCCAGTCAACTTTTCTCGATCAAAAAAGTTTTTGAACGCAGAATTTAGAGCAGTGTTAATGTTATCGTTGTTTTGAGCCATTTCTACAGAAAAAAGTTCAAGTATTAGTATTTTCGATAATACAACTTTTCAAGAAAGAAATATACCCAAGGTAATATAAACATATAACCATATAATTTTCTTGAAAACTAGGATCCAAGTTATCATAGATTCATTACATCAGTTGATCTGCTAGTAACGAAAGCACATAATAAGGTAATCTGTCGAACATTAATTGGCAAACAATTTCCAACTCCTAGATCATTATGGGATTTATATTTTCCAACGCTATTGCAAATATAAACACGTTTCATCCCATCTTATGCCATTGAGTCCAGGTCTCACTTCCTACTCAACTTAAGTGTCTAACTTAAAGAACTGCAAATATGTCCATGTAAGGTCTGACATTACATAGAGATTTACCTCTCCATCACAATCTAGCCAAGTACTCTGATGACGTAAATTGCAACTTCAAGTATTCCTTTTAATTAGATGGCATATAACTTAATTTAAAAGGGTACTAGTTTTGATTTTATGTGGTCAAATCAAATTTGTACAAAGATGTCATGCATTCATCTTGTAGCATAAATTTAATAAAAAACTTTTTATTACCAATTCATAAAGATCAAATTATCAAAGTCTTGACTGAGGTATTGGGTTCACCAATCAAGGAATTTAGTGTTAATTATCGTTCATTATACCGTACTTTTGCATAAGTGTAAACACTCAGTATTTCGGGTAATTACCACCGAAGTGGCGCATGGAATTAAAACTAATTCGCCCTTAAGATGAGTTTGCACATTTTATGGCTTACTAAGTAGCTCCATTCGAACTTACAGGGGGCAGAGGACCAGGTAAGCGAAGGCATAACCTTAGACATCCTTTCAGTGTGACTGTGCGCACTTCTTAATTAACCCCTTTATAGTTCATTCTATTGGGTGAGCCGTTCAGACCATTTGTACCAAAATCACCAATCAATTAAACTATTGGAAACTTAACTCTTCCAAAACAAATCAAATTTCACCATTGTTTAGTCCGTATTATTTTTCTATTCAAAATTACCCTTTGCTTAAAACTGTCATACATAATAAACAAACAAGTAACAAATAAAAAATAAACTATTAAAAAACAATGCGCACATAATAAACAATTTATACGTGTAAACAAGTAGCCACATGCAACTTATTCGATAAAACCTATTAATAATCAATATCTAGGTTAAATTAATGTATATATTAATTAGGGCTTTCACTCCAGCGATAGAAAGTGAGCCCATAATTAATAATATACCAAATTGCACATAATTGATTCATTAATATATATAATTGGAGTCTTCTCCAATTCAAGATTTATCGTAAATAAATATATCTTAACAATTAAACAATATCAAAGCAACTTATCCATGACTAACATGCATGTATAATCATGGATATATCATAACAATTATACAAATAGCCACAAGATCGCATATCAAAATTTCATGACACATAACAAATTATTCATGAATTAATCACGTAACTAATATATTAATTTTAGGTTTCGATAAGGTTAGCAAACAATTTTCAAAACCCTAAAAAAAATTTATGAGTCGAATTAAAAAAAATATGGGGTACGCCCCTAATTAAAAATCGACCAAAAAAAAAATAAACATAAACCCTAGATAATATATCAAACAACATACAAGTATTTGTTTTATTACGCGTTTATGTAATTAATTACTCATTAAAAACCAATGACTCGTGATGCCACTGTTGGAATTATATAACATGACAATCAAATAAATAACCACAAAACATCAAAGTATTCAAGCGGAAGCGTATAGGATTTATTAACAAATAATTAATTAACATAAAAGAATATGCATACCTTTTCTTGATTCTAGCCGAATAAGAATCAAATCCACAAACTAGCAATGGAAGAACCCTAATTTGATTTAATTAGGATTATGTGAATTACCCCCTTACCGTTTTGTAATTCAATCCAAGAATAATAACAATAATGTGTTATTACCACGTTCTTGTACACACGTACTAAACCGAATTAAAGTAATGCTAGTTTTGATAAAACAAATAACTTGTTCAATGGAAAAGTGATGGATCGATCCCTTGTATAGGGTGTCGACCGGTTTTGAGAACAAAGAAAACACACACAAACAATTTTAGGGTTTAGCAATGAGCACAAGAGATGATTTACAAACACCCTAGGTTTTGTATATATACTCAAGCAAACTTGGTGAACAAGTTTGAGTCAAAGTTGGATTGGGTTTGGGTCTCCCTTTGGCCGATCGGTTATGGGCATCTCAAAGGGATTCCGGAACCTTCCCAACTCTTGCAATTAAGTCCTTTTCCAAATACATTTAACGCCCGTTAGTCCATTACATTAATTACTTAACGTCCCTTAGTTATTTCGTTTAATCAATAAATAAATATAACGTTTATATTTAATTATTAACTTTAAATTCTCATACGTAAAGCGTGCAATCCCGTGGTCTCAAGTTCGATCCTAACTCACGTCTACTAATTTATATCTATAAAACTAACACAGGTACAAGTTTAGGGATGAACCGTGTATTTTACTCTTTTTTTATAACTATTTAACAATCTTTTTGTATTTAGTTTGCAACAGTGAAAAAGTTTCAAAAAAGAATATCGACCAAATTCAAGAGTTTTATGTTCATTTTTAGCTTGTTTTACAATCGTTATCTTAGCATTTGGTATTCAAAACTCGTATTTTTATTGCGAAGTATATAAGGACAAAATTAAACTCACTTTTTAATTTTTTTATGGTCGACTTATGTAATCATTTGACTGAACATAGAAGTCGATATTTTGATATTTGATATATTTAATTCATTCATGTTTCAATGTCCAATATTATATTGATGAAATGCTATTGGTTCTTTTTTTTGTGCTTAGCTTATGAATGCTATTGGTTGATATAACTGTTTGTGTGGTTTTTGGGCTTGTTTCCTTTGGATATAAGGTGTTTGAATAGCTATTTGGAGTTGCTTATTGAGAAGAGCTTATTTCATTTGGATGTAAGAGGTGTCTTTGTGATCCAGCAATTTTGCTAACATGCTCGGTCATTGCTAGAATTTTTACTATACATCACAAACTTACTTTAGTTTGATAGCTCCATGGATTGCCTATTGCATATATTCTATTTGGTTTATGGCTAACATAAGATTATGTGCTTGTCACTTGCTCGATTACAAGCTCAAGTTCTTTTGCATCGGTGCACAGTGGTTGTTTATTGTAATCGTTCTGCATAACCTTTTTGGTTCATTTCTTTCAGGACGCAAAGGGCCAAGAAGTTGATCTTAGCACGTTCAGGGGAAAATGTTTGCTCATTGTTAACATTGCATCACAATGGTAAACTATATTTTCCAATTAGCCTCACTTTTTTTTTTTACACTTAAGCTCATTTTTGTCTATTATATGTATTTTTCAGTGGCTTTACGAACTCCAATTACCCTGAGCTAACTACCTTGTACCAGAGGTACAAAGATCAAGGTTTGTACCTTTCCCGGACTTTTTAATATGTTTGTTTTTAAAGGTTAGTAATGGATCATTTCTCTAATTTCCATCGATGGAGGTTCAGCACTTCAACTTTTGGTTTAGCCCGTAAAATGGGTGGAAGTCTAACGATAAACCATAATTAACCCTTGATTTTATTCTCACTCTTCGCAAAACTCTTGTCGTAACTCAGACCCTTCTTTTTGATTTGTATAGGTCTTGAGATTCTTGCATTTCCATCCAATCAGTTTAATGGACAAGAACCGGGAAGTAACGAAGAAATTCAGGAATTCGTTTGCACTCGTTTCAAAGCCGAGTATCCCTTCTTTGGTAAGGTTGATGTGAATGGCAAAACCGCCGATCCATTGTAGACTTTCTTGAGGTCAAGCAAAGGTGGGCTTCTTGGTGACATCATTAAGTGGAACTTCACAAAGTTTCTAGTTAATAGAGAAGGAAAGGTCGTTGACCGTTGTGCTCCAACCACCACTCCTCTAAGCATCGAGGTAAACGTCATTCTTCTATGTATTAATTTGGTTAAATTTGACCCCTTGAAAACATATCCAGTGAATTTTTGTTTGTTTTCTTTGTTATTGCAGAAGGATATAAAGAAGCAGCTTGGTGTTGCATAAGTACCAAGGCCTTATAAAGTATGTTTCCGCTATTTTAGCAATCAATAAGCATCGAATTTCAAGTTCCGGGAAATCCCAACAACAACAGTAACTACCCAAACAAACGTTACAACAGCAGCAACAAGAAGCACATTTGTTCTTCCAAAATCCTTACATGCAAGTCCAACAGTCCCAGGGTCAACAGCATTCTGGCGGCTCGACGACAGCATCAGGTGCAAGTGGCTATTATCTTCCAAGAAAGCAGCAAAATCAACAACAATCACAGCAGCAAAGCCAGCAGAATCAACAATCATCTTCAACATCCATGCTGTCACTTTGCCCGCCTGTGACAATGGCAAACACCACCACATCTGATCCTGCAAAAGCAATTGCAGCTGCTACAAGCAATTTGAAAGGTGGGACTGCACAACAAGGGATCATACATGCTGCTCAGTATAGTGTTGCACAGTCGACAAATGCCGGTCATCAATTATAGCTACAAGGACGAAATGTGTAAATTATTAGTGCCACAGGGACCTTTTATGTAATTGCCACAAGGATGAACGGTGTAATTGTTTAGAGCCACAGGGATGATTTATGTAAATTTATGTAATTAATTTTTTATTAGAGGCTACAAAAGGAAAATTAGGCAAGTTTAGGGCTACTTTAGGAAGAAAAAAAAGTTCGATGCCCACAAAAGGAAAATGTGGCAAGTTCGATGCCTTTTCAGACAATTTGCCCATTAATTTATTATATTTTTTTCTCTTTTCATTTAATTCAAAAACTATATGATTTAAGATCATTTGAGGACAAAAGATTATTTACATACCAATGGATCAATCTACACCATTCATTTTTATTTGATCTAATGGATGAGATTAGTCTCAACAATTTAAAAAACCCACTTTCATCATTTTTTTTTCAAATAATAATATCTTTCAAACCGTTAATCGTTAAGCGAAAAAAAATATATTTTTGCGACGAGCATTTAATTATCTTTCTATAGATAGACACTTTGATATACTTTCAACAAAACTTTTTTTTTTCGTATTTTTCACGTTTTTTTTTTAAGTTTTTTCGTTTTTTTTACGTTACTGAAATTTGCATTAAAAAATCATATATGATAAAACACTAATTAGTGTTAAATCATATATGATATATAATATCACATGTGATATTAGTGTAAAATCACATATGATATACATATGATATCACATATGATATTACATATCATATATGATTTAACACTGATATCACATTTGATATTCAATTTAATGTTTTATCATATATGATTTTTTCATGCAAATTTCAGTAACGTAAAAAAAACGAAAAAAAAGACAAAAAAAAAACGTGAAAAAAAGGTGAAAAAATGAAAATTTTTCTTTTTTCGAAAGTATATCAAAGTGCCCATCTATAGAAAGATAATTAAATGCTCGTCGCGACGGTGTAAATATTTTCGCTTAACGATTAACGGTTTAAGAGATATTCAAATTATAAAAAATAGGTGAAATAATAAAATGCTTTTAATCTCATCCATTGATTTCTTTTTAAATGGATGGTGGAGATGAGTCCCTTGGTATGTGATAAAAGTTTGGTATCTAAAATAACTCTTCTAAAACTATATTAAATACAAATCTAAATCCTAATTCTAAACCTATCTACAAACCAAACAGGCCCTAAAATAAATAGCCATTATAGTGTTTGTCAATGTCATATAAAGATAATGGAAGAAAATAAGAAAATATTTATTAAAAAAGTAAAGTATCCAATATCAATTGTATTTCAATATAAAAAAAGAAATAATTTGCAGACTCATATTTTTTAATTGGGATAACGTATTTTATGCATTACATATTTGTACAATACTTACAGAGTGTTCTAACTGCTTGTACAGTTGAGTGTTATAATAAAAAATAAGAGCCTCTCAATCACTTGCCATATAAAAATTCTATTACATATATCGGAAGTGATTGACACATTCTAAAAATTTATTGAGACACTCCACTGTATGCATTAAGCAATTATACTTTAAGTATAACCTGCTTTAACTGCTTGTACATTGAGTGTCCCAATAACATTTTGAGTGTGTCAATCAATTCCAATTATATATTCATCGGTTGCTTTATAGTTTTAATTGTTCCTATTGATCTCAATCGTTTGCATGGAGTTGTGGTTTTCAAGGCAAAAATGTGCGCATACAAAGTAAAGTGAGAGTTTTGGTATTTTTTAATTTAAAGCATTAAATTTTAAAAAAATGCATTTTTAAAGTAAGGGTAATTTTATATTTACCCAACTTAAACGCTATAATGTCATATTTACCCAAACAAGGCTTTAACTACATTGTACATCATGCATGGTGTGACAGTGAGAAGGCTCTGGGACCTGCTGGTTTCAACTTTCGGTTCATCAAGAATTGGAAAATCATTAAAGGGGTAATAATTACGGCGGTGCATTGGTTCTGGGAGAACGAGGACATATCAAAGGGTTGTAATACTTCTTTCATCATTCTTATACCAAAGGTGACTGACCCTATCAGATTAGGTGACTTTAGGCCTATAAGCCTCATCGGGTGCTACTACAAAATAATCGCAAAATTGCTAGCTGAAAGACTAAAGGTGGGTGGGAAAGTTGGCGGGGGATGTTCATAATGCTTTTATAAAAGCAAGGTATATTTTAGACGGTGTATGGATGGCGAATGAGATCGTAAACTATTTAAAGCAAAAGAAAGATAAGTGTTTAATGTTTAAATTTGATTTTGAGAAGGCGTTCGATAGTCTTAATTGGGAATACTTGATGGAGGTAATGAAATGTATGAGATTTGGTAACAAGTGGCGTAGGTGGATCAAAGTTTTTATGAAATCTGCATCAATATCGGTGTTGGTGAATGGTTCACCGACAAAAGAATTTTTTAGGGTAAAGGAGTTAGATAAGGCGATCCCTTGTCACCTTTTTTTATTTATTTTGGCAGCAGAGGGGTTAATTATACTAGTTAATGACGCAATTGTTAGAGGCATTTTTAATGGTGTCGATGTTGGTCGAGAAAAGATTGTGGTGTCACATTTGCAATACGTTGATGACACCATTTTCTTTCGCAAATGGAGTAAGCGAAACACAATTAATTTAATGTGTATTATGAAATGTTTTGAGAAAGTGTGGTTTAAAGGTTAACCTCAATAAGAGAAAGGAGTATGGGTATGAGTGTCGAGAAGTGAAGTTGAGGATATGGCGAGATGTATGGGATGTAGTATGGGTGGACTTCCATTAACATATTTGGGATTACCGATTGAGGTTGGAGACCGGTTGTTGAAAAATTCAAAAATGTCTAACAGAGTGGAAAGCTAAAGTGATGTCATTCGGTGGACGATTGAATTTTGTCAAATCGGTTTTAGGTAGTTTGCCACTATATTACTTTTCCTTGTTCCGCGTTCCGTCATGTGTGATTCATACACTTGAGAGCAAGGTTTTTAAGATCAGGATCCTACTTAGGATCGTTTTCATCTTTGCAAGATCAGATCGAGATCCTAAGATCCTACTATAACGTCAGTTTTTAATAGTTTTTGTAATATTATTCAAATCTACAAATTACTATATACTATAAATAAAAAATTATATGAATGTTTTATGTAAACATTGTCCTAAATTATGAATATTCAATATTTAGGAAGAATCACATGTTGTTTTCTTAATTCTATTAAAGATAACCCATATCTTTGTGGTTTTTTAGTTTGCGGTTCGAGAAACGTAAGATCGGATCGGATTAGATCTTAAGATCCTACGGTCAAGATCGAGATCCTTTAAGATCTTAAGTTTTTTAAGATCCTACGTAGGATCCGGATCGTTTTTGCTTTGTAGAATTGTAAAATCGTAAGATCCTAAGATAAAGACCGGGATCCTGACAACTATTCTTGAGAGTATTAGACGATATTTTTTTTGGGAGGGGTGGGTGATATAAAAAAATGGGGTGGGTTAAATGGGATTCCGTTATCGCACCATATGGGTTGGGTGGATTAAATATTAGGTCTCTTAAAGCAAAATAATTTGGGTTTAATAGGGAAAGGTGATCTAAGTATTTATGAGGTAGACGGGGTTATGGGTGACTTTATAGGGATGGTCGATGCTAGAAATGGGGTTTGGGGGTATATTGTAAGGGTAGGTCGGGATATTGATAGGTTGGGTGTCTGCTTTTCATCTTCGTTTTTTAAAAATGCGGGGGATAGTCGCGTGTGACTTTTTGGAATGATAGATGGGTTGGTGGTGTGAGATTGCGAGATCGGCTTCACAGATTATACCATTTGGATAGGTGTAAGGTGGCGGGTCGGGGGGGGGGGGATGGGGAGAGGAAATGTGGAGATGGGCATAGGATTGGGTTAGGGAACTGAGGGGAAGGGTGGTCAACGAACAGGTTGGTTTAGAAGAATTTTTTAGTCATGTTAACATAAATTTAAATGGAAGGGTGTTAGGAATTAGAAAATTCCATGTGAAAGTGTCGGTCACCCCAATTATGGTCTAGCATATGTTAGCTCGTAGACGTGTCGTTATTTACGTTATTTAGTAGTTAACTAGTTAGTTTGTAGCGTAGTTTAGTTTAGTATCATATGTTAGCTCGTAGACGTGTCGTTATTTACGTTATTTAGTAGTTAACTAGTTAGTTTGTAGCGTAGTTTAGTTTAGTGCAACACCGTGGAGGAAGGACGGGTCACTTCAATTATGGTCTAGCATATGTTAGCTCGTAGACGTGTCGTTATTTACGTTATTTAGTAGTTAACTAGTTAGTTTGTAGCGTAGTTTAGTTTAGTGCAACACCGTGGAGGAAGGACGGGTCTTTACCCACTGTATGCCTGATCCACAGTCCGATAGGAGGACGTATGCTTTGTAACTATAAATACCCCTTCCATCCATGGAAGGGGTGTGGCTTCTTTGAATCTAACCTTTCAATTTTACAAAGCAACTATCTTTCAAGAACCTCCTCTCTACTCTCTTCATCTCTCTAATGGCTTTCTTATTTAATCACCATCCTAGACCACCCGAATCATCAAACAACATAATATTCACGATCCTACATTTGGCACCAGAGCCAAGGTTGTGTTGTTTGTGTTGATTCTTGTGGTTCATTTCATGGTTCGATGCGATTTATGTTCGATGCAGTTTGTTATCTTGTTTGGTGTGCGGGTCGGGTGCATTGATTTTGGTGGTTCGTATCATTATATTGAAGCTGTGTTGTATGAGTTTGTAATTCTGGAAAGTTTCTTTACTTTATCCTAAGTTGTTAACTGTTTTTGGTCCTTTGTATCCATATGGTCCAACAAGTCACTAAATTTCATTACTGGTTTTTCAAAAATTTGTGTCTTGTGTCTTTTTTTAAGTCCAAGATAAACATTTTGTGGTAACTCATCTTTTGAGATTTTGTGTTCAAAAAGGTCAAAACGGGTCAACAATGAATGGGTCTGAGTATATGGAGTTCTGTTTTGCTACTGCTATGACATTCTTCAAAGCGGGTTGTGTATGAGCCTTTGTCTTTAACACGCATTTTTGAATGCGAGTTGCCTTCGTGTCCAGATTCTAAGTACCTGATGCGTGTTGGTAAACAGAGTAATATGCGAGTTGTGGACTCGCATTTTTGAATGCGAGTTGTTAATTAATGAGCGAGTTGGGTTTCTGGTCCAGTTTCAATGCGAGTTACTTAACTCGCATGTGGTATAATTGCACTCGCTCTTTAGCGAGTTGCTGCTGTTGCGAGTTGGCTTAGCGACTTGGCTTAGCGAGTTGGCTTAGCGAGTTGGCTCAACACTAGCGACTTGACAGAAAAGTGAGATGAAAAGAAAGAAAGCCTCTTAACCAAATATCAAACAATGTTGACCTCTGATCTATTATCTTCTATGGTCAGAAATGAAATACGTAATTAAAAGAAAAGGAAGCACAAAGATCAGAAACTTTAGCTACTACAACAATATTATCAGCCAATATCAAAACAATCAATCTCTAAACCCATCTCCAACAATAACTCATCAACAACTAAAGGATCTCAGATTTGTTTCATGGTAATTCATTGCTACTTGAAAGGTGCAATACCCACGAGTTACATACATCATCATTGATCCAAGACTCAATGTTCCAAGACTCAAGCAATAATACCTCAGACTTTAACATCACGGATCAAAAATTAGATGGACTCATGACCTCAGATTTTTTGTTCGTGTACATATAATATATGTCAAGATTAGTTTCAAGAACCAAATCACACGAACAATAACATCATCATAGGTCGACTCGTTTCAGACATCAAATCAAGGATCAAAATTACTAGATCTCAGGTTTCTATTTTCGTGGCACTCAAAAGTACATCAAGACCATTGGTCTAAATCACGAAATAGAGTTCATCACCGATCCTTTGAAGACTGCCTTCATTTTGTTATTCGAACCAAACAAGAAGAGAAACAACAACGATTCTGTTGTCATATCTCTTCCAAGTTCGTTTAATAAAAGAAATTAATACATCTTGTAAACCAATCATATTCGAACTTCAAGTATCAGGATAAATAACAATTATGTTATATCCTCACACGCGTTCGTTTAATCAAAACAAAACAAAGCTTAACTCCTACCTTGAACCGTTTGGGTGATGTCGAAGCTTTCTCATGACCCTCTAGCCATCCCTGTGGCATTATCAACATCTAACCATCCCTGTGGTGATGTGTGAGATATGTCGTGGGTGACTGAAGCAGAAAGAGGCGGTCGACAATATGGAGAGGAGGGAGGCTGATGATCTTGTTGAAGATTTGTATTAGGGCTTGTTAACTGAAGATGTGAGAGGAGCGTTTTGTGGTGATGTGTTTAAGGGAGGCGTTTATTTTGTGAAGTTGTTTAGGGTTTGATAAACGAGTGTGTTTAGGTATTGTGGTAGAAGTGAGTGTTTTATACCCTAGATATTAGGGTGAGTTAAGAGTAGTATCTTTCCTCAATGGGCCATTAGACCGGTTATATCAATTGTATTAGGGGCTTGGACCGTATGTGCTACAGAAAATGGACATATGACTTGAATAGAATGGGTTGTAGCTAGTGTAATTATTTGGGCCGAGAATCTACATTGATGTACCGGGTGAGATTTAAATACGTGCATTGAGTTCTTGTGATATATGTGATTTATGATGAAATTGGGTATGATGCTGAGATTCGTTGTGTTATGAGGCTTGATACTTTGGTTTATACATTATTACGGTGAATTTTATGTATCGGCTTGAATTGTTTATTGAAGAAAGTTGACTACGGGGTTGTTTATATGGTATTTCTTAGTTGGAGTTGAAGTGAAGTTTTTCCGGACGCGTTTACTTATTTTCGTCTTCTTTCTTTCTACCATTCAGCGAAGATTACTTGTCTAGGCATTTATTGAGTGTGATAAAGACTTGGCTATTTAGTTACGGTTGTGATTCTTTCTCGCTTAACCCACAACGTAACTATCACTTTGGTGTCTCACGCAATTGAGGATATGTCAAGAGGTTTTGTACATTGGGTACACCGTTTCTTCTTCACAAGGATTAGTACAAGTTTAAGTAACAAATCTGGAGAATTTTACTTCATGATCAAGTTTGGTATATTGAGTTTACTTCACCAGGAGGTCACAACAATAGCCGACAGAATGTGTGAATGATGTGTTTACCAGTGTACTTATTGGATGGTTGATGATAATATTGATGTTGGATGATGAACCGCTGATGAACCGCTGCATGTTCCCCTAAAACAGATATTCACTGAAATCAAAGTTGTCATAACACTTTCAAGCTGATATTGTTTACGGTTTTGTCTTGATTTTGTAAAATCCCTCGAAAGAACCTATTTCTCGGTTTAAATCATAGACTTGTAAAATCCGGTGACAACGGAAACATCCTAGTAATTGTAAAGTGCATTTCCGGTTCGATCTCACGGTTTATTCTTGATTTTGTAAAATCCCGCGAAAGAAACTATTTCTCGGTTTAAACCATAGAATTGTAAAATCCCGTGATGATGGAACCATCCTGGAGAAAGGAAAGTGTATGTCGGGATCCTTTCTGATGCTGGTGATACGGTTTCTACTTCGAAGAAGGGATAAAAGGGTGTACTTCATGAATTGGATGTGTGTTTGGATATTCGTCATGGCAGTTTGGTTATTACAAGGTTTTACGGGGTTATGTGCTTTTTACCATGGTCAGGATGAAATTATTATCAGAGTTCACTCAAAACGTCAAAGAAGGCTAGAGTTGAGCTTTTACCCAGAAGATGTGTCAACGGGGTTAATTCACTATTATTTATTTGAGGTTGAAGTGAAATATCACGGGCGAGTGTACTTAGTATCTAAAGGTATCGGGGATGGTTGGATTAAGATTCTTCAAGATCCTTGTTTGAGCTTATTATCAAAAACGAAGACTTGGAAATCTATTTATTGTTGGGTGTCTTTTACCTTTTCTTTTACCACTTGGGGGAATTGGGCTCTTACCACCACAAAATAACTATCACTTTAAGGAGTTACGTTGTAGTGCTCAGTGTCACATTCAATTGTGGATTTTCAAGAGGTGATGTACGTCTTATACTTGATGGTTGGTTGGATGAAGAGTATTGAGTACTTAGAGATTCAATGGAGGATGAAGTCTCGGCACCGCTCTTTGTTACATATGTGCAAGTTTAAGTCACGAGTTTGGGGTTAGTTTACTTCAGGGTCAAATTCATCATATTGGGTTTTCTCCATCAGCTGTCACGACAAAGAGCCTACTAAATGATAATGGGGTTGATTATAAGTTTGCCAAGAGTAGATGAAAAGAGACGGATAATGACGTTTGAACACAACAGTTCAAGCCTCGTTCCTCAAAGAAAAGAAATGTGTACGCTTCAGTACGCATTATCTTCTGAAGAAGAGAAATCTTCTTATTATGACCATTCTTATCAACATGCTTCATACTTTTTCCATGCGCTTCAGTCATCAAGTGAACCGGGCTACTGTTGATTGTTTTCTTATTCCACTTGCTCAACTATAATGAAGATGGCGACATCATGTGCTAATTTTGCGGGGGAGAAGTGTGAATTGACTACATTTGGATGATTTCACTTGTTGAATCAAGAATGGCATCTCCGTATGCAATTCTTGAGGGGGAGAAGAAGTGTAAATTTTTGCATGGTTGATTGATATTAGAGAATAAATGGTCAAACGGCTCCTAACTCATGTAACAACCGAGCTTCTTCTTATCGGGTCATCGTTACATGGAGTTTCTTCTAAGAGCCGTTGGTTGACATCTTCACACGGGCTGATGTGTTTAAAGACAAGTGCTTCCGGTTAATGCTTCACATGCACATCAACATGATGATTTCGAACAACCTTCTGTTCTTGTTTGATGTGATTGTTTGCTTGGTATTACCATTTTGTGTGTTCGTTGCGGGCTGATTGCTAATTTCCTTGATGAACATCTTTCTGTTCTTGTTTGATTGGGAGGGATTTTTAAGTTAAGGGGATTTGCAAGATGTAAGTTAATTGGGATGCTTTTTGGTGTGATGAAGATGTTAACTATTTATTTCCCAACTGGACAATCTTGAAGAAGGTCGAGTCTACAGTCAGTTCTACATTTCTGCTACATATTAGAAGACTAAAGACGAGTTGCATTTGATTATTTAAAGACTTCTTCTTAATCTGGGCATTTATCAAACAGATTGTCGGTTTATGGGAGAGCACTAATTGTGGGAGAGTGATAAGTCAGATTTAATCCCCAATTAGACTTGCTCATACTGTACTTCAGCAAGTTGATTCTCACAAAGACTTCAAGTGTTCTTCTCTACAGATATCTAGTATATGAAGCGTCAAAACCAGCAAGGGGGAAGGAGACACACATATAAATACAAAGCGAGTAAACTTGATGAACTTAATTCTTCTGAGTGATTGAAGATATCCCGGGAAGACAAATGTTATGACCACAGAGAAACTCAAGGTTTTACTCATCAAGGCTTTTAGTGTTATTATTCCAACGACGTGGGGGAAGTGATGCAAAAGAAAGTTTCTGAAGATAAAAGAGGTACACAAGTGCGTGATGATCTCGATGTTATCACAATCATCAGGGGAGAGAGAATTGTGTACATTGGGGGCGCTCAACTATTTCACTTAAGGGCTTAATCAGTGATTCAGAGATATAATCACTTATTCCGGAGTTGACATCCGCAGAGATTGTCATCCGCAGAGATAATCAGTGACTTGGCCTGTTTCTTCAATGTTATCAATTATTCCTTCCTTGTGTATTGGTATACTTCGGATACTTGAGCTTCATACACGATCATCAGGGAAGAAAATGTGAACATGGGGAGGTGTTTTCATTCCCCTCATGATGTGTATTTGGGAGAGCTCTTGGGTATTGGTGTACTTCGGGTTCTTGAGCTTCATACACGATCATCCGGGAAGAAAAATGTGAACATGGGAAGGTGTTTTCATTCCCCTCATGATGTGTATTCGGGAGAGTTCTTAAGCATTATACAAAGAGGCTGACTGCATCAATTCAACTACTTGGGGGAATTGTTCTCTTGACACCTTTTGGAATGGATCGCTTCAGACTTCAGTGGGTATGGAATTTGAGAAGATTATTTAAATGTGGGATGATACGTTGCTGTTGTTCTATTGGATGATATAACCTCGAACGAAGAATCACGGTGATTATTCTTAAAAGGAGCAGCAAGTTCGATGATAATGGTGTGCTTCTTTGTGCACCTGGCTAAGAGAAGCTTGAAAGAAAGCTTTGAATCTGCTCAGCTAAAGGATTTTCGGTTTGGGGGGAAGCTGCCAAAGTTTCACTTTCAGATGGTTCAATTTCTTTCTTCAATGCAAAAGCCTCGGAAGCTTTGGTGGTGAAAGTTTTAGGGATGATGACTTCTATCTTCTACAACGGGGCTGCTCGATATCCTTATCTCGGTACTCGTATCATCATCTTCTTAAACTATATCATCTACACTATCTTTGTAAATAATTATCAGAAAATCAAAATACAAAAATATAAAACCAACAAAAAGAGAATAGAAAAATATAAAACCTTCAAAAACCCATAAAAATCAAAAAATTTAAAAATACCAAAAATATTGTTTTCTCGAGACATGTCTTCTGGTATCGATAACATCTACGGTCTTAGAAATGTCATTCAACAATGGCACGGGACTTTAGATGAAGTTCGAGCAGGAGGTGTAAATATTTTTTTCTAAACATGTCACAAACCATGGCTTGCAGTTACTTCAGACTGTAACCCGTGCTTAAACAATGGCTTGCTATTGTTTCGGATAGTAACCCGCTCTTCAAAGAGGAAAGCGCTGCGCTAAACCAATTTTCAAATATTTCGTGCACTTTTCCTAAAACAAAATGAGGAAAGTATGTCGAAGGACTGCTGTTCCCACACAAATGTTTTTCCGTTTAAAAAATTCTTCAGAAAAATATTTGTTGTATTCAAAAATTGGTGGAAAATGAGTTGCTTTCAAAACAATCAGATTCAGAGTTTTTATAAAAATTTGCAAACTCAATCAATGACTTCAGCGCTTTTAAACTTTTCAAAAATTGAGTCATTGATTGAGGAGGAGAATGTTTTCAAATCTATATCATCTAACGGGCTTTCTTAATTATCCTATATGCTTAATTAAAAATGATGTTAACCTACGTTGAAGGACTAGGTGCCTAGGATATCATTGTTAGGATTATATGATTAGAGTTGGATGAACACATTATTCCCATGCCTTTACATGATCTGATTGAGATGTTGCATTGACTTTTATTAGTCGATTGCTATTTGGGTGATGTCGACGACCATATATCTGTATGTGTGTTCACTAACGTATGCAGATATATATCATGGATTATAAGAATGTTCCCGATCCGGATCCCACAACTGAAGATGATTGGATGCCGTAAGAAAAGGGTAACTATTTCTTGGGTTGACAAATGAAGAAACGGAGCTTAATTGGACTTCAATGGAGAGTTGGCATGAAATGAAACGTAAGAGGTCTCACTGCATCAGCAGATGGTTTTCTTCAGCAAGTGAAGAAACGGAGCTTAATTTGACATCAGTTGGCATTAAAATGCAACGTAAGAAGTCTCACTGCATCTGCAGACGGTTTTTCTTCCAAGCCCTACAGCAACAACATAAGCTTCTCAACCACCTAATGTATCTTTGTGCAGGGATAATAGTGATGATACCATTATTCTAAAACTTTGAAAAATATTATTTTGAAAATGGAAAAAATATTGTTTTGAAAATAAATCGGATTCAAAGTTTTGAAATCAACCGGACTTTATTCTGTCAAATCTTAAGTGATTTCAATTTAAATATTTTCAAACGATATTTCATCTATCAAGTCCGTTTGTACGTTAAAATGAGGTGATCCAAAGATTTAATGTTATGTCATGGTATGATTTTCTTTAAAACTCAAAGATCTTGCAAAATGAAATTTTTTCTGTTTTTGTTTGATTGTGAAATTATTTTATTTTACTTAAAGATCTCTTAAAACTATCATACCTGACACTAACAATCTTTAATGTCTTAAAATGGTCCTTATCTGTCATTTTTCAAAATCAAATCTTGCCACGTCTTTCCCCAAAATTTTCTAAATGATTTAAATCAATTGGGATCACAAATCTCAAGAGGTTTGAATTTTTTGATCGGGGGAGAGATAGTGATTTAAATCTCTTATCTGTTTAAATGGAATTGGTTTTAGTCCTTCAAAGGCACTCCTGCCTCCATGTGCCAAACGATTTCAATATACATAATGCACATGTTGAGGGGGAGCATTTATCCAAAAACAAGATGAGTTTTTAGATCAGGCACATTTTCTCCCATGTTTTCTAAACCTTATTAAATCACTTCGGATCCAAAATCTCAAAGGGTTTGATAATTTTGACCGGGGGAGAATTTGTGATTTAATAATGAAATTTGATAAAAGGTGATCGTTTTGATTCAATTGTGCAGGCTGCTCTCTCATATGTGCTAAACGCTTTCGAATCTTGAAGCACATATTGAGGGGGAGCATTTCAAAAGAAAAATTTTCAGATGGTTTCTTAATGGCTTTTGTGATTGTGGATGTGCTTCAAAAGAACTCTTTCCTCTATGTGATAAAAATGATTTCAAATATCCTAAGCACGTATTGAGGGGGAGAATTTACCAAGAAAATCAAATAGCTTTTTCTATGAAAATTGTGATCAAAGAAAATATTTCAAAGTCCTCTTGCCTCCATGTGCTAAATAGTTCCTAAATCATATGCACATGTTGAGGGGGAGGTTTTCTAAATGATCAAAACTATTAAGGTACAAAAAGCTTTGATCTCGTATCACAAGTACCTTGATTGTTTTTCCAAATAATTTTTCAATTGGTTTCAAGGAAGAATGAACTGTACCAAAAGACCGACCATTTTACTTTATGTATGGAGTTATAAGGATGGTGAGGTTAGGTATTAGTTCTCACGATCCGCCAGAACCGGAGGGATCTACCCAGGGACAATCCACTAGATAGTGTAGAGTCCTTAGGTATGATGAAAAAAAGGAGAAAAGTGAGATATGGGAAGAGTGCGGACTGAGATAGAGCTAGTACTGGAATAAACCCAACAAGGTTCTAGTTATGAAGTCTCGGTAAGCAATGAAGGGGTTGAAAAATGAAAAAGAAATGAAATGAGAAAATGGTGAAAAAAAATAGCCCTCCAATAATTCAACCTTGGGGCAGAAACCGGGTTCAATACATATGCTACTGGTGTTACTAAGGTAACACTGGTATTGAAGACAAGACGTCATGGACCCAGTGACGCACTGCACTAAACTTCCCAAGCTACTCAAGTTCCTCTTAAAAGGACTTGTTTCACTCTCACGGGGAACCGACATAATCTATCGACTTTCTCTTAGAGATTGTTGATATTGAAGAAGGAGACCCTCTCCCTAGTCTCCAGCATAGGAACCAAATGTGCACAATTGAGTCTAGAGCCAATAGATCATCCACAATATCTCATTAGGACATTAATTCTTGAAGACTTGCTGTTTCACACAATGTGGAAAGTAAGAATATACTTTAAGAGTCCTACGCATTATCCTTGTGGTATTGCCAGAACATCCGAGTGATATGTAAATATTCACGATGAAGATGGAAATCCTTCTAGAGCCAACATCAAACAAGATCTTGGTGGGTGACATGTGAGATCTTTTCTAAAGATCAAACTTGTGACAACTGGATAGAAACGATGGGGCGATTCACTCGTGAATCAACCTTGGTCCAGGAAATGAATTGACGAATAGTTTTGGAAAAACCGTTTGATGTGCAAATCTTCTTTTTCTCTAGCTCATCGAATGTGTATTCATATTTCAAACTCAAAAAGTATCTCTGATTGAAAAAATATTTTTGGAAAAACCGTTCGATGTGCAAATTTCTTCTTTTCTTTTGCACATCGAATGTGTACTCTTTTCATATACAAAAATGATTTTTTTTTGAAAATTGATCTTTCTCATAAAACCTTCGTCGTTTTGCAAAACTCTTTCTTCAAGCAATACGCGATTGTTTTCAAATCAATTTTTCATCAATCAGTGAATCTCAATTCGCTGGGTCACTCACTCCGTGTTGTCTTCTTTGAGACGTTCCGGTTTGAGAACGGCTAGAGCAGCTGCGAAACCCTGTCAAGGAGATTCTTCGGAATTATACCTGATCACAGGCAGTACATGTACTGATCAACGGGGAACCGTGGGTCGTGTACCTCAATTCAACGAAAGTGATCAAAGACACTTTCGTGTGTTTTATTGCTAACTGTTGTTTGCAGGTACATTTGGACGGTTGGAGCTGATCAGAATTGAGGAGTCAATCCAAAGCCGCATGCTCACAGCATCCACACTTAATTGAAGAAATCATGACTTGTGCTTATCTACATAACCTGGCTCTGATACTTCTATACTATGCTTCTGCTACGCTGCTGCAAATATCATGAACCAGTGAAGCTTCCGCTACTCTGATGGAAAGATGTCATGATCCTGAATGTGTGAGCATGTCGGTCCAAAAGTCACAACTTCACATGATGGCAACACAATAAAGGGTGATCCAGAGATTTACTGTGGCTGATGATCTCAATGAAAGCTCGAGGATCATCAAAGATGTGGATCAGTTAAAGGCCTCCACTAAAAGTACAAATCAATGCGGACTTTGAAGAATCGCTACTTATGCACAAAGATTGCGGAACTTGAAGAATAGAAGTCTACGAGCTCAGAACTAAAGACAAAGATAGAATGCTAGGATGCAAAATGTATTTCATGGGGTCACCTTCCTTATGGGGAGATTGTTAGGAATTAGAAAATTCCATGTGAAAGTGTCGGTCACCCCAATTATGGTCTAGCATATGTTAGCTTGTAGACGTGTCGTTATTTACGTTATTTAGTAGTTAACTAGTTAGTTTGTAGCGTAGTTTAGTTTAGTGCAACACCATGGAGGAAGGACGGGTCTTTACCCACTGTATGCCTGATCCACAGTCCGATAGAAGGGCGTATGCTTTGTAACTATAAATACCCCTTCCATCCATGGAAGGGGTGTGGCTTCTTTGAATCTAACCTTTCAATTTTACAAAGCAACTCTCTTTCAAGAACCTCCTCTCTACTCTCTTCATCTTTCAAATGGCTTTCTTATTTAATCACCATCCTAGACCACCCGAATCATCAAACAACATAATATTCACGATCCTACAAAGGGACACATATAATTAGGAGCTAGATGATGATGGCGTGTTTTAAGTCAAGAGATTATCATTTGTGGTGGAAACAAAGTGCTTGAATGTGGGCGTTGCAAATTCTGAGACGGTCTGGAATAAACTCATTCCACAAAAGATCAACATTTTTACATGGAGAGCGGTGCTAGGAAGGTTACCAGTAAGGGTGGAATTAGATAGAAAGGGAATTGATTTGCATTCGGTGTTGTGCCCTGTGTGCGATAATGCTTGTGAATCTATAAACCACGGGATTGCACTCTGCAACGAGGTGATGAAGGTATGGTCGTTGGTGTTTGAGTGGTGGAAACTAGGCAACGTGAATGCGTTCACAACATATGATATGGTTAATCATAATGGTGGCGGGGGGATGTCATCAAAAAATATAGCAATATGGCAAGTGGTTGTGTGGACAACGGGATACTTTATTTGGAGAAATCGTAATTGTCGGGTGTTTGGGATAAAGGTCGAATCACATAAGAAATTTTTTCAAGAAGTTCAATTGAGGTCCTATGAATGGATTGTGCGAAGATCGAGCAAATATAAATTAAGATGGGACGTGTGGCTGGTGGATCCAAGATTATGTATTGTTTAAATAGTATGTGGAATTGAAAGGAGTGTTTGGTACTGTGAATGCTAAGACTGAAATGGTGTGGAGCAAACTGTCTATATATGCATTTGGGGGTACAATTATGGTATTCATATTGAAATTGGTTGCTGCAAAAAGTTGCTGATATAGGTTGTTGCACAAAGTTTAGGTAAGGTTGTGAGGGCCATGGTTTATTTTTTCGCTTAGCTTAAATTGTTGTTATGCATAGTGGTCGTGTGTTTTGTTTGTTTAGACTTACGTCCTTTTTGTTGTAACATTTGTTGTATATTTGCTGGTGTCTTAATGAAATTGCCTTGTTCGAAAAAGAATCGTGCATCAAAAATTTGTATTTTAGGTATATATGACATTTTGATGTTTTAGATGGGGTATATATGAAATTATCCTTAAATACTTATTTGAGAGTAAGTTATATAACATCTTTTTTATCAAATTTCCCGAATCGAGTAACTGATAGTCATTTTAGTTTTTCTTTGGACATATGAGCCGACTTTGGTCGTCATAATTAGTGTATGTGGAATTTTGCATTACAGGCCATCAAGATTTAAGAATTTCCTTTGTGGCACCCACTAACTTTGACTAGACTTCGAGTGACTTGAATTTGATGCTCAAGTTGATAGCCATCCCATAAAACAACACCGTCACCAAATCATAAACCAAAATACAATGGAACTACTACTAATTTTCTTCCTTTTGCACTTACATATCTTCTTTCAAAATTCGCTGTCACAAATACTACCTCCAAACACCTCTGGCTATGCTTGCAACCTCAACCAAACAACACCCTCATGCCAAACATATGCCTTCTTCAGTGCCATGGGTCCGGACCAACTCGACTTAGCCTCAATAAGCGATCTTTTCTCAGTGAGCCGTCCCATGATTGCGAAACCGAGCAACTTAACGTCTGTAACTTCACCTCTTGTTCCTAATCAACCACTCTTTATTCCACTCACTTGTACATGCAACAAAGTCAACACCACTACAAACCTCTCTTATGCTAAGCTTAACTATACCATTAAGATGGGTGATACTTTTTACCTTGTATCCACGGACCTGTATCATAACCTCACAACCTACCAGTCTGTGGAAATAGTTAATCCTACCCTTGTCCCTACAAACCTTCAAATAGGTCAAGAAGTAACCTTTCCAATCTTTTGCAAGTGCCCAACACAAACACAAGTCCAGAATCAAGTGAATTATCTCATTTCATATGTTTTTCAACCACTTGACAACGTATCTTCTATTGCATCAAGGTTTGGTTCAACCACAAAGGCAATAGTAGACATAAATGGTAATAATATTCGCCCTTTGGACACTATTTTCGTGCCTGTTTCGCGGCTTCCTGAGCTAACACAGCCTTCTCCCACTAGCGTTCCACGTGGCCAAAGTAGTACCGAAAGAAAAGGAAAGGTTATTGGATTGGGAATTGGACTTGGAGTTTGTGGTATTTTCTTGATTTTGATGGGTGGTTTTTGGGCATATAGAGAGTCATTATGGAAGAGAAGGGTTAGGAAGGACAAGGGTATTGATAGAAGTAGCAAAAGAAATGATCAAGTGGAAGTTAGTTTGATGGCTGATGTTTCAGATTGTTTAGATAAGTATAAAGTTTATAGAATTGACGAGTTGAATGAAGCAACAGATAGTTTTGATGAAAGATGTCTGATCCAAGGGTCTGTTTATAAAGGTTATATGGATGGGAAAGATTATGCAATTAAGAAAATGAAGTGGAATGCTTGTGAAGAACTAAAGATCCTTCAAAAGGTACCAATAAGCTTTCATCTATCTTTTCTTTACTCATACTAAGCAGTTTTTCATAATCTTAAACATAACTTATAATTTAACGACAGATTCCTGCACAGTACTGGGGTGGCAATTCGGGGCGGGCTGGGGATGGCGGGTTCGGGCTAATAGGTTAGCGGGTCAGAAAACCCCGATTCGAATTTGACCCATTTAAATTATCGGGTCAGCTATGCCAACCCTAACATATTTACACATAACCCGAACCTAACTCATTTAACCCGTATACATACTTGGGTTAGCGGGTTAAATAGGTTACACGGGTTGAATATGATAAATAGGTTTCGGGTTGACGCATTTAAATCGTTTTATAAACAAAAGTAGACACATTACATGAGTTAAAAAGGTTAAATGGGTTTGCATGTCGACCCATTTAACAAGTATAATAAATATATAAAGTTTTAATTTAAGTAAAAAAATTTAAACGGGTTGACGGGTCAACTTGCTTAATTTATTCCTAACCCAAACCTGAGGTGTTTAATAAACATGCCAGTTGAGTCGACTCAAACCCGACCCAAAATCTATTATAAACGCAACTTGAACTTGTTAATTTATGTGTCGGTTTTAAATCAAAATTCGAGTCGGAAATTGCCATTCCTAATAGGTAGATGCGTCTACAAACTTTATACCTTGAATGTCTTTACTTTTGTTCACTTGCAAAAGAATATTGCAACCTTTTTTGGACTGTAGGACTAAATGCAATGTTTTTTCTATATACTCCAATTCAAGATTATTCTTATCACAATTATAATAATCATAAAAACTAACAAGTTTAAATAATATGATGTAATCATGTTACAATAAGTTGTATTTTACTAAATCAATGTTTTGTAGTGGACAAAACATATAAAGTATAAAAAACCCAACAAAAACCTTTTGCAAGTAGGACCATTTGACAATGGATTGGAGTATTATAAAAACATAGATTAGGTAAGTTGGATGTCTTATTCGCCAAAGTGTGATTAGTTTAAAGAACGATTACTTGGGTAGAATGACGATAGTTTATAGTACACATAGTATATATACGCTATACTTTCGAGACTCTTTTAAGCTTGCAAATCTTATTGAGCTTTGGATATAAAGCTTAAGCTCATGCTTGTTTGTTAAATGAACCACAAATTAGGCTTGAACTCGTGTTCATTTACATTCGGTCCATTTCGAGCTTTTAACAAGCTGATCATGATTAACAACGTGACTCATTTATACCTACGAATTCCTCGTAGGTTATTATTTATATCACATAGAAAGCATGAATGACTCTCTTTTTCAATTTTAAAATGTACAACCTTTTAAACTTAGAGTATAACACTTTATAACACAAAAACACTCATTTTCTTAAATGAGCAGTTGATTAGGTCCAAATTTTTAAATGAATACAAATATTAAAGCAAAATATACAATTAATTTTGCATAATTACATTCAAAAATTAACTAGTCAATAAATATAATTGATCTTGTTATTAAAACACCACTTACATAAAAAATACAAATTATAAAGAATATTGTACAACCAACTTAAACACAATTTCAACATTAAATGTTACTAATACAAATAACAAAACATATTTTACGAACTATTAAAAACAAAAAAAAAAAACAATTTAAAAAGTACAAATAATAAAGCTAAAATTACAAAATATATAAAACACGTTTCGATTCGGGTAACCACTGATATTTAAAATAAAAACTGAAATCGAACCACGATAAGATGGTTTATCCGATTTGTGGTTTTTTTGGATTCAATTTCTTAGTTATCGTTTTTCGATTTTGGATTTAGCGAGTCGGATCGGTTTGTCAGTTTCACAGTTTCTTTTAACACTCGTATCCATAAAACTTAGCTTTATATGAATCAAATAGGTGTTTGAACAATGCAAAAACATTTATTATCACAATTGTATATTAAAAAACATTGGGATTAGTTAAAGAGTTGAAATATGTCACATATAATTCTTGATATCCATAAATTTATTTTCAAAATGAACATGATAAAGTAAAATAATGATTCACCGAAAAAATTTACTTTAAAATACCCGCCTCCGCAATGCGTGAATACTTTACTAGTCTTTCATTAATCATAGATTTATCGTGCTAATACATAAAATTCTAAAAGTATTAAACGGACTTTAAACTCAGGTTTGGGCCGATTTATTAATCACCTAACGGGCTATGTCACTATAAAACACAATAATATGTACTTTTTTTTTTAATTCAAAACATATATTAGTCGGCCATTTTGTGGAATACTCCTAGTAGAGAAAGATCTCATATTTGTTATAGATTCAATGAACCAATCATGTTTATTTATTTTTTTATCAAAAAAATAATAATAATAATAATAATTCTCGTCGCGATGATGTATTTTTCGTAGTTTGAATATTTACTGTTTGCAAGATATGTTTGTTTAAAAAAAAGTGAAAAATAATTTTTTTATTAATTTTAATAAAAAGTAGATGGCTAAGATTAGTTCATTAGATTTATGACAAATATGAGATCTATTTTGATCTAAACTCTATTCTAGTATGGTTCATAATATTCTCCAGTCGTATGATAATCAATTAACAATAATATTCCAACTAATAACCAACAGTTAACGTCTTCTTCAGGATTTGATCCGAACTGTTTGGCATATTCCCACGCATTACGCACTCTTTCATCACTTTGTTCTCAACTCGTCTCACCTCCTAGGCGAGACAAGCTACCTTTAACTAGGAGCCTATTTTCCTTGTGCCCAGCTCCCCGAAAACAGCGTTCGGACTTGCATGTGTTAAGCATATAGCTAACGTTCCTTCTGAGCCAGGTTCTTGCCTTAGCTTCCATAAAAGTAAAAAACTAATCCTTTCCTCTTGAATTTTGAATTCACTCCAAAACTTTAAAGAAAACATTTTTTCTTTAACTCGACCGATAAGTTGAGGAATTCGGGCCTAGCCAGTGATGAATCCCCAGGAAGAGAGGAATATTGAATTACTCCTCCCTTCAGTCCAGTTTGAACCCGTCCCAGCAACGAACACCTTTTCTTAAGACCCTCAAACTACTTTATAAATAGCATATGACAGGGACTCTCGGGTTGAGCTCTTTCTTTCCTCTCATGGAGCATGAGCGAAACGGAACGATATCAAATCTATTAGTCGAAGAGGTCGTACCGTCGAGCGAGTTGGGGAGCTCGACTAAAGCCGACCTGAGGGAGGCCTACAACCATCGGCCTACTTTCCCCACTTTGAGCTATCCTTTTTGTGCCTTTCACTTTCGAGAGCTAGACCAGGCTTCCTTATCTGGCTTCCAGTCTACTAAGGGCAACTATGTTCTGATAAGGGCATCCAAGTGAATGACATCAAATCTGATTCCAAAGTTATGGTGGTCTTAAATTAACTAAACGAATACTCGTGCGTAGCAACGAGTTTTTATAGTGCCAGATATACTTATAATGATATTTTGGTTACACAAAACGTTACACAATACATTTTACCAAAATGTTAACTATATGTCGCTTTAAATCCCGTTGCTATACACGTGTACTTGTATAGTCTTTTATAATCCACAAACGTTGAATTTGCAGTTGGAGTTCTTGGGTTACTATTTGACCGAGTTAAGCTTGTTAGAGTACAATTATCTTAAGTTTTACATGTATTCTCAAGTAAAGTATTCTAAAGTCAACTTTTATAGTTTTGTGTGTTTCCTTAAATCATGTGTTTCCTTACCTAAATTTTAAGTTTTCAAGATTCTTGAATCATTTATCACGGTGGCTGAAAAGATGAGACATGATGGATTGTCTTCTTCTTATAGTCGTCCCCCAAGAGGTGGGATTGAAGATAATCAACACAGTCTTCTTCAAGCTCGTGTTTCTGACTTGATTATTCCTCAAATGTTAGACCGCTGGACTTGGTCTTTGGATGCTTCAAGCGAATTTTCGGTGAAATCGGTACGCAATCTTATTGATGATTATATTTTGCCTTCGGAGGATATTCCTACTAGATGGGTTAAATTCATTCCCATAAAGATTAATATTTTTGCTTGGAGGGTGTTTTTGGATAAGTTGCCTACTCGGTTGGACCTTTTACTTAGAGGTGTCGATATATCCTCTATTATTTGCCCTTTATGTGATGCTTCAGTTGAGTCTTCTTCGCATCTTTTCTTCTCTTGCCCCTTGGTTTTTCAAGCGAGAAGTAAGGTGTCGCGTTGGTGGGAGCTAGATGACCCCGTCTTGCATTCTTACGATGAGTGGCTTACATGGTTCAAAACCAATCCGTTATCTAAGAATTTGAAAGTTGTGTTTGAAGGAGTTTGCTATGTGATGTGGTGGTATATCTGGAGATTTAGAAATCGTCTCTTATTTGACAAGTGCAAACCCCGAAAGGAGCTTATTTTTGATGACATAGTTCAATTGACTTTCAATTGGGTTTCTAGTCGTTGTAAATTTTCTTTTAAGTGGGTTACTTGGATGCAAAATCCTAACCTTATTAGCATGTAATTTTTCTAGCTTCTTGCTGGTTTATAATAAATTTGCCGTTAAAAAAAAAATGTGTTTCTTTAAATAAATTTTAAGTTTTCATGATTCTTAAATTTTTAAGAAATGGGTTACACCCATTATATGTACTGTTCCATTGATCACGATCAGTATGTATGCAATGTTCTTGTATTTTGTTGGTAAAGCTGTCTTGATATTTTTATGGGGGATTGTCTTACAAAAGGCAAAGACTAGCTAGCTGTATTCTATCTAAGCTTGGTTTTTTTATTAATACAATTCAACCTTTTACCAAAAAAAAAAAAAAAAAAAAAAAGTTTTCGAGATTTTTGAATTTTCAAAAAATGAGTTACAACATTATATCATTAGTAGGCACAACAATCATTTTTCATAGATTAAACATCTTAGAAAATTTCAATTCTTTAACAATCAAATGTGTAATACTTCCCTATCTCCCTTAACAAACATCTCACATATTTATCGCGAGATTTTGTAAGGTCTTTTTGGAAATAAATATTCCCTTTTGCGATATATTGGTTTCGCAAAAAATCTGGTGATAAAATGACCTAGAATACAATTGTTAGCTTCTAAACAACTAATTTCAAAAACACTAGAACTAGTGAATGTATTAATCTTTGGCGTGTTGATTTATAATTGTCTTCCTAACCAGTAAATTTCGATAGAAGTGGTTTGGCTATTGGAGTATCTGTTCAATTTTATTCCCATTCTGGTTCGGGTCTCCAGAATCTATAGACCACATTCTTTCTACCTGTGATCTGTGAAGCCAGATTGGCTTCGACTCCTTGGAGATCCTGTCCTATTTTTGGCGACTGCGTCTCTTTTTTCTTTTTATTTTGGACTGGGCCTATTTCCTGTTAGATGATAGATAATTTGGCCACACCCGAGATAAGTCATCACTATATAGAAGTGAATCCTCAAATTCATAAAATGTCATTTTTCATAACATGTATGTTATATTGCTTCTATGAAGTTATGAGTTACTTTATATGTTTTAAGGATATATTGTTCAACTTTTCTGTTATGGTACTTTTATATTCTTTCTATAAGTAAAGAGCTTATGCATTAATTGTCAAAACATTTATGTAATTTTCCTTTCTTATGAAGGTAAACCATGGCAATTTGGTTATGTTGGAAGGTTTTTGCATAGATTCCAATAATGCAAATTGTTATCTAGTTTATGAGTATCTTGAAAACGGATCTCTTTATACACGGTTACATGAGAGTAAGACAGAGAGGCTAAGTTGGAGAAGAAGACTACAAATTGCCATTGACATTGCAAATGGTCTTCAATATATCCATGAACACACTAGGCCACGAGTCGTACACAAGGATATCAAGAGTAGCAATATTCTCTTGGACGCACAAATGAGGGCTAAGATTGCTAACTTTGGGCTAGCTAAATCAGGATGCAATGCTATAACAATGCATATTGTAGGAACTCAAGGATATATCGCTCCTGAGTATTTATCAGATGGAGTGGTATCTACGAAAATGGATGTTTTCTCTTTTGGGGTTGTTCTGCTTGAGCTCATTTCTGGGAGGGAGGCTGTGGATGAAAATGGGAAGGCTTTGTGGGTAGAATTTTACGAAACTTTTAATGGGAATGTAGAGAAACACAAACATAAGCTAAAAGGGTTCATTGATGATTTTCTATTGAAGGAGTCAAGCTCAACCGATAATGTTATGAATATTATGTCAATCGCGATTGCTTGCTTACATAAAGATCCTTCAAAAAGGCCTGGTATGGTGGACATTGTCTATGCGTTGTGTAAGAGTGATGATTTGTTCACCGATATCTCTCAGGATGGCTTTTCGCCACGCCAAGTTATTGCAAGATAGGTCTAGTTGGTATAGCCATATCGTTACAAAAAAGTAAAATTATTATCATGTATGATATGATACATCTTCTCACAATATTTCACTTCATCTTATCGACATGTTTATTTGGAAATGAATTTATGAAAACACCCTCATCATCGTGGGCAGTTTCCCTTTTTTTTAACAATAATAATAGTGAGACGAAAAGTAATTCTTTTTCTTGATACCTCAATCGTAAGATTAGATATATACAATTTCACTTTACTAAATTTCTAATGATAACATAGTTCGGAGGGACTATTATTTTCTAGCATATTTAGAGACTAATCTCGATCCATCATCAATTTAATTGGATCTAAAGGTGGAGTTTATATCCATACTAGCTTATACACCTGTGAAATCAATGGTATTTAGAAAGGAATTATTCATTCAGGAATTACGTGTGTGTATAAATTAACAAATAACAACGAGCGTAAATTTGTGATGATCTAGCTGCGGTTGCGAAGTCCAGGTTGCCTAAAGACATGCTCTTGGTCTATTATCATGGTCAGTTGCAATTAACATTTCAATATGAATCAAATATCATGGCAAAGGCACATGAGATTAGTGCTAGGGTGGATGCTAGGGAGAATACAATTGAAGAATTCCAGCTACTTTGTGGGTCTGATTCTTCTTTGAAGGGGATAACAGATATGATGCGCATGCAGACTGAGGACCTTACTAAGGTGGAGAGGTTTTTGACTGTTGTGACCCATTTGCATGTCCGTCTCCATGATTTGCGCCTGTTTATTGAAAAGTTTGAAGCCACGGAGTATTAACTTGTGGTGCAATGATGTCTTTTGACGCTGTTTGGATGTCTTTTGAAGCTGCTGTTTTTTGGATGTAGGGTTAGTTGTTTATGTTTTGTAGTATTGGTTGTTTGTGATTGTTTAGGTCATGTTAAGATGTAGTTAAAGTTGGTGAATATCTTTCGAGCCCTTGATGTTGGCTGTTTCTTATGGTAGTGTTGGCTGGTTGGTATGGTTTAGTGTATAGGTGGAAGGTTGGTTTATGTAATTACCATGGTTGGGTATCAATGTTAGTCACTTTGTTATTTGCAACTGTAATGTTTCAATGAATGTAAATAACTGCGGAAAACTAGAAGTGGGGAGGGTTGAATAGTTTTGCCGATTTTAAGTTTAGTTTCAAAAACTTTAGATTCGATCTTATGTGAATTCGTATGGATGGATAGAAAGTAGAAAGAAATAAGTAATGTAAGTAATGAAAGCAAATAAAGTAAAGGATAGAAAGTAGTGACACAAGTGATTTATAGTGGTTCGGCTACAAGGACACCTTTCTTGCCCTACTCCACTCCCCGAGTCTCCTACTCGAGAGTTCAAGCACTATGTCAACAAGCTCCTTCAACATGGCGGAGAAGCCTCACAATGTCGCTTACACTTTTTCCGGTACAAAGCTACATACCGAGTCCTTAACACGGCGGACCAAACCAACACAACTATAACACAACAACTATGTGAAATATGAAATACAAAATCTTGCTACAGAAATCTTGCGGGGGAACAAATCAATCAAGGACCCCTTGCTTGGATGACTTGTAGTATCTCGTGATCTCGCCTTTGAGAAGGACCTATATGACAATCACAACAAAAGAAAGAAGAACTACTAGATAGATCAAGAGATCTGAGATTAGAAGAGAAAAGTAATATATGAGAGAGTTTGTAAGAAGAGGGGTGAATAACAATGAAGAAATGGCTCATTATTTATAGGCAAAAATTTCTACTGTAGCCCGGTTCCCACAGATCTCTCACTTGGGGGATCCGTCCAGTGCAATCCAAGGGATCCGGGAAACTGGGTTGTACCAGTCCGGGTTTTGGGTTGCAAACCGGGTCATGGGTCATGGGTATGAGCCTTGGGTACCCAACAAGGTACAATGTATCTAGAAATTGGGTCATGGGTCTTGGGTTATGGGTTATGGTTTTGCTCCATGGGTATGGGTCATGGGTCTTGAATAATATCCATCCTATTAAACCATTACAACAAATGAATTATTATAACATTTTATGTAAATGACCAAATGTATATACTATACAAAAATAACATGTATCCTTATAATTTTACTTATGATAACTTTATATTTGTTATCAACAAAACACAAAGAGATTGCTAAATATGAATAAACTTTTTTACGGTTTATTTATATTAACAATCTCCCCCATTTTGTTGATGACAAAACATAATGTTATGATGAGTAAAACTTAAGATTAAATGTATGTTTTGAAAGCATATGTAAGTTTTACTTCTTTTCCCTCTTTTTTTCGAAACAAAAAGCGAACCTAACGAAGAAATTAAGTGTGGAAAAAATATAATCCACGAAGCACTAGCTCCCCTTTGACGGTAGCTCCCTTTAGCATTGGGTGTCAAGTGAGAAAATATAATACCTACAAAAAGAATGTTAGTAGAAACATGTAATATAATCTTGTATGGGACGAGAAACAAGATGGAGAGCCAAGTTATGTAAACAAAGCCTTGTAATAAAATACCAAAGTGTAGTGGTATATAGGCCACATACAAAATGCAAAACTAAGAACAAGGTTTGTTCTTGAAAGTGACTAAAAAATAGATAAACTAGTAATATCATTCCTTCCATGCTTGCATATGGTTAGTTATGGAAGTTTTGGTGAGTGATGATGTTGATGCTATCAAGGATGTGGTTGAGTATGAATCGCATCTCGTCCCTTATTTCCATTGCAAGTTCCCTAGTGGATTGACAATTTTTGCAATGTAAGTGGTGAGGATAGTGTGGGTGGATGGTTTCCGGGTAAGTTTGATTTGTGGAAAACGGAATATGTGATGGACATATTGGAAAATATGGATCAAAGTCCATGATGTTGGTTAATGGTGGAATATAAGAACCTAGATGTTCTTGTAAAATAATGGGAGCTAAAGGTGATGAAGTTGCAAGATCTTTGTAAAGTGTGTTTGGAGATGTTGGTGGTGTTAAAAAGACTAGTTCTTTTGGGTTTAAGTTGGTACTTTTGGATGGTTGAAATGGAGTGGGTGATGGACTAGACACTGGTAGTGGGTTTGGCTTCGGAGTCTTAAAGAGTTCCGATAGGGTGATTTTAGGTAGAGACTCGGTGGGTGAGGGTGGTGATGAGCTTGTGGGAGATGATGGAGGTACTACAATGGAATCATTTGGTGGTAAATGAGTGGTTGGTGATGGACTTTTAGACAATGGTTTAGCTAAACAACAAGGCCGGATGCTAATCCGTGTGGCCCTTCTAGATTTGGGCGGTGGCACTACGGAAGGTGGTAGAATGAAGTTTTGGATTTCTTGAAAGGGATTGTTTTCACTAGGTGGTTCAACAATTTTGGAAGATCTTTTGGATGACATGATGATGATTGTTTGTGAGGTTGAGAGTGATGGATATGCAAGCATTTTGGAACCTTATATATAGAGAAAATAATGCATTGTAATAAATGCTAAAACCAAAATGTGGGCTAAAATCGAATGATTAGATATGAATTTAAGGCATGTGATCATGAGAACACAAGCATTAAGTAACATACTCATTAATGAAAGAGCTAAAATGATAAAAAAAAATATATGAAGGTTTATAGCCAAACTGACAAAAATAGAAGAAAATGTTTTGCTTCTGTCCCACGATTCCCATGGATCTGCTCCTTTAGGGAACTGTCCTGAGTAAAAGTTGGGATCCGTGGTACTGGTGATCTCAGGCAACTCAAATTTTCCTTTTGGAAACATTGGTTCCTAGTGTGTGCCTATATGCAACCCATTTGGAGTTGCAGTTATCTCGACTCCTAAAAAGAGAAAAATAAACGAAGAAGTGAAAAGACATATTATTATGTGAGATAAACCGAGTGATCCTTAATTCATTTTTGCTTAAATGAATGTACACGAAAACACATATTAGTTATGTGATCCCTTTAGCATTCAAAAGACATGAGATGCAATGAAAACAAGTTTTTACTTTTTTATTAATAATGAAAAGGTTTGTCCTAGACGTGAGAATGTTTTTAGGAAAGTGATATGGGGAGAAGTATCCTTTTATAAAGAATTCCAAAAAGTTTCTTGTATAAAAGAAAGTTTAGTTTTGAATATCCCCATATTGTTTGTGAGTTGTGTGTGAAATAGAAATCCTAGACTCAGCAAAGAAGGTAAGGCTAACGTTTACATACCTTGTAGAGTTGAGAAACATATTATGACGATTGTTCCATGAGACCAAGACCAAGACAAAGCAAGTTGAATTGTTCCCGCTTCAACGGTTTGGTGAGGACGTCGGCAATGTTATCTTCGGATGATACCTTCTCAATAGAAATGTTACCCTTTTGAACATTCTCTCCTAAGAAGTGATGACGGATCTCTATATGCTTGGTGCGAGAGTGCAACACTGGATTCTTGCTTAAGTCAATAGCACCTATGTTGTCACATAAAATGGCTATGTCACTTAGATGAATGTCGTAGACAACTAACGCTTGTTTCATCCATAGTGCTTGTTGGCATGCTTTGCCAGCGGAGACATATTCTGCTTCAGTTGTTGATATGGCCAATGCCATTTGCTTCTGCGAGAACCAAGATATTAAACAACATCCTATAAAAGTACATACACCACTTGTACTTTTTCGGTCAACATAATCACTTCCATGGTCAGAATCTGCATATACAATAGTTTCTACCCCCGTTCCCTTAGGATACCATAATCCCAATTGAGTCGTACCCTTAATGTATCTAAATATTCTTTTGACAGCTTCTAGATGTGAAGTTTTAGGGTCTTCTTGAAACCTAGCACATAGACAAACACTAAACATGATATCCGGCCGACTAGCCGTAAGATAGAGAACACTACCAATCATGCCACGATATTTTGTGTTATTAACGAATTCACCATCTTCATCTTTTGTAAGTTTAGTATCGGATGACATTGGTGTTCTTATGGGTTTTGACTCATCTAAACCAAATTTCTTTAACATTTCTTTTATGTATTTGGATTGATTAAAGAAGATACCATCTTCTAGTTTTTTGATTTGTAGACCAAGAAAGAAACTTAGTTATCCCATCATACTCATTTCAAACTCATCATGCATGATTTTTGAGAAATCATCACACATGTCTTGACAAGTCGATCCGAATATAATATCGTCCACGTATATTTGAACAATATTTATATGTGATTCCTTTTTCTTTGTGAAAAGTGTATTATCAACTAACCCCATTGTATAGTTGTTTTTAATTAAAAATGATTTGAGTCTATCATACCAAGCCTTTGGGGCTTCTTTAAGACCGTAAAGAGCTTTCTTTAGTTTGTACACTTGTTTAGGTTTTTCAAAATCGATAAAGCCCGGAGGTTGAACTACATAGACTTCTTCATTAATAAAACCATTTAGAAAAGCACTTTTAACATCTATTTGAAAAAGCTTAAGATCATTAGCACAAGCATACGCAAAAGTTATTCTTATAAACCTTAATCTAGCCACGGGAGCATAGGTCTCATCAAATTCTATGCCTTCTTGTTGACTATACCCTTGGGCAACAAGTCTAGCTTTGTTTCTAGACACTACACCATTTGCATCTAACTTGTTTTTATATACCCATTTAGTTCCGATTGTGGTTTGTTTATTAGGTGGAGGGACGAGTGTCCAAACATCGTTAGAAATAAATTGATTTAACTCTTCTTGCATAGCCATTACCCAACTTTCATATTTTATGGCTTCTTATGTATTTTTAGGTTCTATGGTTGAGACAAAACAAAATAAACTACTTTGGTTTTGGACTTGAGATCTTAAGGTTCTTTCATTTAACTTTCCTATAACCTTATCTACGGGATGATCTTTAAACTCTTTAATATTGATGATTTCATTGTTTAATGGTTCATCTTCTTTATTTTTATTTTCCTTGATTTCTATGGCTTCTCTTTCGATTATCTCGTCATCGACAAGAGGTTGGGTAGGTTTAGGTGGACTTTCATCAAATCTTACGTTTAAGTATTCTTCAACCTTCAGAAAGGGTAAAATGGTCATAATACTTAAAGAAAGACAAAAATGTCAACATTAATGTTTAAAAGAGTTATTTTTTTAGTTCGCTACGCATAAATGCCATTCTTGAAAAGTATAGTGCTTTAAAAGGTTATTAACCCTAGAAAAAAGGATCCTTGACCATATCAAGGAATCTAAAGAACATGATGAGAGAATTGAAAAAATGATGAAAACATTCGTAGAAAACATAGTTTCTTCTCTCAAGACTCATGAAGACCGCATAAAGAGTTTGGAGAAGAGTGTGAATTCAAGTTCAAAAGCCATAACAGATTACCTTGCTGCACGGGAAGAAGAAGTTGTTAATACAGTTGAAACAATCTTTGAAGAGCCCACTACCTTTTCGGAGAAGGTCAAACGAAGAATCAGCAAGGAGAAACTCTTGCTTCTTGACGTTGGAACTCTCCGGGTAAATGTTCCTCTTGTTAATTCCATTAAGACTCATGATAACAATATTTTGCAGGAGTTAAGTGACGATTCCGATGAGACAGTTCAACTTAACGAGAGATGTTTAGCAGTTTTAAGGAATGAGCTGGCGCAAAAGGAAAAAGATCCTGGTTGTTTCACTCTCCCTTGCTTGATCGGGAGTCTCAATATGTGTAACGCCCTAGCTGATCTTGGAGCGAGCATAAGCATAATGCCTCGTTCAATGTTCCTACTTATGGGAATCGGAGACCTTAAGCCAACCAAAATGAAGATTGAAATGGCCGATCGATCCATGCAGTCACCATTGGGAATCGTGGAGAATGTTTTGGTAAAGATAAAAAAAAATTTCTTCCCAGTTGATTTCGTGATTCTGGATATTCCCGAAGACAACCGAATACCTATCATTTTAGGAAGACCAATGCTTGATACTGCCCATTCAAAAGTGGATGTCTTCGCCCGAAAATTAACTCTCGAAGCTAACGGGGAAGTTGACACATTTAGACCTAATGAACTTCTATCCACCCCTCAAAAAGTTTGTTCAATTGACCTTAGTGGTGATTTTGGTGATGCATTGGAAGATTTTCTTAGTGACTCCCCGAAAACTCCTACAAATCTTGGTGAGATAGCTTCAGGGAAGGATTTCGATGTGTTCGTAAATTTTGAAGAGGAAGACTTAGGAGTCAGTGCTGATGATTTCACTAGCAAAAATGGTCCATTGGAACAACAACTTTGAAAAGACTTTTTCACAATCTAACCAACCCAAGTTTTATGAGACGGGGGCTCGAATCCATCATAGGAACCCCAATTATCTGAAAATTTCATGCAAAATTAGGTTCATTGATTTCCATCCATTCATCGACATAGATTCCCCAGCTAACATCATTTCTAAGGAATGCTACAACCAGGTTATGGAAAAAGAACTTGAATGTAGAGGAAAAAATTTCCTAGGTATTACAACAAACATCCGTGTCTTTGTTAGGACTCACTCATTTTTGGTCGATTTTGTGGTTTTGGATGACTTTAGCGAGTTTATACAAGATGGGCTAACCGGGGTAATTTTTGGGAAACCCTTTCAAGAACTATCTGGGCTAGACAAGGATAAGAAATAAGGGTTGGTATGTGTTAATACAAATAAGCCGTAAAAATGTTTATTTATATTTTACGATCTTCTAATGTTTTGTCGATAACAAACGTAAAATCAATTTAACGAAACAAATAAAATACGTAAATGGTTTGAGCTAATAGTTTTCTAACACACTTACGTTTTCACATAAAACACTAAAACAAGTATAAGTGATTTTATGATTTAGTAATACATATGTACAACAACTAGTGTTTACATATTGGGCAAATATATACATAACTAGTATGTATTATAATAGGTAAAAACTACAACCCATGGAGCATATCCATAACTCATGGTATTAACCCACACCCACTTGACTAGATACATTGCACTCATTAGATACATTGTATCTAAAGAAATACCCATGGAACAATCCATAACCCATGACCCATGACCCACAACCAAAATACCCATGGGCAAAGAGGAGCGTCCCACGGATCCCTAGCATTACACTAGACGGATCCCTTGAGGGTGGGATCCGTGGAACAGAAGATGTTTTCTCTCTATAAATAGTGAGCCATTTCTTCATTGTTTCTAACCCCTTGCTCACAAACTTTCTCCCTGAGTTAAAAACTCTCTAACCCCAGATCCAAGTGATCTATGTATGTAGTTTTGTTTTCGTGTGATCCTCTAGGTTCCTCTTAAAGGCGAGATCACCACCTTTGAAGTCAAGCAAGCTCAAGTCCATGAGTTGCCATGCTTCCTCATCATCAAGACTACTGAAGTTATCTTGTTGATGGTTCTTTTCTTTCTACTAAGAATTTTAGTGTTGAAGACATTAGTGAAAGATGTCTCAAGTGTCAAGACGAAGACATTAGTGAAGGGTGTCGATCGTCCGTGTTGTAGGCATTAGTGAAAGGTGCCTAGAAGTCAAGTCACAAGACATTAGTGAAGGGTGTCTTGAAGATCTAGGAAAAGGCATTAGTGAAAGGTGCCTAAGATGTACATTCGATATGGTGTGTTTCGATGTACAAGATAGATTAGTATTGGATCCAAGGATATTGATATCCTTGATGATGTTGTAATAAGGAGTTGGTCTCCTTTGGGTTTAGGTGTCGTGTAGTGTTGGGTAGTAGTTCCTCCATTTTAATGGAACTCGGTACTTAGCCTAGTACCGGATAAAGGGTAGGCGACGTTGTGGTAGGTGTGGTTCATCTTGGTGTAAAGAACCCGATGGTTAGCCTAGTACCGGATAAAGGGTAGGCGATGTTGTGGTAGGTGTGGTTCACCTTGGTGTAAAGAATCCGGTGGTTAGCCTAGTAACGGAAAACGAGTAGGCAACGTTGTGAAGGTTTCTCAACCATAAGGAGTCGGTGTTGTGTAGTGATTAAGAACTCTCGAGTAGGTGACTCGGGGAGTGGAGTAGGGCAAGGAAGGTGTCCTTGTAGCCGAACCACTATAAATACTCCCGTTGTGGTTTTGTGCTTCTTACTCTTTATCTTTTCATTACATATTTATATTTCTATATGTTTGTTGATCAACATCCAACACACATCCAAATAGATTGACATAAGTCGATCTAAATAGTTTAAAACAAGTTTTAATTGGTAAAACTATTCAACCCCCCCCCCTTCTAGTTTTCCATAATTGGCATCAGAGCTTCGTTACCAAGTTTCTTAAAGTATATTGTACTTCAAAAACTTGATACGTTCCGTGGTTAATTGAAAACTACAAAGAAGGTTTTTCATTAAAACAAACACCATGTCTTTTAAAAACTCTCTGTTTGGATGTTGATTAGATGACAACATTTTTCTCATTATTTATTCTTCATTTAATTGCACTAATCCTCTATGTCATGTTGCCTAGTTAAAGCTCATACCTACCAAGCCATAGGAATCGCTTGGTAACAAGAATATCTTCCCAAAGAAGGTATCTTTAACACAAAGGAGCCGGAATTGTCTACTGACATTTGCTGTGTCATTTGTAAAGACATTCCTAAGTGCATTAGAGGTATGACTTTCTACTTATCTCTAAATGACATTAGCTTGATAAATAAGTATGCTTACATAGGTATTTATATCTTTTGTGCATATACATGTATTACATGTAGCTTCATTAGGAAGCCTTCTCTTACATACGTGTTACTTGGTATATAATACTTGTGTTTTATTTCACTTAATCCAAAAACCATATCTTTCTAATAATAAAACAAAACACAAATCTCAAAAATTCCTCCTTCCCCATAAATAAACCCTTCGTCGTCCACTCTATCAAATCCCCACTTTTTCAAATCTTCCACTTTCAAAAATTACCTCTCATTCAAAACTTCATCTTCCTCTTCATCTCATCTCATCTCAAACCAAGACCAAGAAGGTTCATCATCAACATGGTTTACATCGCCCTCGTGATCATCGCCTTAACACTCATCGCTCTTGTGTTCCCTATGATGAAGTTCTCATACGGAGACATATACTTTGTGTTGTTAATCTACATTGGGATTATATAGCCAATCCTTTGTATCATTCGTAGCATTGAAATGAAATATTACTAGTTTATCTAGTTTATTATCTTAATGTGTTTTCTAACATTTTTTATTTTATATCTTTCGTATCTTTTCGTGATACATTAGAAACCATTAATGCATACTAAAAGAAAATGTAGGCTAATACACATATCTTGGTATAAAACTATTAAACTATGGTTTTATCAAAAATCTGCTTCTGTTACTACAGATCCACGGATCCATGTAGATATACTAGTCGGATCCCTGATAGAAGGGAACCGTACTTCTGGATAACTGATTTTTCATGCAAAATAAAAAAACACCTTCTTCCTAAAAGAAATGTTCCACTACAATGTCAAACATTAAGTGAGTTAAATGTAATTGTTAATAAACATCTTGTTAAAACGTTAGGTAATCATTGTTTTACCCGTAATACGTCACATTCTATTAACTTCTCTTTCCTATAGGTTTCGCTATGTCGCATGAATATGAGTTTGATTTTTCACTCACTAGCGTCTACACTCCTAACATCTCCCTTGAGCCCAACACACCAGGCAATCATGTCCGTGGGTTCAATAATCTCGAGACCCGTCACTTTCACGAAGGACGTATTGTCGATACTCCTCTACAATACGAAGAAGGTATCAATACCTCCTTCCGAACCATAGGATTGGAATGTCTTCTCGAAATTAACGAGAAAATATGTCCAAGGTTTGTATTGTAATTCTTCCGTCAAGTCGAACTCGTTCGTAACGAGGATCGCTCTCTATCTCTTTGGTTTTGGATCAAAAACCAAAAGTTCGTTTTAACCCTTGGACAATTTGCTCAAATTCTCCAAATTCCAAATCATGGACAATGTGCCTTCACCGAAGATTGGTCTCTTGATTCTCTCTTCAACTTTCGTGAAGAAAATAGTCCATATTGTTCACACATACCTTCCCCACAAGACGTGACTCACACAATATGCAAACCTCGACCCTATTACTCCGATCCAAACATTATCTATACAAAGGATATCTGAGAAGAGTACAAGGCTCTCGCACTCATCCTACGGGAAAATGTTTGGAGTCTTAGGGGAAATCGAGAAATCCTTCCCGCTTGTTGTGCTCACATAATGTATTGTTTGCTAACACAACAACCATACAATCTCGCCTACTTCTTCGCAAGGCGAATTGTAAATCTTCAAGGCTCCAAAAACAAACTCATCCCTTATGGAATGTTCTTGACGCGCCTTTATCATAACATCATGTACTTCCACCCTCAATTTCAAAGTCCATTGTACGTACTTGTGAACAAGATGATGAAACCTCTAAACACATCTCTCATGAAGACTTTCTTCATTCCTGAGTTGGCTAACACTCATCAACCATTTGATGATCCTTCTAGCGAAAACGCTCAAGGAACTTAGTAGTATTTCAAATAGGGTCAATCCTTAGTATTGATTCTTTATCAATGTAATCCAATTTCTTTCATGAAATAAAACATCTTACATTTGATATCTTAGTGTTAGAACCTCTTAAACTAACCTTGAAATATAATGCATTGTCAAAACCATTGCATACCTTTAGTAAAGGTTCTGCTTAGCAGATAGACGGATCCGAAAGTTTGTGCTAGACGGATCCCTACTCTTAGGGAACCGTCGGATCCGGCAAACAGAAAATGCAATTGCAATCATTGTATTTCAAAAATGTCCTTAGAACACTTCACACTAAGCTAAACATAGTGCCTTAAGGCAAATTGAGTCCTTATCAAGTTAAGTAGATTTTTTCGTACTCACGTATAACTCACTTAGATCACACACAAGACGCGTGTAGATCTATCGTTTCACTTAAACCCATTAATCTTCCGCTCTGAAGCTTACTCACCATTTCTCACATGATCCCTCATATCTAGCTTTGGAAATCTTTCAATTATGGCAAAATTGATCATAATCATCCTTACCTCAAAATTGGTCAAAATTGATCAAATTCTAGTTTTTTCATCTTAAAGCCGTTAGTATATTTTCCAAAACATTATCCTAAGTCACTATCTGATCTCTAGGATCATTTAGCTCCATTTGACACTCTCATAATCTTTAGTGTCATCTTTGTTCATTTATTGGTACTCATGAAAGTTCCAATTTCTTCCATAAAAGGCAATCATTAGATACACCACTCATTACCCTTAAGTATTTAATCACCTCTTCATTTAAGACACTTAGATGAACTGAAACACTCAAGAAGAAATAGGCATTAGACCTTAAAAACATCATTGCTATCTTATCTTAGCTGCTGAGAGACGGATCCCTAGGATTAGCCTAGGCGGATCCCTCATTGGAGGGAACCGTGGGATCCGTATGACAGATTTATGTCAACTCTAGCTAAAAAAATCATTTCAAGCTCATCTTGCTAACTTAAACACTCCATCTCATCTTAAATGAGTTCCTAGATCAGTACAACTCTGAAGTTGACTCTTGTGCATGTTAATCATTACATTCCAATGAATTTTAGTGGCCTAAGTCTTGAATGCACTTGCCAAATCCATTGCTTTATAAACCACATTGTTAGGACTCCTAAAGTCATTATCTTCATCCTCATTTTCAACACTTAGAAATCTTTACAAACCTCTTGAAATCATCTCATCATGAGGAAAGCTCCAAGTGGTAACTCATCCACCAAAGAACCACCCAAGAAAATTGCTCGTGTTATACACGAAATCTCTTCAACCGAATCATCTCCGGTCAAATCCACAAATGCAAGGATTTCTCCTCCACCAATCAAACCAATCCCTAAAAGGATAGTACCTACAAAACTACCTATGCTAAACACCACCATACCTCCTAAGCCAAACAATCCCATCTCCACTAAACCATCACCATTTGTTCCTAGAGCTATCTCATTCACAACTCCACTATCATCACCACACCTCTACGATTTAGAGGATTTGCCTCCTAGGCCGTCTCATCCTCCTCCACCGGCAACATTCTCCTCATTAGGAGAAATAATGGTACAAAATCAAAGTGTCGAGTCAACACTAGCTCCAGCTTCCTTTTCACCATCACCATCAAATAATCCCATTTGGATTATGAGAAATTATCAAAGTCAACCACCCGACCATATGGAAGTTGACACTTCTCTACCACCACCATCATTCTTGGTCGAGCCATCTTCAAATGCGCCTCCACCAATTCCTCCATCGTTTGAGGCTCCTCAACCCTCTTCTCTTGATCCTTCGCATCAAGCAATTTCTTTTCTTCCACCACCACTGCCTAGCCATGACAAAGATTGTTATCATTGTCAACATGTTGAAAGTTTGATACATGAAGTACGGGAAGACCAATGTTTCATGTTCTATCACCTCCTCGAACGTTTCGACGAGATTAAACCTAAACAAACTTGAGCAAAAGGATTTTAGTGGTGTCCTAGTATCAAGCGTTACTTAGATAAGTCTAGTAATTCCAAGTCATGTATCATTCATTTTCTTAGTTTTTAGAGTCATGTATATCATACCTCTAGTTTTATTAAATGAAATTACATGATACTTGATATATTTTTGAGTATATGATTATGTTGTATAATACATATCTCACTTTGATGTTAACATTATTTGTTATATCACCATTGCTGAATTTAGTCATCAGCCAGACGGATCCCTGATACTTGCCTAGATGGATCCCCCAAGGAGGGAACCGTGGGATCCGTGCAACAGAAAACTATTTTTTCTACTAACTAATCATATTTGAAGGAAATTATGCATTATACTTGCTTTCTAACCTTTGTTTTGTAGTTATTCAATTTACACATGAAGACTTTGACACCATAAAGCTAGGGGAGCTTTGTGTCAAAGCAATACATTGCAAAATCACTTGCAATATTAGGATTACATTTCATGACGTCCCTTTGCAAAGTTGCAATCATCAAGGGGGAGTGATATGTGTCTAAATACACATATATTTTATATTGTTTAACCCTATAAAAACTTCTGAAAACACTCAGAAATGCCACAAAATACTATAAATATCATTGAAATGTGTTTTTATGTGTTACAAGTGCAAAAGGATTGAAAACTGATGAAAAATAACAAAGTTTACATAATTTACAGTTTCAGTCCCTAAACTTTCATAAATTGGCAAATCTAGTCCCTGGTAATTCAAAACTTGTAAAATATCATTAAAGGTCCTTGGGGATTCACAAGTTGTTAGAAATAGTCCTTTGAAGTTAAAATTGCATATTTACAACTTTGGTCCCTCAACTTTGAAAAGTGTCAAAAATGGTCCCTGGGTTATTTAAAATGGAAAATTAATAAATATAACCCTTGTACTATTCATAAATGGCATAATCGGTCCTTGTGTTAACTTTGGAAAAATTACAGGTTTAACCCCTCACTTTCAGAATATTGCATAAATGGTCCTTGTGATTAAACTACAAACCAACCGGACCCTTTTGTATTATTAACCCAGCCAAGCCCATGCAACAAACAAACCCAGGCCCAATCCCTTTATAAATAAAACCAGGGTCAACCTTGGTCAAACCCACTCCACCCTTATACTCCTTCCTCCCACACACTGTAAAACCATACCACCCTTCCACCTCCCTGGTATTCCACCTCCACTTGCTCACCCACTCTCCCAATCCTGTTCCCTCCACCTACACTACATACCAAGAATCATTAATTGTTCTAAAAATGCTCCAAGTTAACCAAAACAGTAACAAGAATTTGGCGCCAAAAGTGAAAATCAAAGGATGGGATCATTTTGACCAATCCAATGGCCAGAAGAGGGAGAGAGACACTCACCGAGGCATATAAAAGAGGAAGAAGACTGAAGAAAAGGGGGTCTTGTTTTTTAGACCAATTCGTAGTGTAATTTACATTGTGTTTTTAAGTTTCACGTAAAAGACTTCTGGGTTTTGTTAATTCTGTATTGTATGAATCATATTAATCATAATTCAAGTGTTTTCATTAAGCAATTCCAAGTTTACAGCCTTAATTCATTTTCCCGCCAAATTTGTTCATTGTCAATTTTTACATTTTAATCTGTTACAATGGTTTAAATAAGCTTCTTCAAGCTTATTCAAGCTTATTTAAGTGAATTAAAGCAGTTTCATGTCTGTTTGCAATTTTCTAAAAAAAAAGTCAACAAAAGTCAAACCTGGTCAAACTGCAGTATTATACTCATTTGGTTCTGGATTGATGATATAAGCTTGGATATGGGTTAATTAATTGGGGTTGATAATAGTTCTTGTACTGTTTCATTGATCTCATGAGCTTGCCACATTGATAGGATTTTGTAAGTGCTCTGTACATTTCTGTTTCAGTTCTGTCTTAATGCATAATCTGCACAATCATGATTAGTTAGATTAGGTGTTAGTTTGTTGGATAAATTGCTTCATTTAGGTGTTATAATCAGATTTGGTTGATAGAATAGATTATACTTGAGGATTAGTAATAAGTAGATTGAATTTCTGTCCATTAAGGAGTGTTTGGTTCATTGTGTTAGTCTGAGCTAGAGGTTAGTGTAGCATTTAAGTTTAATTGCTATAAGTTCATTTAGGTTTGCTATAGTTACCTAGCTCATCAGTTTACATCTGCTGTCACTCTATAGTCAAAATCATGGTTTAGTTAGAATTTGTTGCATATCAATTAGTGTAAAACTTGATTTGCTTTGCATATAGGATAGAATATATATATAGATTAGCTTAGCTAGTTCATTTTGCATCTAAAAACATCATTCACATTCCATTTCATAAGCTCACAAGTTCAATAAAGTCAAATTTTCAAAAACTTCAAAAAGTCAAAATTTCATAGAAACCCGTTTTTGAATAAACTTGTGAATTTCATGTAGGACTTAATATTAGGAGTGAAGACTTGTGCTTTTGGATATTTGTCATTCTGTTGCTTGTCTTCATCATAGTATTTTTTATAATTTTTAGTTAGCGTTGTAAACTGCTTATTTGCTAGCTTCTTTTAAGCCCTTTTTCACAAAACTCCCGTTTTGCTTATTCCTTATTTCTGCTTATTCAGTGTGTTTTTCTTGTTGTTGTTGCTTATTCTAAGTTTCCATAACTTGTTTATAGCTTATTCAACCTTTGGTTCAGTAGTGGTAGCTTATTGAGGCTTTTAGCTTAATTTCAAGTGCTTATTCATATTAGTTGTGTGCCCAAATCATAGTTCCTGATCTCCAAAGTAGTTTCTGTCATTTTTCCTTGATTCTCAGTATTATTTTAGACTTATCTGGAAGTTTTCATATTTTTCACTGTTCATTTGCTATGTTTCTGCATTTTATGTCATTTTCTAGCCTTTTTAATTAGCAATTAATCCAAATAATTCAGAAAATGTTCAGAAAAATGCAATTTCAATTTTATTAGTTTCAGAATAATCAAAAAGTCATAAAAAGTATTTTTCCTGAATTTTCTTAGGTAAAACAGATTTTCTAGCATTTTAATTAGTTTTAAATAGTATTAAATTCATAATAAATTGAGAAAAAGTCAAAAAAATGTGATTCCAGTTTTGAAAAATCTTTTTAGTTAAATTTGACTTTTGAAAAGTAGTTTTGTAATTTTCTTGCATGTTTTCCTAATTTTTAGTATTTTAAGTCTCTTTCAAATGTCTTAAATTAGTTTTTAATTCCAATTAAATCAAGAAAAATAAAAAAAAATTAGTTTTAAATTTCCAATAATTTTCTTGCATCATTAGGATTGTAAAAATGTATTTTCCATATCCGTAGGTATTTTACTTCTTTATTTTCACGTTTTATTTCGTACGCTCACGTAATTTTATTTAAACGTACGTTTTAGGTTTTAATCGTTAAACGATTTTAAATATAGAATTAAAATGACTTCAAAGTCTTTTATAGATTTAATTTCCTTAATTTAATCACTCACTCACTCATATTCCTTTTTCTGTCCAAATCACCCGATCACAAACCCGTGTTTTGAGTACCATCACAGCCTCGTTGGGAAGAACGACCCAGGTTTGCAGTTTCTTCTGCAATACTTTGGAACACACACTATACTACATTTGATTAGACGCCCCTCAAAAAGGCTGCTGTCAAATTGGCGCCGCTGCCGGGGAGGTTGTGTGCTTGTTGAACCGGTTTGCAGATTAGTGATCCTGGATATACATCCATTGTATATTTACCATCCTTGTTAATATTCTCTTGTTTTCTTATTATATTATAAAATCAAAACCCAAAAATATTCATCTTTACCCTCTTACCCTTTTTGATTCTTTATCCCTTTACCCTCTATCCATTTGATTCTAACTTCTTCTATTCTCATGGAATCTCTCGACTACGACGAATTCTGGAACGAAGTTGAAAAACTTCATACTTTATCACAAATGTCAAGAATTCGTGTTGTTCGTGATGATCCATTAATTCTGCGTAGGGAAATGGAACGAGAAACCGGGGGGACAAAGGACCAGGTACTTCCCTCAGATAATGGAAGTGCTAAATACGTCCAACCTACGGTTATCCAAAGATCTAACCCCTCAATTGCTCCTAAGCCGTCTAAAATTGATCCTAAAATTTCACAATTTACAGTTAAAAGCAATCATGCATAATTTAGACCGGTGACTAGCAAGAATGACTTGCCTAATCTTCACGTTTCTCAAGAACCAGAACCGGAGACCATAACGGAAGTGGTGGAAATTGCTAGCTCTCTGTTAGGTCACTAGTTTTACAACACAAGCTTATAGAGAAAGAGATAAGGCGATTGAACAAGCTAAACACATACACACACACGTATAAGTAAAACCGGTTAGGCGTAGAGAGTGAGTGAAAGAATAACTTGAACAACCAACCCTCAAATGAGGGTTTACAAGAGTTTATATAGGCAAGGAGCTAGGGCAACACTCCCTCTCCTTCCCTATTCCTTATTGGGCTTGGGCCTCAGCTTATGGGCCTTCTACATAAGCTGGACCTTAAACAAACATAAAGGCCATAATAAAGCTACCTATTACATATGAAATATAAATACTTGAAATACTGTTTAGGAGTGATTCCAACAATCTCCCCCTCAAGTATATATGAATGTAAACGGTGAAGGCGTTGATGTAATAGTAGCTGTGACGTCTTCTGACATTCTTCTTTCTTGTGAGAGGAATTGTCTTGATTCGAACAACCTCCCCAGTGTAGAGAGATCGTTATCTTTGAGCAGTTATGCTTTGACGTCATCTTTAACTTTGTTCTTTGATCATTGTTCTTTGTGGTGAAAGTGATAGTATGTTGTTGTCTGCATCAGTCTGCCTCAGGTCTGCTTCGCTGCTCCAGTGTCTCCACGTTAGTGAGGATTTGTCATAAAGTTCATAAATATAAAGTATACATTATCCATCGAAATAATACCGGAAATA